>CM074725.1:235573632-235996132 GCA_037306005.1 Rhinophrynus dorsalis | reverse complement strand
AGAGGTTGATTCGCTGCTGGGGGTGAATTTCCTGTGAAACTCTGTCCACTTCTCCTCCTTCCCACCCTGTTCTGCCCACTTCCTGACCACTTCTCCTCCTTCCCATCCTGTTCTGCCCACTTCCTGACCACTTCTCCTCCTTCCCACCCTGTTCCGCCCACTTCCTGACCACTTCTCCTCCTTCCCATCCTGTTCTGCCCACTTCCTGACCACTTCTCCTCCTTCCCACCCTATTCCGCCCACTTCCTGACCACTTCTCCTCCTTCCCACCCTGTTCCGCCCACTTCCTGACCACTTCTCCTCCTTCCCACCCTGTTCCGCCCACTTCCTGACCACTTCTCAGCCTTCCCACCCTGTTCCGCCCACTTCCTGACCACTTCTCCTCCTTCCCACCCTGTTCCGCCCACTTCCTGTCCACTTCTCCTCCTTCCCACCCTGTTCCGCCCACTTCCTGACCACTTCTCCTCCTTCCCATCCTGTTCCTCCCACTTCCTGACCACTTCTCCTCCTTCCCATCCTGTTCCTCCCACTTCCTGACCACTTCTCCTCCTTCCCACCCTGTTCCGCCAACTTCCTGACCACTTCTCCTCCTTCCCACCCTGTTCCGCCCACTTCCTGACCACTTCTCCTCCTTCCCACCCTGTTCCACCCACTTCCCTTTCTTCCCACCCTGTTCTACTGACTGCTCACCCACTTCTCCTCCTCCTCACACTGTTCCTTCCACTTCACCTCCTTCCCACTTTGTTCCTTCTACTTTTTCTCCTTCTCCCCCTGTTCTGCCTACTACTCACCCACTTTATGACAGTCCATCCAATTAAGCCCCTCCCCTTTATGACGCAAATCATATTTTCATCCCCCTGGTCACAGCACATGAACCCTCTCTGGGGGCTCAAGTGGAGGAAGTTCCCAGGTATGATTAGGAAGCAATGCACTGGAGTCATCTCTAGAATTCCAGTGGGTTAAAACCTCAATTTAAATCAATGGGAATTTTCTGAATATTTAGTTTTCCCCTGTAGAGCTTTTGGTTCACTCTAGAATTTCTCCACTTTACTTTGAACATACAGCCCAGAAATATCTAGGAGGCTGAAGTTGGCTTCTTGTTCGGATTTGAATAAATTGTGTTTTCAAATGTTTAAATGAACTTTGGCCACTAATTTCCCTTCATAAATACACAGATGGATTCCTCCTGCATACAATATAAGTGAATTTAGCATGGGCCAACAGCATTTTGACCATGAAAATTGGTGCCAACCATAGCAGCAGTCTTTCCTGGCCTCACACCCCCACATTCCCTGCCCACTGGCCGTCACCTAATCACAGGCAGCAGCAGGCAGGAAGCGTAGTGTTTTCTTTCTCTATGTTAGTTGTATGAGAGCACATGTGGGATAATCTCCTCCCTGGTTATATCAGGACATGGGAGAGGGAGTGGGAAAATATTTGGGTTCATATGAGTTCAGAAAAATAGCAGCGGAAGGGAGACATACCTCTCATGTGTCCCTCTTTAGGATATATTAGGGTACATACCTCCCAAGTGTTCCTCTTTAGAAGATATTAGGGGTCTATGCCTCCCAAGTGTCCCTCTTTAGGAGATATTAGGGTCCATACTTCCCAAGTGTTCCTCTTTAGGAGATATTAGGGATCCATACCACCCAAGTGTTCCTCTTTAGGAGATATTAGGGATCCATACCACCCAAGTGTTCCTCTTTAGGGGATATAGGGGTCAATACCTCCCAAGTATCCCTCTTTAGGGGATATTAGGGGTCCATGCCTTCTAAGTGTCCCTCTTTAAGAGATATTAGGGGTCCATACCTCCCAAGTGTCCTTCTTTAGCAGATATTAGGGGTCTATACCACTTGTGTGCCTCTTTAGGAGATACTAGGACTCCATACCTCCCAAGTGTCCCTCTTTAGGAGATATTAGGGTACATACCTCCCAAGTGTCCCTCTTTAGGAGATATTAGAGGTCCTTACCTCCCAAGTGTCCCTCTTTAGGAGATATTAGGGGTCCTTACCTCCAGTATCCCTCTTTAGGAGATATGAGTCAGGACAGTCCCTAATTGACACCCAAATACCTCTGTCCTTCTTTCCCATCCTGGTGTGCCTGTGTTTAGGAGATCAGACTGTGTGGTTTATATATAAATGTGTCACCCTGGTGTCCCTGTGTTTAGGAGATCAGATTGTGTGGTGTGTATATAAGTGTATCACCCTGGTGTCCCTGTGTTTAGGAGATCAGACTGTGCGGCGTGTATATAAGTGTATCACCCTGGTGTCCCTGTGTTTAGGAGATCAGACTGTGTGGTGTGTATATAGGTGTATCACCCTGGTGTCCCTGTGTTTAGGAGATCAGATTGTGTGGTGTGTATATAAGTGTATCACCCTGGTGTCCCTGTGTTTAGGAGATCAGACTGTGTGGTGTGTATATAAGTGTATCACCCTGGTGTCCCTGTGTTTAGGAGATCAGACTGTGTGGTGTGTATATAAGTGTATCACCCTGGTGTCCCTGTGTTTAGTAGATCAGGCTGTGTGGTGTGTATAGAAGTGTATCATCCTGGTGTCCCTGTGTTTAGTAGATCAGACTGCGTGGTGTGTATATAAGTGTATCACCCTGGTGTCCCTGTGTTTAGTAGATCAGATTGTGTGGTGTGTATATAAGTGTATCACCCTGGTGTCCCTGTGTTTAGGAGATCAGATTGTGTGGTGTGTATATAAGTGTATCACCCTGGTGTCCCTGTGTCTAGGAGATCAGACTGCGTGGTGTGTATATAAGTGTATCACCCTGGTGTCCCTGTGTTTAGGAGATCAGACTGTATGGTGTGTACAGAAGTGTATCACCCTGGTGTCCCTGTGATTAGGAGATCAGACTTGTGGTGTGTATATAAGTGTATCACCCTGGTGTCCCTGTGTTTAGGAGATCAGACTGTGTGGTGTGTATATAAGTGTATCACCCTGGTGTCCCTGTGTTTAGGAGATCAGACTGTGTGGTGTGTATATAAGTGTATCACCCTGGTGTCCCTGTGTTTAGGAGATCAGACTGTGTGGTGTGTATATAAGTGTATCACATTGCTCCACAGCAATTAAACTCACATTAATGTATGCATAAACTTCAGGATCTGTGTATATAAATTAGTCTGTTGAAATAAAATACTTTGGTTTTGTCCAAAATCAGTTATTCAGTTACATGTAGAGTTGTCAATAGGTCATGAAATAAGTAACCTCGGTAATGCCCCATCCACCATGTTTATCCCATTAAATTGCTAAATCATGTTTTCTCTATACCATCAGACCACTTAATCCTTCAAGTGATAGAGAGGTGAGCAGTATATTGCCTTGCAAAGCATTGCTTACTTATTTGGCACTTGAAGGGTTAATGCTGCTTCAGTCAGAGCGGCTTTCAGATTGTTCTGCCCACAGAACTTGTTAGTCGAAGAAATTGTGGATATAATTAACTTACACTGCAGTATCTTTTGACACTCCCCTAAAACCCTCTAAGACATTTAGCAATATGTGGCTCTCCTGGTGCTGTATATGCAGCTTTTAACCCTGAAAGTGCCAGAGAGGTATGCAATGCAATGCATTGCTCCCCAATAAGTTGCATACCGCTCTGGCACTCAAAGGGTTAAATATTTCCGTCTACAGAACTTGCGAGCTGAAGAAAGTGGGACTTTAATTCATTTGCGCTGTATTATTTTAATTTGCACTGTTCTGTCTTTCTTCAATCGTGTTTGACATGCAGGATTTAGCAATATGTGACTTTCCAGCTTTCAAATTGCTCTGCCTGCAGAATTGGCGAGCGTAAGGGAATGTAGCAATATATAATTTGCTTTGAAGAGAGAATGGTTGCGCTCAGGAGGAAAAAACAATTTTTGGATCACCAGATCATGTAAATGAAAAATAAAAATCACAACTAAGTGTAATATCCTATATAATAATTTGCTAAAACATGTGTAACGACGAAGTCATGCACAGTAGACACTGCTGCGCGTGCTGCAGTCATGCGTAGTGGAGACTGCCCGCGGCGCGGCTGATACAGAGCTGGATGCTCCTTTGGAGCGTCCAGCTTTGTATCGGCCATGGCGCAGGCAGTCTCTACTGCGCGTGACTGCCCCGCGACCGGGTGGCAGTGGCACTGTTTAACGGGCTTTTCAACTAGTGTTTTAATAATAAACAATATGCAAGGAAACAACAGTGCACTTACTAGAACCCAAAAGGGTAAGAGCCTCTCGGGGGTCCCTCAGCCCCCTGAACAGTCTCGTTGTTTTGTTTGGCCTATGATAAAGCTAGCAGAGTGTCGACGAAAACGTGTTCTGCCCACTATATTTTATTATAGAGTGTACTTTAGTGATTTTGGTCCCAGCCCCACGGCCCCCGTGAGTTTCTCTTCCTGAATTCGTATTTAGATACCGTAGCGCCAGTTTGGTGCAAGTCCTGTATTTTTCCTCTGGTTATATTGTGGACACGGATTCTGACAAATGGCATGATGTACACATGTAATTTTAGGATTATAACACACTGAATCAATGTCAGCGATTTAAACAGATATTGCAGAGTGATCTACAGGATTCAAACCACCAAGGGATCAAGAGAACACGGCAACGAGACTGTTCAGGGGGCTGAGGGGCCCCGAGAGGCTCTTACCCTTTTGGGTTATAGTAAGTGCACTGTTGTTTCCTTGGATATTGTTTATTATTAAAGTGATGGTAATGTTTTATAATAAAAGCAGCTCTAATTAATCATCATATTTGGACTTTGGAGAGTGTTATTTAAATTCTGTCAGAGTTGTAGTTCAAGAGTAATTCAATGACAAAGTATCCCCCTCCCGCCCCTTTTACTGATGTAACACTGTTCAGCCAGAGCAGAAGGGAAGTGCCCAGGTAGATTGCACAGAGGGACAATCTTCAATTAAGATAAGGGAAAAACCTGAAAAGCTTGTCAAGGGGGGCAGGGCTTTCATTGTTCTCATAGGAAGAAGATTGTCCCCTGCTGTTATCTGTCCGGTCTATGGACTGCATTCCACATCTGAGAAGAGATGTCTTACACTAGGTAAAAGGGGCCGGAGGGGGAAACTTTGCTTGTGACTATCTCTCAAACCATAAAGGTCTGAGAGATAAGACTTATATGGTTCTTCATGTTTTTTTAATGCCTACAAAATAAAATAAAGTTAAAATTAAGTATTACTATCCCTTTAAAAGATATTACACTATTTATTATTAGTTGTGTTTTTCTTTTTCTTTTACATGATCTGGTGATCCGAAAATTGTTTTTTCCTCTTGAGAACAACCATTCTCTCTTCTCTGTTCGGACTTAGACTGGTGGTCAAGTACAGGGTCACTGTTTGGGATTTGCAGCACAGAATTTACACCAATAAGACTGATTGCTACTATTGGTAGCAACTTGGATCACTGTTCTTTAACTGTTGAAGACCTGCAAGTATTAATAATCTAATTGTTCTCCTTTTATTCCTATTATAACTAGTGACTATTTAGTTCTTATTTTGGGACTATTGCATATTGTTATATTGCTTTATGGTCCAATAGAGACCTTTTTCCTTGAAGATTATTGAAGTATATCATGTTTTTCTAATTTCCGTATGAGATTTTCATGTGATAGGAATATTGTGTATTAGTTTGCAGTTTTTGCGCTTATCATTTAATGGTATATCATTTGCGTTGCATGGTGTTTACCAACTCTAATCTTATTTGCATCGTGTAATAACTTCCGCTGCAAAATTTAGCAATCTGGTGCCTCTACACGAATGTTCAACAGCTGGGGAGCCACTTGTTGTTAAATCCTGCAGAGGGAGTTACGCACGGCACATAAGATTTCCTAGTGGCAAACCTCTGTACAATGCAAAGGAATTATAGCCCTACTCTTTTCAAGTTTTAACCCTTTGAGTGCCAGAGGGGTATGCAACACATTGATGTAAAATGCACACTTGCATACCCCTCTCTGCCGTGCAAAGGGTTAACATATTGAGTGCCAGTGTGGTGCGGAATGTAGTGAACCCTGTTTGGCACTCATAGTTTGGATGTTCATCATCCCATCAAGCCTCCATTGTCTCCTTGTGATATGAATAAATATAGCAGATTGCTCAGGACTTGTTGAGGAGGATTGTGTTCTACTCTCCTCTCAGTGCACCACATATAAACACACTACTGAGCACTGTAACGTAGGGTGACCACATGTCCCGGATTGCCCGGGACAGTCCCTGAATAAAGACTCTAAACAATAAGGAAAACTGCCCATTGCTCACTGTGACAGGAAGTGACGCCTCTGCTGGTCTACAAGAAAATGGCCTTCAGACAGAGTTCTAAACACTGGAGAGAGAACTGAGCCTTGATCCTGACATCAAACAGGAGCTGCAGTGCAGTATTGTTGTAGTGTAATGCTAGTCTAAGGCTTTAGGTATGATGTACATTTTACTGTAGCCACCACAGACATCACTTTCTGTCACTGCAGTCAATGGGCAGTTCTCCCTCTAGTGTTTAGAACTCTGTAGTGCACCGGAGAAAGAGCAGGTGGTGCACTGATGTCCAGTGATGCACAGTGACTCCTCCCACATAGCTGCCTTAGATCTGAGGACAAGTACTTTTGTCTCCACAGTGTCCCTGATGGCAGAATGGAAATATGGTCACCCTACTGTAATGTTTCATGTCCGTGCGGTGCTCTGTTACCAGAATGAATGAAACTTAGTTGCACACCCATCAGGGCACCATTCTCCCACACACATTGCTAAGGAGGAGATTTTATTCCTTTGAAATCCAGCTCTTTCCTGATAGACAGGGTCACGCTGCTGAGAATTAACAGCTCCATACTCTTACCTCACCTTAACCATTTTAGCACCAGTCAAATGTTTACACAAACAGGCCTTCCATCAGAAATGTTGGAGTCCATTGCAAACCTAAAGAAAGGGCACCCCACTTCTGCCACTGGACCCTACTCAGGCCATCAAAAGGTCAATATATGTGTAATGTCCTGTCCATTCTTTCCCATCCCTCCCCATTCCACCCTCATCCACTATTACCCCTCTCTCCTATGTCTCCCCCCACTGCCTATATATCTTCCGCCTCTCTGCCCCGTTGCCTGTATTCTTAAATTTTACTTTCTTCCCCCTTTTTGCCTTTCCCACTTTCTTGTCTTCTCCCTCGCTGCCTTTTTCTCTCCACTACTGGTAATTATAGAGCCACACATACTCTGTCTGACAACGCAGCCTTGTTCCAGCACCCACTTTCTGCTGAAGGCCTCGTTGCCTCGGAGTGCCCACGGAATTCATACTCAGCCCACCTGTCTGTGCACAGTGGGTAAAGTATATTGCTTTTTTATTTTTAGAACTTGTTAGGGATTTGTACTCTTACAGTTAGAGCTTGCGGTCACTGCCTTTCAATTTTAAAGTGGAACTATCAACCTCATAACATTGCCACCCAATCCATTACTAATATAGCGGTAGGTAAAGCCCATTCCCAGACCGCTTCCCCTCCCTCCCCAGTTTAATTTGTATATATTTTTTCATTTTCAAGCTCTGCCCCCACTTAAAATTAAACCCTGCCCCTTTTTGATACAAATCGTTTCATTTTTTTCTCCCAGCAGGACCACAGGACTCCCCTCTCTGGGGAGTCCTCAACAAAATGATCCCAGGTATGGGTATCACTGATGTAGCTCCTTTTAAATTGTAAGCTCTGTTGTGTAGCCAGTGTAGCTCCATTACAATTGTAACCTCTCTGGTATCACTAGTTTAGCCCCATTTCAGTTGTAAGTTATCTGGTATTTAAAAAATAATATTAAAATTATTTAGAGTTAATAATCAGATTTTCACATCAGAAAAAGCACGCTGTAAAGTGGCACTCCTGAAAATGTACATCTTTTCTATTAGTATCTCTGACTGAACAGTGATATGTCTACCATATTATAAACATTAAAAAGTCAAGTATGTCCTGAGAAAGAGTGTCAGGTGTCAAGATAGAGCACCATCACTGCAAAGCCCATGCTTCTCCCAGCAAGCCCCCGCCAAGCTGTGACACCATAACCCATACCACGCCTACCCCACAAGGTGATCAATGAACCAACCAAAATCCCATTACCACCAGACCTGTGACCTATCCACCATCCGTACAGCCACCAAGAGGAGCTCGTAGTACATGACAGTGTTGGGTTGATGGGGAACTCTACCGTTTGACCTTCCTCACTTAAAATTGCTGCAGGACCAGAAGCCTCTGCAGTGAGTACCTTTCGGGGCTGCCTCCTAACTAATGTACCAGAGCCAGCCCAACGTCCTAGCCATCTTCCCCTTCCTGCCAAGCTCTATCAAACCCCCTCCTCCTAAGTTGCCCTCTGCTCCAGGGGTCCCGGTTGAGCAAAACTCCAACATGTTCTTTTAAATGTTGAATAAAAGTGATCAAACAAATCGAGATTCACTTATCAATTATTGGTTCTGAAAGATTCAAACAAACCCTCAAGAAAAGTGTACAATATATCATAGTGTTATATGCTTTAAAGGGATAGCAATACTTCATTTTATCTGTATTTTATTTTGTAGGCATTAAAAAAACATGAAGAACAATATAAGTCTTATCTCTCAAACCTTTATGGTTTAAGAGATATTCACAAGCAAAGTATCCCTCCCCGTTCAGCCAGATCAGAAGGGAGGTGCCCAGGTAGACTGCAGAGAGGGACAATCTTCAATTAAGATAAGGGAAAAACCTGAAAAACTTGTCAAGGGGGGCAGGGCTTTCATTGTTCTCATAGGAAGAAAATTGTCCCCTGCTGTTATCTGTCAGGTCTATGGACTGGATTCCACATCTGAGAAGAGATGGCTTACACTAGGTAAAAGGGGCGGGAGGGGAAGCTTTGCTTGTGAATATCTCTCAAACCATAAAGGTTTGAGAGATAAGACTTATATCATTATTCATATTTCTAATGCCTACAAAATAAAATAAAGAAAAAACAAAGTATTACTATCCCTTTAATACACACAAATCAAAACACAAGTTGCAACTACTCACAAAGAAAAAGTCAAACAAAGATATGACTTGTTTGCTGTAATGCTCGTAGACAGCAACCCAGTGTCCTCTAGAGAAGACAACCAACATCTGGAACCAGGGAATCAGCTGACTGAAAAACACTCCCCACTGGATCTCGTTGTACCTGCTGTTCACTAACTGCAGCCACTCTTGTGCTGGTCCTGTTATAAAAATGAGCTTTCTGCTTGTCCAGCTATTCTAAGTCTCCAGGGCCGGATTTTCCATTAGGAAGAGTAGACAACTGCATAACGCTTCAGATTTTGAGAGGTGTCCCAGCTGTCCTGGCCACACCCATTTAAAAATTGTGGCCAGATCAATCTTAATGTCCCAGCTCTTATTTAACCCCTTGAATGTTAGAGAAAACAAAGGGGTTAAAGTTTGTTTTGTTCTTGGTTGTTATAGGTCAAGGGTGTTTTGTGAGCAAGGAAACAGAGTGTGTCACTGGGGGCGGGGTCATGTGAGGAGTGAGGGTGTGGTCATGGGCGGAGCTATGGATGCCTGGCATCCATTGTCTAGGGCCAGGCACCTGGAATTTAAATCCAGCCCTGAAAGTCAGCCAGGACACGAATCCCCCCAAATGATTCTGCGGTCTGTCCAATGAACACTCTAACATGTTTTCATCTAAAGAATCATAGAGTTAATCCTATTGGGTGGTTTGAAAATAAATAAACCTTATTCTGTATAATCATTGGTGGGAAAAATTGGATTACGTTCCAACCTGGAAACAAGGTCAAGCAACTCAACTATGCAAGAAAACACAGGAACTGGGGTGCAGAAAAATGGCAGCAGGTACTCCGGACTGATGAGTCTAATTTTTAAATATTTGGCTGTAGCAGAAGGCAGTTTTTTCTCCAAAGGGCTTGAGAGTGGTACAAGAATGATGCAGGCAACAGTGAAGCATGGCAGAGGTTCCTTGCAAGTCTGGGGCTGCATTTCTTCAAATGGAGTTGGGGATTTGGTCAGAATTAATGGTCTCCTCAATTCTGAGAAGCACAGGAAAATACTTATCTATCATGCAATACCATCAGGGAGGCGTCTGATTGACCCCAAATGTATTCTACAGCATGAAAATGACCCCAAACATACAGTCAAAGTCATTAAGAAGTATTTCCAGAGTAAAGAAGAACAAGGAGTCCTGGAAGTGATGGTATGGTCCCCACAGAGCCCCGATCTTGACATAATCCAGTCTTTCTGGGATGGTTCACTTTTAAAAAGTCGCGTGTAAAATATTGTGCAGGTAGCAGCTGCATTAACCATGTACAAAATGGCGACATGAGAATCTCACCTTGCATAAAAGTGCAAGGTTCTCATGTCACCTCTTTCAACTTCGCTACCTTCAATCCCGGTGCGCAATTCACCTGTTTCTACCACAAAAGAACATTAAACAAATAGCAGAGTGTGGATACTCATATAGCTGATCTATCTGTTGCAAACAAAATAAAAGTGCGGATCACACATATTCTTGAACATACTAATGCCTCTTCTGCAAACTTTAAAACTATGCTTCCCCTTGTGCTTTGTTGATTTCAAATGGCACTTACTCTTCCCAATCTTTCACAGCGCTGCCCGTTTTTCTAAATCCACAGAAGATTATTATACGCAAAAAATTGACTGGCACTGGTCTCAAATCACTTAACAGATCCATATAGAACCGCTAAAATAGCGGGGTGCACTCAAGACTTTAACTATGAACAGTTCTAGAAATATGATGAAGTCTATCCCTTATGAGGACCAATCTATTTTGAATTTTAATTGGTTTTAATTTTATCTGATTATATTTGTATCAATAAAGCTTCATATATATATTTTTTTGTACTTCTTTGGGTCCGAGTGCCTCAATTTAAAGACTTCTGTAGATGGGGTTTACCTCATTATATTTCTAGTACTGTAAATACACAGAAGAACTGTGGTTAGTTCTTCAAGATGTCTGGAACAACCTACCTGCCGAGTTCCATAACAAACTGAGTGCAAGTGTACCTAGAAGAACTGATGCTGTTTTGAAGGCAAAGGGTGGTCACACCAAATATTGATTTGATTTAGATTTCTCTTTTGTTCACTCACTTTGCATTTTGTTAATTGATAAAAATAAACTACCGTAAAATCTCGGGTATAATACGCACAAATTTTACCCCTCTTCACCTTATGTGAAGTGGGGGGTGCGTATTATACCCGAGAGTTTTTGTTACAAAAAAAAATTAGGGCTGGCAGGTACCCTTCCCTCCCTCCCACCCCCCAGCTTAATCCTCAAAGAGTTAAACAGCAGAGTGATCGGTCGGAGATTTCCAGGCAGTAATCACAGCTCTTAACCCTTCTCTATCCCACGAGTGTCTATGGGATTGGCAAACCACATCTAGGCATTGAGATGACTTCGGAGACATGACGTATTATGAGGAGAATATATAAACTATATGCTACTCATCCTCCCACCCTAGTCCTTCACCCTGCAGTGTATAATCAGTTAATTAGAGTCCTTACTTGCACTTAGATCCCATCTTCTTTGCGGGAGGCATGCTTGTATTTGCCGCCCCCTTCCCTTCAATGCGTTCAGGACCTTCTGCCTCCAGCCAATGGTAATGCCGTGTGAGGATCTCAAGGTCCTTGCAGGGCAATATCGTAGGTGGAAGGTCCTGAACGCATTGAAGGGAAGGGGGCAGCAAATACAAGCATGCCGCCCGCAAAGAAGATGGGGATCTAAGTGCAAATAAGGACTCTAATTAACTGATTATACACTGCAGGGTGAAGGACTAGGGTGGCCGGATGAGTAGCATATTTATATATACACCTCATAATCATACCTGGGAACTTCCAATTGAGGGCTACCCGGAGGGGAGTCCTCTGGTGCAGCAGGGGGTGACAGTAATGACACTAATCGTGTCAAAAAGGGGTGGGGCTTGACGTGAGTTGGGAGGGACAGGGCTTAAAGGTGTCACACAGAAGGCTGGGGAAGGAGGAACACCGGGAGAAAAAGCGGATATGGCAGAGTTTCAATAGAAACTCCCCACATCTGGAGGAATCTGCCTCTGCCCCGGAGACCTGGTAAAGCTCTGTCAGAACCAGAGTCTCCGGGGCAAATCCGGAGAGTTCCCAGGTATGACCATAATATATCATGTCTCCGAAGTCCTCTCCATGCCTAGATGTGGTTTGGGAATCCCATAGACACTCGTGGGAGGGTTAAGAGGGGACTACTGCCTGGAAATCTCCTACTGATCACTCTGCTGTTTAACTCTTTGAGGATTGCACTGGAGGGAGGGAAGGTACCTGGCAGCTGAATTTTTTTTCTTTTTAGTAAGGGGGAAATAGGGTGCATATTATACATAGGCGCTCTTGTTTTCCCCTAAAATATTGGGTCTAATATACACCTGCGTATTATACCTGAGATTTTACGGTATTGACATGTCTATTTTTGAAAGCATTCTCACTTTACTGTATATTGCTTATTATACTATACTGGTGTGAGCGATTTTGTCTTGTTTATATCAACAAACTATTATATTAGTTTCATCTTGGACGTTACTTAAAACTTAAAGGGATAGTAATACTTAAAATGTTAAAAAAAATATGTTGTAGGGTTTATCCCCCTGAGTAAAACAAGAGTACTCCCACTGCTGAAAGGTGTTTCTTTCAAAAGTTATTAATTTTCAAAGTTGAATTTTTTAGGTGCAATATCACAGTGGCCTGAAATTGTACAGTGGCGCTGTTGCTACATGATCCTCTGGTCCCGGGACCATAAATGTCCATAGGATGGTGTAGCAACAGCGCCACTGTGCAATTTCAGGCCACTGTGATATTGCACCTAAAAAATTCAACTTTAAAAACTAATAACTTTTGAATGAAGCACCTTTCAGCAGTGGGAGTACTCTTGTTTTACTCAGGGGGATAAACCCTACAACATATTTTTTTTTACATTTTAAGTATTACTGTCCCTTTACAGTATAGGCAATTGGACTTTCCATGGTATGCAATTTCTGTATATGAAAAGCCCAAATAAAAAGCTTTGAAGGGTTAAATAAATAGCAACTGGTTATTCAAAGCGAAGAAAAAAGTATTGTAGTATTGATCTGCTAAATTTCTTATATGTTCTTGTCCTCTGTTATCTTGCTGAATCCTAATACCCGGCTTCTTCTGGCGGTGAGAGGGGGGGTGCGAGGACTTTAGACGGCAAAGGAAAAGCCACATTGGAAAACTTTAAAAATGACTTTGATGAATGTGACTGTTAATACTTGATAAGAAAACGTAATCTCCCTCTTCTTCTTGTACATTTCTACTGGGATGAAGGTTAAATGTCACAGAAGACCCTTTGTGTTTAGTAACATCCTTTAACTAACTTCCAGAAAAAGGTACAGAGCCGATGTTTTACTTATCAAATGTTAACAAACCTACTTTTACTGCAACCGCAAGAGTGAGGCAGACAGAACGCTGGGTTCAAACTGGTCCATTTCTCAACACTTGTGAGACTTGATACTGTATCTCGACTTTGATAATCCTTACAGACACAGTCAGGGAAATATACAAATGCACCAATTTAAACACTTTCCTCTCTCTCTTGATTAATTTGGATTACAGTGCTGTGTTAGCACCTAGTGGTGATTCATGTGGAGTAGTCTAGACTTGGCTAGCCAAAATTTCCACTCAGCCATATGTATTTCATAGATTGTGCTCTTTCTAATTGTTTGCAAATGTACAAATCTGCTAGCGCAGGGCTGTTTTTCCCAACAGGCAGAGAAGGCAACTGCCTAGAGCGCCATATTTTGAGAGGTGCCTCATCTGTGAGACACACACACATATTCCATACTGAGACACACATACAGATCTCATAGTGACACACACACACATATTCCATATTGAGACACACATACAGATCTCATAGTGAGACACACACACATATTCCATACTGAGACACACATACAGATCTCATAGTGAGACACACATACACACATATTCCATACTGAGACACACATACAGATCTCATAGTGAGACACACACACACATATTCCATACTGAGACACACATACAGATCTCATAGTGACACACACACACATATTCCATATTGAGACACACATACAGATCTCATAGTGAGACACACACACATATTCCATACTGAGACACACATACAGATCTCATAGTGAGACACACACACATATTCCATACTGAGACACACATACAGATCTCATAGTGAGACACACACACATATTCCATACTGAGACACACATACAGATCTCATAGTGAGACACACACACATATTCCATACTGAGACACACATACAGATCTCATAGTGAGACACACATACAGATCTCATAGTGAGACACACACACATATTCCATATTGAGACACACATACAGATCTCATTGTGAGACACACACACATATTCCATATTGAGACACACATACAGATCTCATAGTGACACACACACATATTCCATATTGAGACACACATACAGATCTCATAGTGACACACACACATATTCCATATTGAGACACACATACAGATCTCATAGTGAGACACACACACATATTCCATATTGAGACACACATACAGATCTCATTGTGAGACACACACACATATTCCATATTGAGACACACATACAGATCTCATTGTGAGACACACACACATATTCCATTCTGAGACACACATACAGATCTCATAGTGAGGGACGCACATATTCCATACTTAGACACACATACACAACTCATAGTGACACACACACATACACATTCCATAATGAGACTTACACAGTGTCCCCATAGTGTGAGACATACAAACACAACAGTGGTCTTGAGTCCTATGTGATGACACACAGAGCAGGTCAGGGTATTTCTCCCAGCAGCAAAAACAGGTTTGGTTCCTCACAACCTCCTAGCGTTGCCACCCAACCGGTATTTTTCCGGCAGGCCGGTAAAAAATTGGCTTTTGTCCAATGTTAAGTCTATGGAGGGAATGCCATGGCTGGTATTTTTTTGAAGAGAAGGTGGCAACCCTAGCTGTGCTGGTCACACCCACATTCTGAATTGTGGGTGTTGCCAGAGCAATTGCAGTGTCTGTGCACCAGTTTATTATTTAAACACTTGGACGCTAGACAGATTTCTAATGCATTGCAAAGCAATGCTTTGGCAATCTCTCAAGCAACCAAAGTTTTAATATTTTTACTTCTCTGTCCTTGCATGTTATAAGCTAAGTGTATTTTCTGTGCCAGGAATAATGGATGGGACTGGGGGCGGGGCCATGTGTGGTGTGTGTAGTCATGGGTGGAGCTATGGGCACCTAAAGTGCCTTGCCTAGGGGAGCCTGGAATATAAATCCAGCCCTGCACCAGTACAGGCCATTTTCTACACTTCTTAATAAGGGGGTTAAACAGGGTATAGTGCAGTGATGCAGTCCAGAACACCCCTATTCTGTCCCACTGCCAGGGCCGGATTTCTCATAAGGCAGAGTAGGCATCTGCCTACACGCACACCCCACAGAGGGGCGCCTTCATTGGGACCCGTGTTTTTTCAATTTATTTATTTTGTTAAATTATGCTTGCTGCGGGCAGTGCAGGCACTAACCCCCATCCGGTCAGGTCTGTGCCTCCGTTGGCACAGACCTGTAGCTGCTGAGCTCTTTCGTGTGCTCTTTAGTAATGCAGAGTGATGACATCATCTCCCAGCGCTCTGCATTACTGAAGAGAAGACCGCGCAGGAGTTCCAGCAGCTACAGGTCTGTGCAGAAGGCGGCACAGACCTGTACTGCCGCTGGACCACCAGGAAGGAGATAGGAAATGGGGATGAGCGCAATATGTGGGTAATATAGAGTTGATGGGGGGCAAGTTGGAGCTGATGGGGGCAAGTGTAAGGGCAAAGTGGAGATGATGGGGGCAGTGTGAGTGCAATATGGAGATGATGGGGGAAATGTGGAGATGATGGGGGGCAATGTGAGGGCAATATGGAGATGAGGCAATGTGGAGATGATGGGGGGTAATATGAGGGCAATATGGAGATGATAGGGGGCAGTGTGGAGATTAGGACCATTGTGGAGGTGTCTAGTGGAGATGGCCAACAGGGGGGGGGGGGCGCTTCAGATTTCTGTGCCTACAGGCTCCTGAGATGTAAATCCGGCCCTGCCCACTGCCCACCTCTTTGTGCCAGAGGAGTACAGAGGAGAATGTTTGGTGTAAATAGCTTATGACATTAGCATTGTGCAGGCTCAGCACAGAGAACTCTGCAACTGTTCACTGAGGCTGATGCACCAGGAAAGTGGACTTATCATATTTCCTGGTCTTTCTATAAAGATGGTGGCGGGTGAGAATTCCATCCAGGGCCAAAGCTAAGGTGGGGGACCCACAAGCCCTTCTTCCTTCCCCTATTATAGGCTGATGAGGGCATCTTGGAGAAAAAAGGAGCCTGCCCTCCCCATAATGGGGATAGGCGGATGGAGGCTTTTCCAGCCTAAGATGGGAAAGTTAGGGGAAGGACTCAGGATTTGAAAAGAGTTCTACCTGTGTATCTGTAACATTACTGTTTCAGGCTGAAGTGTACAAGTAAAGCTGCACTAGTGATACTACAGAGGTTACAATTTAAGTGAAGCCACACTATTGATAGTACAGAGCCTACAAGTAAAGTCAAGCTACACTAGTGATACTACAGAGTTTAAAATATAAGAAAAGCTACACTAGTGATACTATAGAGCTTACAATATAAAGGGTTAGTAATGTCCAAGAGCTTAAAAAGATGAACTAAATGCAAAAAAAACTATCTCTCAAACCACTGTGGTTTGAGAGATACAGGTGTTTAAATTTCAATGTCTCCTACTGACAGCTGTAAAGCTGTCAGCTGGAGATCCGTGTCGGTCAACACGGAGGCTCTGCAGCAGAGCTGCAATCTCATTAGTTACAATTAATTCCTTCATTGGAATGGTCTAAAACGTGTGCTTGGAAACCAGGCACACGTTTTAGACCATTCCAATTAAGGGATTTGTTGTAACTAACGAGATTGCA
Organism: Rhinophrynus dorsalis; assembly: GCA_037306005.1. Lineage (NCBI taxonomy): Eukaryota > Metazoa > Chordata > Amphibia > Anura > Rhinophrynidae > Rhinophrynus > Rhinophrynus dorsalis. The sequence continues at coordinate 235,979,150 of CM074725.1, read as the reverse complement.
GCTCTGCTGCAGATCCTCTGCATCAACCGACACGGATCTCCTGCTGACAGCTTTACAGCTGTCAATAGGAGACATTGAACTTTAAATGCCTGTATCTCTTAAACCACAGCGGTTTGAGAGATACATTTTTTGCATCTAGTTCAGCTTTTTAAGCTCTTCTAAATGCAAAAAAACTTTTTTGGACATTACCCTATAAGTAAAAGTACACTAGTGATACTACATAATTTACGATATAAGTAAAGCTACACTAGTGATACTACAGAGCTTACAATATAAGAAAAGCTACACTAGTGATACTATAGAACTTACAATATAAGAAAAGCTACACTAGAGATACTATAGAACTTACAATATAAGTAAAGCTACACTAGTGATACTATAGAACTTACAATATAAGAAAAGCTACACTAGTGATACTATAGAACTTACAATATAAGTAAACCTACACTAGTGATACTATAGAACTTAGAATATAAGTAAACCTACACTAGTGATACTATAGAACGTAGAATATAAGTAAACCTACACTAGTGATACTATAGAACTTAGAATATAAGTAAAGCTAAACTAGTGATAATATAGAACTTACAATATAAGTAAACCTACACTAATGACACTATAGAACTTACAATATAAGTAAAGCTAAACTAGTGATAATATAGAACTCACAATATAAGTAAAGCTACACTAGTGATACTACAGAGCTTACAGTATAAGAAAAGCTACACTAGAGATACTATAGAACTTACAATATAAGAAAAGTTACACTAGTGATACTACAGAGCTTACAATATAAGTAAAGCTACACTAGTGATACTATAGAGATTACAATGTAAGTAAAGCTACACTAGTGATACTATAGAGCTTACAATATAAGTAAAGTTACACTAGTGATACTATAGAACTTACAATATAAGTAAAGCTACACTAGAGATACTACAGATCTTACAATATAAGTAAAGCTACACTAGTGATACTACAGAGCTTACAGTATAAGAAAAGCTACACTAGAGATACTATAGAGCTTACAATATAAGTAAAGCTACACTAGTGATACTACAGAGCTTACAATTTAAGTAAAGCTACACTAGTGATACTACAGAGCTTACAATATAAGTAAAGCTACACTAGTGATACTACAGAGCTTACAGTATAAGTAAAGCTATACTAGTGATACTATAGAACTTATAATATAAGTAAAGCTACACTAGTGATACCACAGAGCTTACAATATAAGTAAAGCTACACTAGTGATACTATAGAGCTTACAGTATAAGTAAAGCTACACTAGTGGTACTACAGAGCTTACAATATAAGAAAAGCTACACTAGTGATACTATAGAACTTACAATATAAGTAAAGCTACACTAGTGATACTACAGAGCTTACAATATAAGTAAAGCTACACTAGTGATACTATAGAGCTTACAGTATAAGTAAAGCTACACTAGTGATACTATACAACTTACAATATAAGTAAAGCTACACTAGTGATACTATAGAATTTACAATATAAGTAAAGCCACACTAGTGATAATATAGAACTTACAATATAAGTAAAGCTACACTAGTGATACTATAGAACTTACAATATAAGTAAAGCTACACTAAAGATACTACAGAAATTACAATATAAGTAAAGCTACACTAGCGATACTATAGAGCTTACAATATAAGTAAAGCTACACTAAAGATACTACAGAACTTACAATATAAGTAAAGCTACACTAGCGATACTATAGAGCTTACAATATAAGTAAACCTACACTAGTGATACTATAGAACTTACAATATAAGTAAACCTACACTAGTGATACTATAGAACTTACAATATAAGTAATACTACACTAGTGATACTATAGAACTTACAGTATAAGTAAAGCTACACTAGTGATACTATAGAACTTATAATGTAAGTAAAGCTACACTAGTGATACTATAGAACTTACAATGTAAGTAAAGCTACACTAGTGATACTATAGAACTTACAATATAAGTAAAGCTACACTAGTGATACTATAGAACTTACAATATAAGTAAAGCTACACTAGTGATACTATAGAACTTACAATATAAGTAAAGCTACACTAGTGATACTACAGAACTTACAATATAAGTAAAGCTGCACTAGTGATACTATAGAACTTACAATATAAGTAAAGCTACACTAGTGATACTATAGAACTTACAATATAAGTAAAGCTGCACTAGTGATACTATAGAACTTACAATATAAGTAAAGCTACACTAGTAATATTATAGAACTTACAATATAAGTAAAGCTGCACTAGGTCTCACAATCCGAATAACAAATATAAACATATTTTGCATAAAAATTTACATAAATATATATTTGAAATTCAACATTCGCATTTTTGGCAAAGTCTTTATAGACATGAAGGGGCATGCTAAGTGTATGCCCGAAGCACACCAAAGTGCCACTGCACCCTGATTGAGAACAACTGGTCTAAATATTACGTGATCTTTTATGTCATATGAACTGTTAGGGAACAAATATTTTAGTGTTTAAATCCTAACAAATAGGACCATGTACTTCACACATTTTCTTGCTGAGATTCATTTTTCCAAAGTTATAATAGTTTACACTTTCATGAACTGGTAGAGCTGTTTCTATGACTTTTTATGGAGAATTGCAGTAAGCAAATCACCTCTCCCATATAACGCAATCAAATTTCTTTCTGGACACCGGGGGAGATGTACTAAGGTGTGATAAAGAGGAGATAATGTCTGTGGGAGAGCTTTAGTTATAGACTTCAGGGGGAGATGTATTAAGGTGTGATAAAGAGGAGATAACTTCTCCAGTGAGATAAACTCTCCAGTTCCTATGTTATTCTATGGAAGAGCTTTAGTTATAGACCACAGGGGGAGATGTACTAAGGTGTGATAAAGAGGAGATAACTGCTCCAGTGAGATAAACTCTCCAGTCCCTATGTTATTCTAGAGGAGAGATTTAGTTATAGACCACAGGGGGAGATGTACTAAGGTGTGATAAAGAGGAGATAACTTCTCCAGTGTGATAAACTCTCCAGTTCCTATGTTATTCTATGAGAGAGATTTAGTTATAGACTACAGGGGGAGATGTACTAAGGTGTGATAAAGAGGAGATAACTTCTCCAGTGTGATAAACGCTACAGTTCCTATGTTATTCTAGGGGAGATCTTTAGTTACAGACTACAGGGGGAGATGTACTAAGGTGTGATAAAAAGGAGATGACGTCTCCAGTGAGATAAACTCTCCAGTTCCTATGTTATTCTATGGGAGATCTTTAGTTACAGACTACAGGGGGAGATGTACTAAGGTGTGATAAAGAGGAGATCACTTCTCCAGTGAGATAAACTCCCAGTTCCTATGTTATTCTATGGGAGACATTTAGTTATAGACTACAGGGGAGATGTACTAAGGTGTGATAAAGAGGAGATAACTGCTCCAGTGAGATAAACTCTCCAGTTCCTATGTTATTCTATGGGAGAGCTTTAGTTATAGACTACAGGGGAGATGTACTAACGTGTGATAAAGAGGAGATGACTTCTCCAGTGAGATAAACTATCTAGTTCCTATGTTATTCTATGGAGAGATTTAGTTATAGACTACAGGGAGAGATGTACTAAGGTGTGATAAAGAGGAGATCACTTCTCCAGTGAGATATCTCCAGTTCCTATGTTATTCTATGGGAGATATTTAGTTATAGACTACAGGGGGAGATGTACTAAGGTGTGATAAAGAGGAGATCACTTCTCCAGTGAGATAAACTCTCCTGTTCCTTATGTTATTCTATGGGAGAGATTTAGTTATAGACTACAGGGGAGATGTACTAAGGTGTGATAAAGAGGAGATAACTTCTCCAGTGAGATAAACTCTCCAGTTCCTATGTTATTCTATGGGAGAGATTTAGTTATAGACTACAGGGGAGATGTACTAAGGTGTGATAAAGAGGAGACAACTTCTCCAGTGAGATAAACTCTCCAGTTCCTATGTTATTCTATGGGAGAGATTTAGTTATAGACTACAGGAGAGATGTACTAAGGTGTGATAAAGAGGAGACAACTTCTCCAGTGAGATAAACTCTCCAGTTCCTATGTTATTCTATGGGAGAGATTTAGTTATAGACTACAGGAGAGATGTACTAAGGTGTGATAAAGAGGAGATAACTTCTCCAGTGAGATAAACTCCCCAGTTCCTATGTTACTCTATGGGAGAGATTTAGTTATAGACTACAGGGGAGATGTACTAAGGTGTGATAAAGAGGACATAACTTATCCAGTGAGATAAACTTTCCAGTTCCTATGTTATTCTATGGGAGAGATTTAGTTATAGACTACAGGGGAGATGTACTAAGGTGTGATAAAGAGGAGATAACTGTTCCAGTGAGATAAACTCTCCAGTTCCTATGTTATTCTATGGGAGATCTTTAGTTCTACACTGCAGGGGAAGATGTACTAAGATGTGATAAAGAGTAGATAACTTCAGTTCCTATGTTTATTCTATAAAGCTTATACGCTAAGATTGGTCAGTATCACAGTGCCTGTGATTCCTGTCACTCTCTGTTGTGGATGTCACTGATTTGCTGACTGAGTTTGACCCGCCTCCTGATGACCTTTTTATACCTGGCTATCTCTTATGTCAGTTGCCCTTTCGTGGTGTTCCTGAGCCAGTAGTGCTTTTGCTGTGTTCCTGTATTCTGAGTTCCTGTGTACCGATTCAGCTTGTCCTGACCATTCTCCAGTGTTCCTGCCTGTGTATGACCCGGCTCGTCTGCGGACTAACCTTGGATCCTGACCCGGCTAGTTTGACGTTCCTGCCTGTGTATGACCCGGCTCGTCTGAGGACCACCCTTGGATCCTGACCCGGCTAGTTTGACGTTCCTGCCTGTGTATGACCCGGTCCGGCTGACTTCCTGCTCCGAAGATCGACTTCCAGCTTGTTCCAGTGACCTGCGTTCCAGTTGTCGCCGCCGCGACATTTTCCAGTCCCTGCTGCCCACGTCTGTGCCATTGCCTAGCCTTGTGATTCCTTCGATAGTGCTGTGCCTCGTTATAGTGCAGAGCTGTGTGTATTCTGTGGGCCTTCCTCTCCTTGCAGAGCCTGATCGTAGCGTTGAAGCCTCGAGTAACGTTACTGAGCCTTGCAATAGCGCTGAAGCCTCGAGTAAATGTGCATTTTAACTCTTGCAGTGCTGCCTCATATTCACTCTCTCTATCTCCTGTACGAGCCTCGTTGCAAGTGATACCGCTGCTGAGTTGGCCGCTCTCCGTCGGCAACTCTAGTCTAACGTTGCAGAGTGTTCACAAAGCTTGGGCCGTTTGGGCGCTTAAGGCTCTCCGGTGTTGGTTACCGACGAGATCATTGACACAGAGTGTTGGCAGAAAGGCTTCAGTGTTGGCTTATCCGGTACTACGCCCGAGGGGGCTAGTGGCTCTGGCTCTAGTATTACTGCATTCGATTACACCTGAGGAGGCTATTAGCTCTTGCATTGCAGGCCGGTTTCCATATTGCCCTAAGAGGCTACTCGCACTTGCACATACTAAAGCAGTTCCTGTAGCTACGCCCGTGGGGGCTAAGTTGTTACCCATTCTGCTTATCATCTACCACCTTGGCAAGGCAGCTCGTTCCTCAGCACCTGATGAACATCGTCTGTACAGCACAGCCTATTTAACATCCAGGGCGTGTCAAACTTCCACATCTGAGACTGACTATTATTTGGACTTTAACCCCTTTGGGGCCAATATCATCCTAGTGCATACTTATTTGCATTTATGTCCTTAATACTATTTTCCTTGTATTATCTCAGTGTACATTATCTGTGTATTACCTACCCGCCTCTAGAGTGCGTAATTGTACATTATTCACTTTAATAAAGTGTGTTTTATTTTCACTTATTGGTCTGAGAGTCCTAAAAACCGTAACAGTACGAAAGGGCCATGACCTCAGACGGTAAGGGTGAAAGTAATCCTCTGAACATCCACTGGAGAATGGATGTCCAGGAGCAGCACCTGGACCAATTGGCACTGGCTCTACAAACGTTACTTGAACGTACAGTACATTTGGACAAGTCTGGTCCGAATCCGGTGGTCCCCCCAGTCTTGACACCGGAAAATCCCTCTGTATCTCTCAGTACTAACACAAGAGGGTTATCGGCAGCGGTACCGTTACCCCTAAGATATGATGGCGAACCCTCCTTATGCAGAGGTTTCATTAACCAGTTGGAGATATTTTTGGAATTGGCGCCCCAGGCATTTCCTAACGACCGTAGCAAGGTCGGCTTTATGATATCTCTGTTGACGGGCAAAGCTTTGGCATGGGCAAATCCGATATGGGAGAGTGCCAGACCCTGCACACTGAACTTTAGAGAATTTGTGGTGAAGTTTCAGACGTGTGTTTGAGGTTCCTGGTAGGTCTGCCTTTGCTGCCAAAAGGCTGATGGAGATTCAGCAGGGTGAACGCACTCTGGGCGAATACGCTATCGAATTCCGGACCTTGGCAGCAGAGGTAGGCTGGAACGATGAGGCCTTACTTGCTGCTTTTACTCAGGGTCTCGCTGAACAGATCAAGGACGAGATAGCAGCTCGAGATGTACCCAGCGAGCTGGACGAGTACATTGACTATGTCATGCTAATAGATTCTCGCATCCGGAGAGACGCTTGGCTAAAAGGACCAAAGCAAAGAGTTATGACCAGAACCAGTTCCTTAACCCACCCACTCCACCCGTTCTGCCTGAGCGAACAGCTGACGGCACTGAACCTATGCAATTAGGTTTTACTAGGCTCACTAAAGAGCAGAAGCTGTATCGTAGAAGGCAAGGCTTATGCCTATATTGTGGCAAACCAGGTCATATATTATGCAATTGTCCTGTAAGGCCGGGAAACGAACGCACCTAGGGTACCTTGGGGGACAGGCCCTAGGTGGTGTTGAACAGTCCCTAGAGACTTGCACCACTAAACCCACCATCCAGGTGGCTTTTGCTTGGAATGACAAGGTCATAGAAGTCTTAGCATTGGTGGACTCCGGGGCAGCCGGATACTTCATGGATCAGTCCTTTGCTGAGTTTCAGGGCATTCCGTTATGTAAAAAGGACTCTCCTGTGGCTATAGAGGCCATTGATGGCAGACCCCTGGATCCTGCTTTCATTACCTTCGAGACTATCCCAGTGTCTATGACTGTGGGGGCTTGTCACAGGGAGCAGATACAATTTCAGATCATTCGTTCCCCACATCATTCAGTTATTTTGGGGTTCCCGTGGTTGCAAACACACAATCCCCAATTTGACTGGCAAAGGTGTGAAGTTAACTCTTGGTCGGAGTACTGTAACAAGAATTGTCTTTCTCTCCCTGTTAAGATTATGTGTACCTCTCCAGCTGTGCCAACAGAATATGGGCAATTCAGTGACGTGTTTAGCAAAGGAGAGGCCAGCGCATTGCCTGACCATAGGCCATACGATTGCGCCATTGATTTGTCTCCAGGGGCCGTGCCTCCTAGGGGACGTACTTACCCACTGTCCTGTGAGGAAAATAGGGCAATGGAGGAGTATATCACAGATGCCCTGGAGAGGGGAATCATTCGAAAATCTACATCTCTGGCTGGTGCCGGATTTTTTTTTGTAAAAAAGAAAAGTGGGGAACTCAGGCCTTGCATTGACTACCGTGGGTTGAATAAGCTGATGCCCAAGAACGCCTATCCCATTCCACTTATTACAGAATTATTTGACAGATTAAAGGGCTCTTCGATCTTTACCAAACTTGACTTACGAGCCGCCTATAATCTAGTCAGAATTAAAGAGGGTGACGAGTGGAAAATGGCGTTTAATACCAGAACAGGGCATTATGAATATCTGGTGATGCCATTCGGCCTATGCAATGCGCCTGCAGTATTTCAGGAATTGATTAACGATATTTTACGTGACTTGCTCCAGTCCTGTGTGGTTGTGTATCTAGATGATATACTAATTCATTCTGCTAACCTTGCCCAACACATTAAAGATGTCTCAGAAGTCTTGCTCCGACTTCGTAAGCACAAGTTATTCTGTAAATTAGAAAAGTGCGAATTCCATACTTCTCAAGTACCATTCCTGGGGTTCGTTATATCCAAAAGTGGCATTGCCATGGATCAGGAGAAGTTGGCGGCAGTTCTGCAATGGCCTCGTCCTAAGGGATTAAAGGCCATTCAACGATTCCTAGGTTTTGCGAATTATTATAGGAAGTTCATCAAGAACTTTTCCACGATTGTAAGACCATTGTCAGACTTGACTCAAAAGGGAGCTTCTCCCTCTCAGTGGTCTGAGGCAGCTGAAAACGCATTTGTTACCCTGAAATCTGCCTTTGCATCTGCTCCTGTACTGTCCCACCCTAATCCCTCCCTACCGTTTACTTTGGAGGTTGATGCTTCAGATGTTGGGGTTGGGGCGGTGCTCTCCCAACGTCCTGTGGGAGGTGGAGCTTTAATGCCTTGTGGGTTCTTTTCTAAGAAATTGTCCAGTGCCCAGAGTCATTACGAGATTGGTGACAGGGAACTGTTGGCCATCATACTAGCACTTAAGGAGTGGCAACATCTCTTGGAGGGCACTCAGACTCCAGTACTGATTCTTACTGACCATAAGAATCTAACCTATCTCTCAGAAGCCAAAAGACTGTCTTCTCGACAGGCCAGGTGGGCGCTGTTTCTGTCCCGGTTCAATTTCTTAGTATCCTATCTTCCTGGTTCTAAGAATATCAAGGCCGATGCGTTGTCACGTCAGTTCGCTTCTGACACTGAGAGGGAGGAAGTCCCGGTACCCATCATTCAGCCAGATTGGATCCTGGCTACTATTCGTACTACTATAACCTCGCCACTGGGGGAGGAGATACTGGCATCACAATCACGGGCACCTCCAGGAACCCCAGTGGGGAAGTGTTTTGTAGAAGAGTCATTCCGTACCCGTCTCTTGGAGACCTATCACGCCTCTAAAGCAGCTGGGCATATTGGTAGGGACCAATTAGTATGGTCTCTTTCGCAACTATTTTGGTGGCCTACGTTGAGAGCTGACTGCGCCGCTTTCACGGCAGCTTGTACCACTTGTGCCCGTGCCAAGACCCCTAGGCATCTCCCTGTGGGCTTATTGCAACCTGTGCCTAACGGAGACCGTCCATGGTCGCATATATCCATTGACTTTTTGGGAGAATTACCGGCATCTAGAGGTTACAAGTTCATTCTTATGGTGGTCGATAGAGTCTCTAAAATGGCACATTTTGTGCCTCTGACTGGCCTTCCATCGGCTCAGGAATTGGCTATAGTTTTTGCCAGAGAGGTGTTCCGTCTGCACGGAGTGCCCAGAGTAATTGTCTCTGACCGTGGGAGCCAGTTCGTTTCTAGGTTCTAGAGGGCATTTTGTGGTCAGATGGGCATTCAATTGTCATTCTCCTCCGCCTACCATCCCCAGACGAATGGGGCCGCTGAGCGTGCCAATCAGGGACTGGAACAGTTCCTGCGCTGTTTTGCCACCGATCATCATGATAATTGGGCTGACCTGTTGCCATGGGCAGAGTTTGCCAGGAACTGTGCGGTTAACTCATCGTCCGGGAGCTCCCCGTTTTTCGTGAATTATGGTTTCCAGCCTTGTCTGCTCCCGGACTCCTTTCAGGCACAACAGATTCCTGCTCTAGACGAGCATTTGGCACGACTTCATTCCACTTGGGCACAGGTTCAGAGGTCCCTCAGTCAGTCTTTCAGGCGGAAGCAACGGCATGCTAATCGCAGACGCCTTCCAGCAGTCTCATTTCAAGTTGGGGACAGGGTATGGCTGTCATCCAGAAACCTCAACTTACAAGTCCCATCCAATAAACTGGCTCCCCGGTTCATTGGTCCATTTAGGATTATCCGCAAGATTAATCCGGTTTCTTATGCTCTGGAGCTTCCACCCTCTATGCACATTCATAATGTGTTCCATGTGTCTCTTCTGAAACCCTTGGTGTGCAATCGTTATACTACTACGCCAGTGATTCCTGGGCCGGTGGACGTCCAGGGCCAAGAGGAATATGAAGTCCAGAGTATTATTGACTCCAGGAGATTTAGAGGAAAGCTGCAATATTTGGTTCATTGGAAGGGCTATGGCCCTGAGGAACGCTCTTGGATTGATCAGGGGGATCTCCATGCTCCAAGATTAGTACGCAGCTTTCACTCTAAATATCCTTTGAAACCCAAACCTCAGGCTAGGAGAGGGGGTCTTTGAGAGGGGGTACTATCACAGTGCCTGTGATTCCTGTCACTCTCTGTTGTGGATGTCACTGATTTGCTGACTGAGTTTGACCCGCCTCCTGATGACCTTTTTATACCTGGCTATCTCTTATGTCAGTTGCCCTTTCGTGGTGTTCCTGAGCCAGTAGTGCTTTTGCTGTGTTCCTGTATTCTGAGTTCCTGTGTACCGATTCGGCTTGTCCTGACCATTCTCCAGTGTTCCTGCCTGTGTATGACCCGGCTCGTCTGCGGACTAACCTTGGATCCTGACCCGGCTAGTTTGACGTTCCTGCCTGTGTATGACCCGGCTCGTCTGCGGACCACCCTTGGATCCTGACCCGGCTAGTTTGACGTTCCTGCCTGTGTATGACCCGGTCCGGCTGACTTCTTGCTCCGAAGATCGACTTCCAGCTTGTTCCAGTGACCTGCGTTCCAGTTGTCGCCGCCGCGACATTTTCCAGTCCCTGCTGCCCACGTCTGTGCCATTGCCTTGCCTGGTGATTCCTTCGATAGTGCTGTGCCTCGTTATAGTGCAGAGCTGTGTGTATTCTGTGGGCCTTCCTCTCCTTGCAGAGCCTGATCGTAGCGTTGAAGCCTCGAGTAACGTTACTGAGCCTTGCAGTAGCGCTGAAGCCTCGAGTAAACGTGCATTTTAACTCTTGCAGTGCTGCCTCATATTCACTCTCTCTATCTCCTGTACGAGACTCGTTGCAAGTGATACTGCTGCTGAGTTGGCCGCTCTCCGTCGGCAACTCTAGTCTAACGTTGCAGAGTGTTCACAAAGCTTGGGCCGTTTGGGCGCTTAAGGCTCTCCGGTGTTGGTTACCGACGAGATCATTGACACAGAGTGTTGGCAGAAAGGCTTCAGTGTTGGCTTATCCGGTACTACGCCCGAGGGGGCTAGTGGCTCTGGCTCTAGTATTACTGCATTCGATTACACCTGAGGAGGCTATTAGCTCTTGCATTGCAGGCCGGTTTCCATATTGCCCTAAGGGGCTACTCGCACTTGCACATACTAAAGCAGTTCCTGTAGCTACGCCCGTGGGGGCTAAGTTGTTACCCATTCTGCTTATCATCTACCACCTTGGCAAGGCAGCTCGTTCCTCAGCACCTGATGAACATCGTCTGTACAGCACAGCCTATTTAACATCCAGGGCGTGTCAAACTTCCACATCTGAGACTGACTATTATTTGGACTTTAACCCCTTTGGGGCCAATATCATCCTAGTGCATACTTATTTGCATTTATGTCCTTAATACTATTTTCCTTGTATTATCTCAGTGTACATTATCTGTGTATTACCTACCGCCTCTAGAGGGCGTAATTGTACATTATTCACTTTAATAAAGTGTGTTTTATTTTCACTTATTGGTCTGAGAGTCCTAAAAACCGTAACAGTCAGGCTAGATATATGTTAGAGTATAGGCTCCAATGAATAACACAGAAACTGGATAGTTTATCACATGAAGAAGTGATCTTATCTTTATCATCTTTTTTCACCTCCACATCACCACTTAGTACATAACCCCCAAGGTGAACTGTCTGGGCACCAGAGGGGACACACACTAAGATGTGATGACGTGGAGGTAATTTCTCCAGTGTGATATACTCTCAAGCCCCTGTAGATCCTATACACTAAGATCTCTCAGGTTGGAGAAATCTTAGTGCATTGGCTCAAAACAATATAATATAAATAGGAGAGTTTATCACAATGGAGAAAACATTCACCCTGAAGAGAGATGCACTAAGGTGTGATAAAGATGTGATAATGTGGAGGTAAATTCTCCTGTGTGATAAACTCTCAAGTTCCTATGTTATTCTTTGGAGCCTATGCAGTACGATCTCTCAACCCGGGCAGATCTTAGTACACAGGTTCCAGAAAATAACATAACTGTAGCGCTGTGAGACTGGGGAGGTAATTTCCTATTTAGCACACCTTAGTACATCTTTCCCAAGATGGCACTGTTAACGTAAAAAAACAAAAACAAAGACATTGTTTAAAACAGCAGTGGAGGTACCCTTGATTTAGTTAGCAGGAAAAACCCTTCCATAATAAAGATCTACTGCTGGATAAGAGGAGTGTGCAACGCATTGCAGAACATTGCATTAGTATTGCAGAGCAATGGTTTGCACACGTGTCTGGTCCTTAGAGGGTTAAAGTGGAACTTTCACTTAATTCAAGTATGAATATTTGAAAAATACATTAAAAACTGCCTATATGTCATGTTAACCAAAAACTCATTAGATTTATAGTGTAGGAGATATTCACGCTATTATTTCTGAGCGAAGTGAAAGTGAAAATTTCCTGGTATTGCATGAAGCTTCATTAGCATATGACACATTATTGAAAGCCTTCATTAGCATATTAAGTATCATTGCATATCTTAATTAGCATATGAAAGGTTACTCGTACTGCACGGGTACCGCAATTATCATACATTACTAGATGTAACAAGTGTGAATTTTTCCTGAACTGTACATTTGCAGGTCTTTTGGCTAAAAGGGTGCTGAGGTTGTACAGCTAGGGTCATTAGTAGCAGAAAAAGGGAAGTGGTCATGTCACTACATATCTTTGGTTAGACCTCACCTAGAGTATTGTGTACAGTACTGGAGACCCCATCTCCAGAAGGATATAGATACTCTAAGTGAATTCAGAAAAGGGCTACTAAAATGGTGACTGGTTTACAGGATAAGAAATATCAGGATAGACTAAAGGATCTGAACATGTATAGCTTGGAGGAGAGAAGAGAGAGAGGGGGATATGATAGACACATTCACATGCATGAAGGGATTCAACAAAGTGCAGGAGGGAAGTACATTTCAAAGGAGTAAAAATGTTATGACAAGAGGCCATAGTCTAAAACTAGAGGGACACAGGTTTAGATGTAACGTGAGAAAGTTTTAATTCACTGAGAGGGTAGTAGGTAAGTGGAATAGTCTATCAGCAGAAGTGGTAGAGGTTAATACAGTGAAGGGATGTAAGCTTGCATGGGATAGGCACAAGACTGTCCTTAACATAAGAAAAGACCAAAGACCAAAAAAGGTTTGATGTTTTTACAGTATGAAAATAAGCAGAACTAGATGGGCTGAATGGTTCTTATCTGCCATCAAATTCTGTGTTTCCATGTCACATAGGCAGTTTTTAATGCAGCATGAAGTTCCACTTTAATGGATTTAGCATTTTATCATTAGCAAGGTCTGTTTTGTGCACTGTTGGGTTTGAACAAGTGATTTATAATGTAGAAGTGTCTCATGTTTCATGTTTAGCTCATTTTGGAAGTTTCCAGGTGAGTTATCCATAAAACCATTTTCTTGCCACCCGTTATTACCAAACAGGGTGACTTCAAAACATAACCTGTATTTGTGTTTATTCATCCTGACTTAGAAGGCTCTAAACCCTGGAAGAAAGTAAGTACTCCTGAAAGTTCAGATATAAAAATCTATATTTAATTTGGTCCAATATAATATCATATCCAGCAAACTAACTTGAATTTCAATAGGAATTCTGTTCACTGCTTCTTGAACTGAAATAGGTAGGATTGCTGCCAACTGCTGGTAACTATGGGTAATGCAGCTAAATTCCAGCTAAATGCCTCCCCAGTTCTGCCGTTTGTGCTTTTGAGTGAGACCTTAACTGCGGCTTTAACAAAAGTTTTTTTTTTGCCATTAAATTGAATACAAGTACAGAAATGAGTATCCGAATGGAAACAAATCCTGTAATTTGAGTGATGTGCTGTTTTAACCCACTGTGTGCTAAATGGTGTCAAATCAATGCCTTGAACACCCCTCTAGCACCCAAAGGATTAACAGATGGAATTAATTGTAGAATTGCTTCACTTAGTCTTTGTGCATATGTCCAAAATTGACTTGGCATTCTCCGTATATATGAATTATATATAATTATATATATACAAATTTTGAAGGGCACCTCAGATGTGCTGGCCACACCCACATTCTGATTTGTGGGTGTGGCCAGAGCAATCTCAATGTCCATGCACCAGGAACAGATTGAAACTGTGGGCGGGGCCATATATGAATAGGGGTGTGGCTATGGGCGGGGTTAAAGACAACTTGAATGCCTTGCCTAGGGGAGCCTGGGATGTAGATCTGGCCCCAAAAAGAGAACTGCAGCAGTTCTGGAAGAAACCAACTGCATCACAGGGGAAAAATGATCATCCCCACTGATTAAAATGGGGCTTTAGCCCTTTCGGTGCAAAAGGGGTATCCAGCGCATTACAATGTGTTCGATACCCTTCTGTCACTCAAAGGGTTAAACACCTTGAATGCTAAGGAGGAATGCTTTGCAATGCTTTGGGGACCTCTCTATTGTTCAATGGGTTAAAAGCCCTATTTAACGCAATGGTAATTTGGGGGAGTTGTATTTACCCCTCTATGGTTTAGTTAAAGGGATAATAATGTTTCATAATAAAAGCAGCTCCAATTAATATTCATAGTATTTGGGCCATGGAGAGTGTTATTTCAATACTGTCAGAGTTGTAGATCAAGAGTAATTGAATGATAAAGTATCCCCCTCCCGCCCCTTTTACTGATGTAACACTGCTCAGCCAGAGCAGCAAGAGTGTCCGGAGGGATCGCAAAGAGGGACAATCTTCAGTGATCATAAGGAAAACATGAAAAACCTATCAATGGTGGAGGGGGGGCAGAGTTAATAAACAGTAAAATGCATGAGAAAAAACATTGAATCAATTGCAGTATTAACAAAGAAAACGACTTAAATAAGTAAGAGGGGAGGGAAAAGAATGGAAATTCCAAACTGGGGGGGGGGGGGTATTCGCCTCCTGTCATTATTGAAAATCAGATTATCTCTTCACAGAAGCTAGGATAATCCATAATTTTAAGTCATGACAGGAGGCTCATATTTGCAGTTTTAGCGCTCTGATAAAAGAGATACTCCTGGATGATCTGGGTGAAAATAGAAGACTCGAATGGCGTTCTCATGTGATCAATCCGCTGAATGGAGATCGTCGGAAAAAGAAGCTCCCGAAGAGAAAGCAGCTGAAGCTGCCGCCCCCCTGACGGAGTGGGCCCCGAAGGTGGAATCGATACCAGCTAAAGACAGAATACAACATACCTAACGGAACAGAGTTGGAGATGAAACTGGTTTAAAAGGATTAACACAAGAAATCAAAAGTTGTCTAGCTCTTGGGGGACGAACGGTGGAGGACCTGTCTATATAGCAGTGAAGAGTATTAGCGACGCAGAGTTTAGGTTCTGCAGGAAAGAAAGGGTTAGAAATAGATTTGGAGTTTGATTTGGTACGACATGAAATGGAAAAATTAACACCGTCAGGGGAAAAAGAAACATCGTCAACATCGAAGGCTTGAACGTCTGAGACCCTGCGGAAAGAAATCAAGCAAAGAAGAAGTGTAAGCTTAGAGGACAGTTGGCGAAGTGAGAGAACCGTGGAAACGTCCCAAAGCGAGGAATATCTGGGTTGAGTAGGGAAAACAAGTCTAATACCGCACATCAAGCTACAAACCAGAGGATCCTTACCGATAGGAAGACCATGGACGGGAACGTGAGCAGCTGAAATAGTGGATCTATGGACATTAATGGTCCTGTAGGATTTACCCTCATCGCACAGGTAAGAAAGGAAATTGAGGACTAAATTAACAGGGGCCATAAGGGGATCGATATTCCGTCCCACACACCAACGTGACCAAGATCTCCAGGCCGAAAGGTAGCAGCGTTGAGTTCTCGGAGCCCATGAATCTCAAAGGAGTTTACGAGCTGAGTCTAATAGGCCAAGAACATTCCAAGATCCCATGAAAGAGACCAGGCCACCAGTTGTAAATGGTTCTGGATCACAAGGGGGTGCCAGTTGCCTTTGGGATCCGTCAGGAGATTCGGAATGATGGAAGCATGAGAGGATCCTTGATGGAAAGACATAGGAGATCCGGGAACCAAGGTTGTCTTGGCCAAAGGGGAGTTACAATCATGAGGTCTGAGCCTTGGATGCTGAGGTAATGAAGTACCCTGGTGATCATAGCAAAGGGAGGAAAAGCATAGACGCTTGACTGAGGCCAAGGTTGAAGGAAGGCATCCACCGCTCTGGAGTTTGGATCCGGAAGCCAGCTGAAATAGTCTGAGGTTTGATGGTTCACTCAAGAAGCAAAAAGATCTAGGACAAAGGGGGCCCCCGAGTCTTTGCTAGTTGAAGGAAGATCGCGCAGTGTAGCATCCAGTCCCTGGAATTTCTCCAGTGTCTAGAGAACCAATCCGCTTCTAGGTTGGATATGCCCGGAAGGTATTCTGCTTGTGAAGTGATGTTCCTCAGAAAGCAGAAGTGATAAATTTCTTTGGTTACTTCTGAAAGAACTCTTGAACGAGCCCCTCCCAGATGGTTTATGTATTGGACTGCAGAGTAATATTATCACGGTGCCCGTGATCCTTGAGCAACATTCTTACTTCCTGGTTTACACTGGCTGTGCTCTTATTGGCTCTGGGTTATTGCTCCTCCCAGGGCTTACCTTTTTATATGCCCTTCTGTCACGATACCGGTGCCCTTTCGTGGTGTACCCGTATCTAGCGACTAGTTGTTATTGTTTCCTTTTTCCGTGTATGACCCGGCTCGCCTGACTACGCTTGTGCCTGACGCTCCTATGATCCGATCCCGTTGCTGACCTAGACTGGCTGACTAACTCATTGTGTACCGAACTGGCTTGGCTGAGTATCTGATTCCGTTACTGACTGGACTGGCTGACTAACTCATTGTGTACCAAACCGGCTTGGCTGAGTATCTGATTCCGTTACTGACTGGACTGGCTGAATAACTCCTTGTGTACCGAACCGGCGTGGCTGAGTATCTGATTCCGTTACTTACTGGACCGGCTGACTATCCGTTACACCAATCTGGCTGGGCTAGTGTTGGTGGTCCTCCGGACTGGCTGTGAAGTCTGTGTGTGCTGACCTGGTAGTGCTACTAGTTCCATCACAAACTGGACTAGTCTATTACCTCCATCTACTATACAGGAAACATTGGTCCAGGACCGGTTATGTTACATACCATTCTCCCGCTCGCTTGCTGCTCCTGCTGTCTCCGGGAACGGGTGGGAGTCCCTATACTCACAAGTGTCTGTGTTGCCTCCGGTAACCCTTTATTACCTGGGTCCAGCCAAAGCCACACTGTTGCCCGTGCTGCCTCCGTTAACCCTAGTGACCTAGGGTCGTTACATCGCCAGCATCTGGTTTCTGTTGTCTCAGTTAACCCAAGCATGCTAGGGCCCCGTCATTCCCCGAGTCTGGTCTGCGTTACCTCCGCTCACCCTAGTGTACTAGGGTTCAGTCAATATACATAACACTGCCGTGTTGCCTCCGTTAACCCTAGTGTGCTAGGGCCTAGTCGATGCCTGAGTCCATGCAGTGTTGCCTCCGTTAACCCTAATGCTTTAGGGCCTTGTTGTTGCCAGAGTACTGCCGGTATTGCCTTAGTTAACCCTAGCGTTCTAGGGTCCTGTTACTGCCAGAATCCTGCCTGTGTTGCCTCGATTAACCCTAGCGTGCTAGGGTCCCGTTACTGCCAGAGTCCTGTCCCTGTTGCCTCAGTCTACCCTACTCTCCTAGGGTCAGTCCTCTGCCAGTGTGTTGCCAGTGTTACCTACATGAACCCCGTTGCCCTTCAGTCACCCATCGCCTGTGCCACCTATGGTGTTGTGGGACTGTTGAGGATATTATTGTTCCTGTACCTTGCTGAGAATCTGCCTACAAGTCCAAGACATCTATACTTGTTTGATGACTATTTCAGTGTTTGCAGTATTTCCTTGACCTGCGTCAGATCTGGAAAGTACTTGGTACGGACCTTACCTGGCCTGAGTGGGGTTATTCTACAGTATTTTCAATAAAGCTTTTAACCTTACCAAACTGTCTGAGTGTTCTTTTACACACAGTAACAAACCGTGACAAATATTCAATGGTTCGTCAGGTCTTTGGCGAGGCTGCAAATTACAAAAGAGCTGTCGATCAGTTCTAAGCAATTTATGTGTAATCCTCCCTCTGAGCGAGTCCAGATACCTCCCGTCGAAATGCCGGCACATGTCGCTCCCCATCCCCAGAGACTGGCATCTGAAATGATGATCAGGTCTGGAACGGTGCCGAAAATCGCCCGACTGTTGCAAGTCTGCATGTGGATGAGCCACCATTTCAGTTCTGTGCGTACTTCTGCGGAAAAGGTAACCAGCTGGTCGTAGGAAGGCACTCCCCTGAGGAATTGAGCTTTCAGGCGTTGCATGGCTCTGTAATAAAGAGGACCATGAAAGATGGCTTGGATGGAGTAAGACAGGAGTTCAATGCTCCGGGCTAGCAAGCGTAAAGGAATTACTGACAAAGGAATCACTCGTCTGAGTTCTTTTCGGATTTAAACAATTTTGGAGTGAGGAAGACTGAGTATACAAGATATGGACTCTATCTCGAAAACTGAGAAATTGGACTGTTTGAGAGGGAGAGAGGGCTGATTTGTCCCAGATGATCACAAAACAAAGGTTTTGTAGAAATTCTACGGCGTACTCTGTTTCCGATGTGAGAAGGTGAAAGTCCAAAGAAAAGGATGTTGTCTAAGTATATTATACAACGGATGCCCAACTTTCTTTGATGAGCCAGAACTGGTTTGAGCAGCTTTGTAAAGCACCATGGGGCTGAGCTGAGTCCGAATGGAAGGCACGTGAATTGCCATGGAGCCTGGCTCCACATGAATCTGAGAAATCCCTGGCTCAATGGGTGAATGGCTACTGAGAGGTAGGCGTCTTTCAAGTCCAGGCAGGTGAACCAATCACCTTGCAAAAGTAGGTCTTGGTGAAGATGGATACCTTCCATCTTGAAGTGCCTGTATCTGATGAAAATGTTTAGGTTCTTCAGATTTATCACTGGTCTGGATTCTCCTGACTTTTTTGTCACCAAAAAGACGTTGCTGAAAAATCTCCCATAATCTGTCGCTCATTGAATCGCTTTTTTGTCTCTCAGTGCGACGAGTTCATCGTGAATGAGCTCCTGATGATGAATGGGTATAAGCGAAGAAGTTGGTAGAGAGTCTTGTTGAGGGATGGAGATGAATTCTGTCTGGTAGCCGCGAACTGTTTAAAGAATCCAAGCGACCAAGGAGATCAGCTTCCAATCCTGTAGAAAGAAGGGGAGTCTGCCTGCAGTAAATAGAGGGGATGAAGGATTTAAAGCAGTTAAACTCACCCAAGTAAGGTCTGGAACGTCCTCATGCCCGATATCCACAAACTCCAGTGACACCTCTCTGCAGCTGAAGATTTTGGGATCTTGCTGGGTGATACAAAGTCTGCGTAGGGAAGTTTCTGGGACCTGATGGCCAAAAACAGCTGGAGACATGGTCCCGCTGTCTTCCAACCCTGCCAAAAACACCCCTCTGAGGGGTAGGCCTGAACACCTTCTTTAACCCCTTAGTGACGGCCGCGTGCAGACGCGGCCGTCACTTAACGCCTGTCTAACATTTTATTTTTTTTTTTTAAGGAATCCGGAGTCCCCGAACGGCATGCAGCCGCACGCGGAGCCGGATTTCCGGGACGTACATGTACGTCCTCTGTCACTAAGTGACAGCCACACAGGACGTACATGTACGTCCTGTGTCGCGAAGGGGTTAAGGAAATTTGGGCCTTATTGAGTGAAGAAAAAATATTTACATGTTGTTGTAGTTTGTTCAAAAAGGGCTCTCTGAACAACATCCCTTTTGCGGATGGACCCAGTTCCTTGTCACTCAGTTCTGCTAATTTTGGATCTATCTGCAGCAAAACAGCCTTGTGTCTCTCATTAGAGATAGCGACACTGGCATTTTCCACCATGCACATGCATCGTTGGATCCATTCACAAATAGAATGAGCATCTAAAGCAGTGTCTGAAGAGAGAGCTGAGTCTGACAGGTACAAAATTTGGGCCATCGGGCCTGTTACATCCAGTAACTTATCCTATGCCGATTTTAGGCCTTTTTCCAGACCCTTTCTTGGATCTCTGTCTGACTTGGCCATAAAAGTAACCATAGTAGGATCAAATTCGGGTGTTTGGGTCATCTTGACCGGAATAACCGGGCGTGGGCATTCACTTTTTAAGCGAGCCCTAACTTCCTTGTCAAGAGGATGTCTTAGACAGAAATGAAGGTATTTTACTAAGTGAGGAGGAGGGAACCATTCAGTGGAATGGGGATGATGGAGGCTGCAGGGGTCAAACATAGATTTGCCCCTGGTATCTTTGAATTCCTGAGGATCAGTGTCTAAAGTATCAGCCGTATTGGCAAGTTCTTTATTAAGACGGGGCTCACCTGTAAGTTGTTTGTCAGCATCATGAGAATGACTCTCATAGAGGCCTTCATCCTCTGAAGGGTCAGACAAATTTGCCTGCCATGAATCCACATCAGTCAGATCTGGAGGAAATTCAGGGTCCTCCTCATCTGAGGACAATCTAATAGCCCCATAAGCCTCAGGGGCAGAGGTCAATTTCGATTTTTTTGCAGGATTTTTACCTTTTTTAGGGTTTGGTTTTGAATCCGAACCCTTTCAGTGCCTCTTAGAAATTTGGGGTTCCCCTAGTTCAGAAATGTCTGAATCCGCGGAATCTTCTGCAGTAGGTGGAGGGTCATGAGACCATGAAGTAGGTAAAGGAGGTAAGGCGCCAGCAAGCGATTTCTCAAGTGTTGCTGCAAGTGCAGCACTGATAAGGTCTTGTAGATTATCTACAGTGATCGCAGACTTCTGAGTTTTATCCATGTTAAATGATGTATACTCAAGATATTTATATATATTCATGTATATGTGGGGATCACCCACGCTAGTAGGGTAGAAAAAGATAGGGGGTTCACCCTTTATGTGATAAAATATGGAGTATGGGGCTCACCCAGAGGTAATAAGAAGTATGTGCTGTCAGGAATAAAATAAAGGGCTCACCTTTATTAACTCTTAATAGGTAATGGAACCAAACGGAGTAAAGATAGAGTTGTAGGGCCTCAAAAGGCTAAAGGAAACGATACACAGTAGGAGAGGGGCTCACCCTCGCTAAACGCTATGGAATACAAGAATGAGAGACAGTACCGGTCAAACGCTGAAGCTCCGAGCTGTCGCGGGAAAAAACAAAATTGCGGCGAAATCTCGCGAGAAGATGCGAGATGAGGTAATAATGAAGAGAGGATGCAGCAAGAGGTTAGACTGGCGAGCGCTCGCTCTGAGCGCGGAGGGGAGCAAGGAGCTGAGGGGAAAGCATAATAGAAGTAAGGGATTGGCTTAAAGGTTAGTTTAAGGTTGTGGAAAAGAAAAGAAAGGGGATATGTAAGAATAGAAAAACGGAAGAATAAGCAGAAGGATAGGGATAAAGTTAAAAATAAGAGCAAGAGAACTCATAAATGAGAAGTAAAGGGTGGCACATAAAATATCAAAACAGAACCATGCTAAAATGGTTTATATAATGAATAATAGTGTCAGAATGTGACAAATACGCTGACCTGTTTCTTGAGATGAGCAGCAAAGAAAGAGGGAATAAAAGGAGTTTACACTACTTGTCATACATGTTCTTTGCTCTGATTGGTTGTTAGCTTTTGTTTCCTTTGCTGCTATTGGAGGTGATGTTTATGAGAGTTAAAGAGAGTTTATGTAAATATGAGCCTCCTGTCATGACTTAAAATTGGAGCTGCTTTTTTAGTGAAACATTACGATCCCTTTAAATGGCTCCAGTTCTTCTTAGTACAACAGCTCCATAGTGTTGATTGCAGTGCTAATGATCCTTTAATGTGAGGTGGTAATTAGGAAATATCGATGGCGCCGGACAGTACAAACTGCATAATGAACACGTTGATAGGCCCAGGGAAGAGCTGATCACTGCAGGACAAGTAGAGGTGCTCTGCAACATGGAGGGGGGGTGGGGTGCAGTATTAACCAATTCACTGCAGCAAGCAAACGGCTAGTGCAGTCCTGGGGCACATTAAAACTCTTTGAGCTAGCATTCAAAGTGTTAACTGGACCACAGGTGGAGAGATGAAATTTTCTATTAAATAAAGTGGACCTGTCACCAGAGGAGTAATTAGAAGCCACTGGGCCTTGGTACAAAAATTGCTATAGGCACCCCCGACCCCATTGCCCCCAGTTGCCACAATTGCCTCTACATTGCCCTCAATCGCAACAATTGCCTCCACATTGCCCCCAAATCTCCACAATTTCCTCCACATTGCCCCCAATCGCCACAATTGACCCCAATCGCCACAATTTCCTCCACAATGCCCCAATCACAATTGCCCCCAATCACCACATTTGCCTCCACATTGCCCCCGATCGCCACAATTTGCCTCCACATTTCCGTTAATCACCACAATAGCCCCCAATCTCCACAACTGCCCCAATTGCCTCCACATTGTCCCCAGGCGTCACAATTGCCCCCGATCACCACATTTGTCTCCACACTGCCCCAATCACCACAATTGCCCCCAATCTCCACAATTGCCCCAATTGCCTCCACATTGTCCCCAGGCATCACAATTGCCCCCAATCACCACATTTGTCTCCACACTGCCCCAATCACCACAACTGCCCCCAATCTCCACAATTGCCCCAATTGCCTCCACATTGCCCCCAGTCGTCACAATTGCCCCCAATCACCACATTTGTCTCCACACTGCCCCAATCACCACAATTGCCCCCAATCTCCACAACTGCCCCAATCGCCAAAATTGCGTCCATATTGACCCCAGTCGCCACAATTGCCCTCAGTTGTCACCTCTGCCTCTGCATTGCCCCCAATTGCCACAATTGCCCCCAATCACCACATTTGCCTCCACATTGCCCCCAACTGCCACACTGCCTCCACATTGCCCCTACTGACACAGACACAGTGCCCATCTCCTACCTCCCTGGTGGTCCAGCGGTGCGGTAGGAGAGGTCTGTGCCTCCTTCTGCACAGACTTCTTTAGCTTGAGCTCCCATGCGGTCCTTTCTTCAGTAATGCCGAGTGCTGGGAGATGATGTCATCTCCCAGCGCTCTGCATTACTACGACTGTGCCGAAGAGGAAGCCTCATTTGCTAGAGGTCTGTGTGGAAGAAAGCACAGACCTCAGCTGCTTGCTGCTAGTGCCGGGGCAGGGGGGTCAAAGGGGGAGGCAGGGCTCCTGGAGTGGCGGGCCCGCCTGTGACTCCTATTGTTACGGCACAGCCTGTCACCTTGATTCAAATGTGCATTTTTGAAAACGTCATCAAAAACTGCCTATGTGTAACGTTAGCCAAAAGAACAACAAATATACAGTTAAGGAGATATTGATATGCGAATGTATGCTAACTGCAGTACCAGAGATGGTTAATATGATAATTGAGCTTTTCAGTTAAGTTTCTTATGCTAATGAAGCCTGTTCAGTGATGTTTCATGCGCTAATGAAAGACTGTGCGGCACCAGGAGATTTTCACTCTCTCCAGAAATAAAAGTGTGAATATCTCGTAAACTAGACATACGGGGGTCTTTTGGTTAACATGACACATAGACAATTTTGAAAGAAGATTTCAAATATATGAAAAAACTAAAACTAAAAATGGGGACTTTTAACCCCTTGATTGATAGAGAAGTCTCCAGCAGATAGCTTCTCAATGCATTGGATATCTGTCTATAAGCCACATTTAAATCAAATGAAAATTTGTAAAGTTTTATTTGTTCCCTGACGTACAGTTTGGTCTAGTGTTATGCTATGTAGATGGGCAATATAAGACATACATATGTTGTACCACACATTTGAATGTGATGGTGAGGGAATAATGATGCATTCTCTACGGTATGAGATCATGTGGGGATGATTTAAAAAAAAAAAAAAAAAAGTAGATTGCGTGTTGCTAAAGTCTGGCATAACTCAAAACTGTCCCTCTTTAGGAGGTATTAGGGGTCCATACCTCCCAAGTGTCTCTCTTTAAGAGATATTAGGGGTCCATACCTCCCAAATGTCTCTCTTTAGGAGATATTAGGAGTCCGTACCTCCCAAATGTCCCTCTTTAGGAGATATTTGGGATCCATACCTCCCAAATGCACCTCTTTAGGAGGCATTAGGGGTTCATACCCCCAAGTATTCCTCTTTAGAAGATATTATGGGCCCAAACCTCTCAAATATCCATCTTTAAGAGATATTAGGGGTCCATACCTCCCAAAGGTCCTTCTTTAGGAGATATTAGGAGCCCATACCTCCCAAATGTCCCTCTTAGGAGGTATTAGGGGTCCATACCTCCCAACTGCCCCTCTTTAGGAGATATTAGGGGCACATACCTCACAAGTGTCCCTCTTAAGGAAGGGCAGTCCCCCTTTGAAACCCAAATCCCTATGTCCCCCATTCCCACCCTGGTGTCCCTCTTTTTGGAGATCAGAAGGTGGTGTGTATATAAATGTATCAGATTGCTCCACAGCAATAAAACTCACATTAATGTTTGGATAAACTTCAGTATAGGGGTGTGGTTTAATTGTGGGTGGCTAATAAAGTGGGCAGGAAGGGGGCAGAACATGGTGGGGGAAGGAAGCAAAGTGGGAGGAACAGGGTGGGAAGGAGGAGAAGGGGGAGGAACAGGGTTGGAAGAAGGAGAAGTGGAAGGAACAGGGTGGGAAGAAGGAGGAGTGGGAGGAACAGGGTGGGAAGGAGAAGAAGTGGGAGGAACTGGGTGGGAAGAAGGAGGAGTGGGGGGAACAGGGTGGGAAGGAGAAGAAGTGGGAGGAACTGGGTAGAAAGGAGGCGAAGTGGAAGGAACAGGGTGAGAAGGAGAAGTGGAAGGAACAGGGTGGGAAGAAGGAGAAGTGGGAGGAACAGTGTGGGAAGGAGGAGAAGTGGGAGGAACAGGGTGGGAAGGAGGAGAAGGGGGAGGAACAGGGTTGGAAGAAGGAGAAGTGGAAGGAACAGGGTGGGAAGAAGGAGGAATGGGAGGAACAGGGTGGGAAGGAGAAGAAGTGGAAGGAACAGGGTGAGAAGGAGAAGTGGAAGGAACAGGGTGGGAAGAAGGAGAAGTGGGAGGAACAGTGTGGGAAGAAGGAGGAATGGGAGGAACAGGGTGGGAAGGAGAAGAAGTGGGAGGAACAGGGTGGGAAGAAGGAGGAGTGGGGGGAACAGGATGGGAAGGAGAAGAAGTGGGAGGAACAGGGTAGAAAGGAGGAGAAGTGGAAGGAACAGGGTGAGAAGAAGGAGAAGTGGGAGGAACGAGGTGGGAAGGAGAGGAAGTGGGAGGAACAGGGTGGAAAGAAGGAGAAGTGGACAGCTTTTCAAAAGAAACTCACCACCGCCGGGGAATCATGGTGAGAAGAAAGAGAAATGGGAGGAACAGAGCTGGAAGAAGGAGAAGTGGGAGGAACAGGGTGGGAAGGAGAAGTAGTGGGAGGAACAGGATGGGAAGGAGGAGAAGTGGGAGGAACAGGGTGGGAGGAGGAGAAGGGGGAGGAACAGGGTTGGAAGAAGGAGAAGTGGAAGGAACAGGGTGGGAAGAAGGAGGAATGGGAGGAACAGGGTGGGAAGGAGAAGAAGTGGGAGGAACAGGGTGGGAAGAAGGAGGAGTGGGGGGAACAAGATGGGAAGGAGAAGAAGTGGGAGGAACAGGGTAGAAAGGAGGAGAAGTGGAAGGAACAGGGTGAGAAGAAGGAGAAGTGGGAGGAACGAGGTGGGAAGGAGAGGAAGTGGGAGGAACAGGGTGGAAAGAAGGAGAAGTGGACAGCTTTTCAAAAGAAACTCACCACCGCCGGGGAATCATGGTGAGAAGAAAGAGAAATGGGAGGAACAGAGCTGGAAGAAGGAGAAGTGGGAGGAACAGGGTGGGAAGGAGAAGTAGTGGGAGGAACAGGGTGGGAAGAAAGATAAGTGGGAGGAACAGGGTGGGATGGAGAAGAAATGGGAAGAACAGGGTGGGAAGAAGGAGAAGTGGGAGGAACGAGGTGGGAAGGAGGGAGAAGAAGCAGGAGGAACAGGGGGGGAAGAAGGAGAAGTGGACAGCTTTTCAAAAGAAACTCTCCACCGCTGGGGAATCAGCCTCTGTCCCTGGAGACCCGGTAATTCACTACAAAAAATGGAGTCTCCAGGGAAAATCTAAATAGTTCACAGTTATGTCCAAATTCCAGAGCATTCTATGATCAAACCAGGGAACTCTGCGGATCTGACCTGGTGACTCCTGTTTATATAATGAATTACCGGGTCTCTAGATACTGATACTCAGGACTCGACAATCCTGTGCTATTTCATACAAATGACTTAAAGTGGATGTGTCACCTATGGACAACATCGCATAAATAGTTAGGCTACATATCAAATGCTATGAAAACGGTATTCATTTTTTATTTAAAATTTTGATTTCGTGTAAAATTTAACTTACAAAGCCTGGGCTGCAGCTACTTCCGCATAGACCGCAGTCCTTCGCTCTGCCTCTGCTCTCTTCCCTCCTCCAATGACGGAGGCTTCTGTCTGTAAGCTGGAGCGATCTCATTGGCTAGATATTGATCTCTGCCAATGAGCCGCTCCAACTTACAGACAGAAGCCTCCGTCATCGGAGGAAGGAGGAGAGCAGAGGCAGAGCGTCAGGCTGCGGTTACAGAGCATGTAACCGCAGTCTATACGGAAGTAGCTACAGCCCAGACTTTGTAAGTTAAATTTACACAAAATCAAAACTTTAAATAAAAAATTAATACCGTTTTCATAGTATTTGATATGTAGCCTATTTATGCAATGTTGTCCATAGGCGACACATCCACTTTAAATACGAACCCTGTGTAGTGCATATATTATTCCACTGTGTTTATTCACTTCAGATATGAGGGTTTTGTCCCATGGTTTCACCAAAATATGTTTAAAGGGGAACTATCACCCCCAAATAACGTCATCCCCCAATAATTAGCCATATAGAGATAAGAGTACAAATGGTACTATTATCCAGCATAATTACCGCGTTAGCTGGAAATCCTACTTCTGCCGAGACCGACGGCCAGGCAACAACAGTTTAGAGGCATGTGTGCGCCTGCTCCGTCAGTCCCTTCTGGTACCTAAAGGTACCATACAGCGCCTCCTACAGGAGACTGGGACTGACAACGCAGGCAAGCAGATGTCTGTAAGCAAATATGTCTGTGCTGATGCCTGGCCGTCAGTCTTGGCACAAGTAGGATTTCCAACTAAAGCGGTAATTATGCTGGATAATACTACTATTGGTACGCTTATTGCTAGAAGGCTAATTATTTGTGGGAGACTTCATTTGGGGTGATACTTCCCCTTTAAACATTTGAGTGCCAGAGGGGTACGCAACGCCCCAACGACCCACGTCTAGGGTGACCACATTTCAATTCTGCCATTCCTGGACATGTGGTCACCCTAGTCCCGTGGCTGAGACTCCCTCCAGAGCTGACCATCTTTCTGAGGCTGACATAGTAAGAGTTCCCAGTGGGAAGTCTAACTCTGTGTCAGCCTCAGAAAGATGGTCCACTCCGGCGGGAGCCCCAGCCGTGGGTCTCACTTGCAGCACCAGCATAACTGCTCCACCCCAGCTGTCTCACATGTATCAGTCCTACCAGCCAATGAAATGTATTTATATGGTCTTCATTGGCTGGCTGGACTGGCATTCCAGGAAGTGTGGTCACCCTACCCACGTATCCATCTGCTTCCAGCACCGAGGCCTAGAAGGATGACGTAAGTATAAGGGGCATGAGGGGATAATTCATAATATTATTTCACAGGATTTATAGTGAATTCAGCATTACTAACGTAACCTATCAGTTGTATGCGCCATAAAGAAGGATTGCAGCGTTGTTTATAGGTAAACATTACTAGCCCTTTAAACAAACATTAATGTGAATTTTATCACTCTACGTACAGGTGCACACACACACTGTAATACATTGCATACCTATCATTTAAAGGGTTAAGGCATAAAAAATAATTATTGTTCTTTTCAAATTCCTCTGTAATATACATAGAACTCCCTTCATATTCTGTAGATCTCCAAATACTAACCGTGGGATTAGTGCAGGGTCACAATAAATTCCTCAAATCCCCACTGATGTAATGGAGCCTTTAACCAATGCTTTGCGTACCCCTCTGGCACTCAAAGGATTAAAACAGCCCAGACTGTCAATGGGATCATTTTAAACCTTCATTTAACTCTTTGAGTGCCAGAGGGGTGCATTGAGCACCCCCTCTGGCTATTAAAAGGTTAAAAATACAGGACGTATTATCTATTCCTTTTGGTGCAGTGGGTTTGCGGAACAATTACTACCCCTCTTTCCTATTTTGAATAAGCACCTAAGACTGATGTCAGTTCTACACTTTGCCACTGGATGGCAGTGTGGCACTAGAATTGCTGAAACCCAGAACGTCTTAGAGGAAAGTTTTACTCCCAAAGGCAATAGAAGAGATCTGATTTGTACTGGGTTAACTGCACAGTTAACCATTTTCTTCTTAACCCTTTGAGTGCCAGAGAGGTATACAATGCAATGCTTTTGATACCTCTCTGGCATTCAAAGTGTTAACCCTCTGAATGCTAGAGAGGAACACTAAAAGTCAAAACACAATGTATTGTGTCTAGGGCTTCTGTACGTGTTCATTTTAAAGGCACTTTTAATACTCAGGAAATAACCTAATTTGGATAAAGGAGGAGTAATTGATCCTAATAATACCCCCCCACCATCTTACTATGGCTGGAAAATCCTAATAGCCCTTATAAATTTTAACTTTTGTACTTTTTTGTTAAAGATAATATATTAAAGGAGAAGTAACAGCTAATAATAACCCGCTTACCTTACGTTGAGTGGAAAATTCTAATAGCCCCTATGAATCAGGGGCAAATTACTACTGGAATAGCATGTGCAGAGCACCAGGGCCCGTACAATAGTAGTTTGCAGAGAATCGGAGCCCAAAAAGACAGATCTCTACATTATACAGAATACACAGAGATGTCCACCATGTGTATGTGTGTGTGTGTGTATGTTTGTGTGTGTGTGTGCACAATCAGTGATATCAGTAAGTTTTACAGTAAGGCAGAGGGAGAAGTCCTGCCTGTCTGTCTGTACAAGCAGCGATATCAGTATGTTGTACAGTAAGGCAGAGGGAGAAGTCCTGCCTGTCTGTCTGTACAAGCAGTGATATCAGTAAGTACAGAAACACATACACACACGCTGATGGAAGAAAGTACTACATTAAAAGGCTCAATGTCTCTGGGATGGTCTGTACGTTCGGAAGCTTTTAATTTGGTGCCAGATTAAGCGATTCCATGTGTCTGTGCTCAGTGATTGGGGAGATGTGAATCATTTTCTCCACTGCCAAACAGAAATGTAAATTTTCAGAACCTACTTACAACTGTGCTTTGTAACACGCTCCTCTGGTTCATCAGTATATGTGTGAATGTGTGTGTGTGTCTGGATGTGTGTTTGTATGTGTGAGTATATGTGTGTGTGTGTGTGACTGTCATAGAATAGATTATAGGGGTATATACCTTCTTGTTGTAATGCAAAGGTACTCTTATCAGCCCTGAATGAACCTATACTATGCTATAATGTAGTGATATCACTGTTTGAACACACACAGTGCAAGCAGGACTTCTCTCTCTGACTTTCTGGTAGAAATGGCATCAATCTTGAGACTAAAGAAGCCGATAATTAGTGTAGATGATGTATTAGGAAACCCTGATATCACTGCTTGGGGGGCATCCAGCCTCAGATTTTGAACCAGGTCTCAGCAGGGCGTCGTTACGACCCTGGTTTAAGCAATGAAATCTCTAAATTGATGAATGTTTTGGGATACAGCAAGCCTGTTGCCTAGGTCCTAGTATCTGCCTTACGGAATTTTAAGGTGATGCATTGTATACACCTCTGGCACTTTTGAGCCAGAACGGTGTCCAGCACATTGCAGAGCATTGAGATGAACACGTCTCTGGCCCTAAAAGGAATTAACTGTCAGTATGTGGTTCTTAAATAATGACTCAGTAACTCTCTGGTGCTGCAAACACACTGCTTTCCTCTCTGCGTTTACATACTAATGGAGCACATCGCCTCATGCACTAAAGGGATTGTAATGTCCCAACAAAAGTATCTGCAAAATGGTAGCTGGAATAAAAGAATACTTATTGGCCTTACTCGTATCTCTCAAACCTTGATGGTTTGAGAGATATAAGAAAATAAAGTCCTCCACTCCCTCCCCCTTCTCATGCGTCAGCTGTATAGCTGACGGCATGAGATCCTGCTTCCAGGATCAGACAACGGCTCTTCAGGAGTGCTGTCATCAAGATATCTAACTATGAACACTTCATCAGAATGGTCTACAACGTGTGCCTTTATGGTTTGAGAGATGAACGCTTCTAAAGTTGCCCCTCCCACTTCCCCGAAGTCAGCGTTGTAGCTGATTCAGGGGAAATCCGGTCAGAGATCATCAGGCGGCTCTGCAGCAGAGCCGCGATTGCGTTAACTAAAAAAAAAAACTTTCACTAGAACAGTCTTCTACGTGTGCTTCATGTTCCCTTTATGTATCCGACTATGAAGGCCTTTCCAAAACCATAAGCTTTTGTTTCTTGAAGTAGTTCACGGCTGATTTTGAGATTTGTTTTGGATCATTGTCTTTTCGTTTTCAGTTGCTTCACTTACTATGAGACATTAGCTTCCAGGCTTTGATGATACTTATTAGAATCTATTCTTCCCTCCAACCACACACTAATTCCTGTGCCACTGCTGCCACCTAACCCCAAAGCATTATAGATCCATCCCTATGCTTAAAGGGATAGTGACCTTTGCCTTCAGTTATCTCTCAGACCATAAAGGTTTGAGAGATGAACCTGGGGGCTATTAAATTATTTTGTAAATATCTAAAATATGGGGGATAGTAATAATAAAGTATTACTATCCCTTTAAAGCGGAACTATCATCCCAAATAAAGTCCCCCCCCAATAATTAGGCAATATAGAGATAAGCTTAGAAATATTAGTATTATTCAGCATAATTACCGTGTTATTAAGAAATCCTACTTCGTCTGAGACTGATGGGCAGGCTTCTTGCTTTAGAGACATCTGCTCTCCTGCGCCGTCACTCCCTTCCTGTTACTTTAAGGTACAATGGAGTAGACCACGGGACTGACGGTGCAGGCCTGCAGTTGTCTCTAAGCCAAGGTGTCTGCGCTTAGGCCTGGCCATCAGTCTCAGATGAAGTAGGATTTATTAAGAACGTGGTACTTATACTGGATAATAGTACTATTTCCAAGCTTACTGCTATATGACTAATTATTGGGGGGGACTTTATTTGGGTTGATCGTTCTGCTTTAACAGTTGACAAGGTGGTCTTTTCTTCAAATGCTTCTCCTTTTTTCACCAAACGTACCTTTTGTCATTGTAGCCAAGCAGTTCAATTTTAACTTCATCAAACTATAGCAGTTGGTTAAAAAATGTCTTATCTAAGTGTTGCGTTGCATACCTACAGACCTTGGGGGGGTTACACACTAAGGCGTGATAAAAAAGCAATACAGTTGAGATGACTTTTCTCCAGTGATATCAGTTCTCCTGTTCCTAGAGAT
Organism: Rhinophrynus dorsalis; assembly: GCA_037306005.1. Lineage (NCBI taxonomy): Eukaryota > Metazoa > Chordata > Amphibia > Anura > Rhinophrynidae > Rhinophrynus > Rhinophrynus dorsalis. The sequence continues at coordinate 235,947,435 of CM074725.1, read as the reverse complement.
CTTAGTACATAGGCTCATTGGGCATCCCCCAGTGGGCCGCTAGATCATGGGTCGGTGGGGGAGATCAGAGGACCTCACCGTCCCATGATATTTTGAAGGCGAGGTCTGTGTTGCCACCGGCACAGGCACTCTCTGTGACAGCCTTTGCTTTCCTTGTTAATGCAGAGCGCCAGGATATGACATAATATCCTGGCGCCTGCTCTCCCATGCCACACAGGAACCACAAGGGGGCGTCGATAGGGACGTCGGTGCAGCTAGTGGGCTGCTTTAAAAAAAATGCCCGGGCTGGTATTCCCCTACAATCCGCCCCTGCATAGGCTCCATACAATATCATAAGACTTGGAGAAGTAATCACTGGATAAGTTATCCCCTCCTTATCACTGTGATAAGCCAACATGGCTTTGTGAAAGATAGGTCTTGTCAAACGAACTTGATCGCATTTTATGAAAAAGTAAGTAATAATATAGATGAGGGAGAGGCGGTTGACGTGATCTATTTAGACTTTGCCAAGGCATTTGATACGGTTCCACACAAGAGGTTACTGTACAAATTGAATGAAATAGGACTAGGGCAAAATGTTTGTGAGTGGATTGGAAATTGGCTGAAAGATAGAATGCAAAGAGTGGTAGTAAATGGCAAGTTCTCCAGTTGGATAAACGTGATAAGTGGAGTGCCTCAGGGATCTGTCCTGGGTCCTCTTCTTTTTAATTTGTTTATTAATGACCTCCCAGAGGGCATAGGAAGCCATGTATCAGTGTTTGCCGATGACACAAAATTAAGTAAGGTAATAAAGTCTGAACTGGATGTGTCTTCGTTACAAGAGGACTTGGACAAATTGAGTAACTGGGTAGGCAAATGGCAAATGAGATTCAATATAGACAAGTGTAAAGTTATGCATTTTGGGTATAATAATAAAAATGCAACATATAGTTTAAATGGCGTTTCTCTGGGGAAATCTACTAATGAAAAGGATTTAGGAGTAATGGTAGACAATAGACTTAGCAGTAGCATGCAGTGCCAGCTGGCAGCGGCAAAGGCCAATAAGATATTGGCATGTATTAAAAGGGGTATTGACTCAAGGGAGGAAGATATAATTATGCCTCTTTACAGGTCCATGGTAAGACCCCACCTAGAATATGCTGTCCAATTCTGGGCGCCCTTTCTGAAGAAGGACATTATGGAACTAGAGAGAGTGCAGAGGAGGGCTACAAAACTAGTAAGGGGAATGGAATGTTTTAGTTATGAAGAGAGGCTAGAAAAGTTAAACTTGTACACACTAGAGAAACGGCGTCTTAGAGGGGATATGATAACACTATATAAATATGTTCAAGGCCCATATAAAGGGCTTTCAAAAGACCTGTTCATTAACAGAACAGTACACAGGACAAGGGGCCACCCGCTTAGACTTGAGGAAAGGAGATTTAGTCTACAACAGCGGAGGGGTTTCTTTACAGTAAGGACAATAAAGGTATGGAATGCACTTCCGGAGGAGGTGGTGCTATCAAATACATTAGATGCCTTTAAAAGGGGCCTGGATAATTATTTAAAAGAGCATAATATAGAGGGCTATGCACGTTAGTATTGGGATTAATATTTAGTTAGGGCTTGTTGATCCAGGGAGAAGTCTGATTGCCATTTGGAGTCAGATGCCTTCTTTTGGGTCAGCGATGGTAAACAGGAATAGGAAAAGGGTTGAACTGGATGGACGCAAGTCTTTTTTCAACCTAAATTACTATGTAACTATGTATGTAACTGCTTTACCACACATTAGTACATTTATTTATTTATATAGCGCACACAGATTCCGCAGCGCTTTACACTCATATTGGTCCCTGTCCCCATTGGGGCTCACAATCTAAATTCACCTATCAGTATGTTTTTTGGAGTGTGGGAGGAAACCGGAGTACCCGGAGGAAACCCATGCAAACACAGTGAGAACATACAAACTCATTGCAGATGTTGTCCTTGGTGGGATTTGAACCCAGGACCCCAGCATCTCCCCATTGTCTTTTCTTACGAGATTGTTGTTGAAAATTCCTTCTGATGAGTCTTCCATGCAGATCATGTTTGTGTAAACAAAGCAGCACAGTGTACTAGTGTAACACTACTCCTGTGCCAGCTGAATTTTCCTGTAGGTCCATGACAATGATATATGGGTTTTGCTTTGTATTCGTGACTAAAAGCAGTTCTCTCTGAGATTTCTCTTGGTCTTCCAGAACTTGTCTTGACCTCAACAGTTCACTTTAACGTCCATTTCTTAATGACATTTTCAACAGTGGAAATTGCAAGCAGAAAACTTTTTCGATATCTTTTTATAACCTTTCTCTGCTTTGTAAGAGTCAGTTATCTATTCTTTCTGATTCTCACTCCACTGCTTAGAGGAGCCCGTGGTTGTTGAGTATAAGCACAAAACTCAAAGAATTTATTAAGTTCTGAAATTGTCCTCATCTAACTGTGATTAAGACATAATGAGTCAATTAAGTTCTGAGACCTTACAAAAAATAACACTAATGCAGGGCTGTCCAAGTTCAGTCCTCAAGAAACACCAACAGGACTTCCCTGATTAACCCCTTAACGACCGGCCAATCGGCGTGGCGTGGTCAGTTAAGGACCACGGAGCATTTTTTTTTCTTCTTCCGGTTCTGGACTTCCAGAACAGCGTGCAGCTGCGGGGGGAGTCCGGAATTCCATGAAGACCCTTGACATACTATGACCGTCAAGGGTCGTTAAGGGGTTGAGTGCAGGTGAGTCTGTCACAATGAATGATCCACTGATTATCTCACCTGTGATTAATCAGGGAAATCCTTATATCTGGCCTGCTGGTGGCCCTTGAGGCCTGAACTTGGACAGCCCTGCACTAGTGGATCAACTGGACGGGCGCCCAAACGTTTGCACAATAAACATTTTCTGCTAAAGAAAACCAGGCACACTTTGTAGACCGTTCCAGTGAAGTAATTATTTTTATGTCTCTCTATCTCGGCTCTGCTGAAGAGCCTCTGCCGGTCCCGGGACCGGATTCCCCTGCAGTCAGCTACAGCGTTGACGTCAGGGAAAGTGGAGGGAGGGGGGAACTTTCGCTGTGATTATCTCTCAAACCATAAAGGTTTGAGAGATAGGACTGGGGTCATCCAGTTTAGTTTTTAATAGCTACAATATTCCATTTATTAAAATGTGACAATACCATACCTTTAAAAAAAATTGTCAATCTATTAAATTCAGCAGATAAATAGGAACTGGGCATTACAATTTGCAGAAATATGTCAAGATTACATTTGTTAAATTTGTTCACTGAAGAGGTCATGTTAACCCTTCAAGTGTCAGAGAATCATCCAATGCATTGCATTGGAATGTGTTGGATACCTCTTGGGCACTCAAAGGGTTAACTTCTTTTCACTTATAAAATCAACAAAAAATGTCATTTGGCCAGGGGTGCCCAATAGGTTGACCACATGTCCCAGAATGCCCGGAACTGTCCCTTGATTGAGATCTGTGTCCTGAGTCACTCCACAGAGGGACAATAGAGAGTTCCGGAATGAGCAAAGCCAGCCACACAGCACAGACAGTCTCTGTGACTCTGTCACTCAGCCCTATTTTGCCAGCCCAGTGAGCCCATCACAGTCTACCTAGAGCAACACGCACCATCACAACCAATGGAGGAGAGTATTTGTACACTGGTCCTGTCCTCATTGGCTGGCTGGTGCGTGTGAGATAGCAAGGACGGCGGCAGCATGTACGCCGGCACTGCAACTCATGAACGCATGCAATCGTAGATTGAGAGTGAGTTTCTGGCTGCACTTCCAGTCATGAAGGAACAGAAGTCACAGAAGGAACAGGATAGCACAGGTGTGTGAGTCATATGGCAGTGGCATAAGAATAGGGGTCGCACCTACGACCTTGCCCATCACTCCAGGGGCCCGGCCACCCCCTGTGACCCCCATGCCACCCACAAGTAGCAACAGGCTGTCTAGCAGCCGAGCTGGCCTCTTCCGCATCTAGTAATGCAGAGCGCAGGGAGATGACATCATCTCTCGAAGGTCTACATTACTGAAGAGACTACCGCATGGAAGCTCCAGCTGTAGAGGTCTGTGCAGAAGGAGGCACAGACCTCTCCTGCCATGCAGCTGGACCACCAGGGAGGTAGGAGATTAGGAGCAATGTGAAGGCAATATGGAGATTCGGGGCAATGTGGAGATTAGGGGCAATGTGAAGGCAATATAGAAATTGGGGGGCAATGTGGAGATTAGGGGCAATGTGAAGGCAATATAGAGATTGGGGGGCAATGTGGAGATTGGGGGCAGTGTGGAGATTAGGAGCAATGTGAAGGCAATATAGAGATTGGGGGGCAATGTGGAGATTGGGGGCAGTGTGGAGATTAGGAGCAATGTGAAGGCAATATAGAGATTGGGGGGCAATGTAGAGATTGGGAGCACTGGGGGGCAATGTGGAGATTGGGGAGGCCAATGTGTTTGGGTTGCCATGGCAATTTCTGCCCCAGGGCCCAGGGGCTTCTAGTTAAGCCTCTGTCATATAGGGTGACCAGTGGCGTAACTAGAAGCCACCGGGTCCTGGTGCAAAAATTGCCGCCGGGGCCCCCCCATCTTCACATTGCCCCATGTTCATCTCTTACATCAATCACCCGCTCCCGCACGGTTCTCAGTTATGCAGATCTCTGCATTATTAGAGCGCCGGGAGATCAGCTGAGCTGCTGCGGGCACGGGCTGCGGGCGAGTGGTGATGGGTTTGCAGGGGGCGGACGGGCCCCTTGGAGTGACGGGCCCGGTCGCAGGTGCGACCCCTGCGACCCCTATTGTTACGCCACTGAGGGTGACCACATGTCCCAAAATGGCAGATTTGAAATGTGGTCACCCTAGTGCTCAAAGTCTGCATACAACTGATTTAGAAACATATTTCAAAATTACCCAGGTCATTATAAAGTAAATTCCACTTTAAATAACATCTAAAAAAATAAATAAATAAAAGGCTGTGCACATTTTTATTTATCAGGAAACTGCCCACTGGAGGCAGAACTCACAAACAGATAAAATCAATTCTAATGTTCAATGAAAAAGGGCGCCTGCAGGGAAGAGAGACTTCAGAAGAAACGTTAGGGAAACGACAGAGGGCTGAATAAACTTCTCTGCCTGCTTCCTGTACGATACCATCACGGTCTAGACACAGTATAATGTATGCTGGTCAAAAACATTAGGAAAAAGAAATTTCAGCTTTAGAGGAAAATTCTGGGGTGTAAATATAAACAGATTCTAAGGATGCATTAAAAGTCTGATTAGGATTTGTATTCAGGGTTAAATCTTGTTTGATTTTTTTAAGGATTTGGATTCTATCAAGGTATGGAACACATGCACACACACATATATATACCATCCCATACTAACACACTCCACATCCTATACTGTCACACTCACACACACACACATATACCGTCCTGTACTAACACACTCCACATCCTATACTGTCACACACACACACACACACACACACACACACACACACACACACATATACCATCCTGTACTAACACACTCCACATCCTATACTGTCACACACAGACACACTGCTCTATACACACACATATATATACCATCGTGTACTAACACACTCCACATCCTATACTGTCACACACACACACACACACACACACACACACACACACACACACACACACACATATACCATCCTGTACTAACACACTCCACATCCTATACTGTCACACACACACATATATACCATCCCATACTAACACACTCCACATCCTATACTGTCACACACAGACACACGGCTCTACACACAAACACACACACAATCCTGTACTAACAGACAGCGTCCTATACTGTCACACACACACTGCTCTGTACACAAACACACACACTATCCTGTACTGACAGCATCCTATACTGTCACACACAGACACACGGCTCTGTACAGACACACTGTCTGTCTATCTATCTATGAACAAGAAATGGTACGATAGCCATGTGGAAGGACAGCACTCAAAGGACTTGCCTGTAGAATTGTTTTGACCCAGTAAAGGTCCTTCCTCAAGAATTTTATAGGGTTGAAACACTGACAATAAATACAATTTTACAAGCAAATCCCGTGAGTGTTCTCCTTCCACATGGCTATTGTACCATTTCTTGTTTTATAATCATTCTGGTAGTAGCATCCAGGCACTGTTTTTTGTAATATCCTAATCAGTTAAGCAGTGCCCATTCATTCCATTTATATATATATATATATATATATATATATATATATATATATATATATATATATATATATATATACACCATTGCAATGGTTATTTACGTTTAGGCCTTTATTTCCACTCACATTGAGTTTTCTTGAATTGACTTAAAAAAACTAGTCTGTGTTGTAAAAGTAGATGCATTAATTCTTCCAGGCTTGGTCATACAAGCAGTTTCACTTTACAGATGGAATGGAGCGAATGTCTTGTCTTTTGCAATGCAAAGGATGCCTAGTTGGCATTCAAAGGGTTAAATATCAGTATTGTCACCATACCTCCCAACATTGAAAAATGGCCAAAGAGGAACACTATTGTTTTAGGGGGTGTTGTGGGGTGTGGCTGGTGGGCGGGGCATTACAGCAAATTTTTAGGTGATTTTATGACCCTTTCACACCTCTTTGTATAATTGAATGATTTAGAGCAATATCACATTTTTTTTTTACACAGATCAATTTATAACCTCCCAGCCCTATATTTACCCTTGTTTTCACACACAATCAGGTGTAGTTTTCTAGCTACAGAAACTACATTTCCCAATAAGCCATACAAGACCTTCATGTACTTATTGAAAATGCTTGGATATGTGTGCGTTTAAGACTACAGTTCCCATCATGCATTAGAAACACAGTAGCGAGCATGATGACTGAAAATCTTGCCAGTTCTGCTCAAGTGCCCAGTAATTAATATGTTGAATGAAGGAATATTTCCCCTTCAGTCCTTGCACTGGATTCCTCTCTGGCACTCAAAGGGTTAACCCTGTGTCATTTGAGTGCCAGAGGGGTATGCAATGCATTGTGCACCCCTGGCACTTTTGCACATGGTTAACTAATGCAACGAATGAGGCGAGCGCTGGCTGCAGGACAGGTAGATAGCAGTGTGTGTGTGTGTGTGTGTGCTCAGACAGATTGTCCCCATCCGTGAAGCACCACGTGGCCGAGCATGACAGACATCCACCCCCGGCGCTGCAATGAATTGAACTAGTCAATTTTTGTACCTATCACAGCATGATAGATCAACAGGACGTGAGACGCTTTAGGCTGTTGAGTTTGACCACAGTTGCTTGCCCAACTTCAGTTCAGGTCTCAGGCGCATCGGTTGCTGCTGCAGTGCTCATACTCAGGACTTCTGGCTCAGAACTTAGAGTACCACGTGAACACTGCGTGTGCATATATCAGGTGTGTGACACGCATGTGCAGTAAATTAGGCATATCACCGCTCAGCAGCGTGGCGCTCCTGTAGGCTGCTGGAGCGGTACTGGTGTACTGTGGGCATAACTTAAGTGGGGAACAGGCCAGGAAAGCAGGAGACAGTGAAATGCGGGCAGGACAGCGGGTTTGGGCCCTAAAACCGGGACTGTTCCGCGTAAATCGGGACAATTGGCTGGTATGTTGTCACTGATACATCCATATTCCGAAATGATATTTTTCCATAGCTGACAGGCTACAGTTCCCCATTGTTACCAATTTAAAAAAATAATGCGATCCTCACACTTATGGCTTTCTGATCATGTGGTCCATTTTTGAAAAAAAAAAAAAGTGAATACCCTCCTTCTACAAGTCCAGCCAGTAGGAATCATGGCCGCCTGCACGTACAGGACATCCGGGACTACTGAAGATGTTTTCGCTTGAATTAAAATTCATATAGGGGCCATCATAAAGACAAACAACTACACTGTGGGGTATACATATAAACAATCCCTAAATTTTCATTGCTGCAAATGGGATTTTAACTGCTTGAGTGCTAGAGAGAAACAATGTGTTTGAGACATTTCTAGCATTCCAGAGTTTAAAAACCTAATTTTAATAATATTACATTTTATTTGGCTCCTATGATAAAGTTTAATTGGCTTACAATTGCTCCAATTTGCTTTTATATATATATATGGCCACAGCACCATTTTCATTTTCTGGTCATCTATATATATAAAAGAATAAGCCTCATTGCATAATTTATGGTTCCTCGCACACAGAACATAATTTATGTCTCCTCAGAAAACACACACATTGCACAGAATGCCTCATTACATAATTTATGTCCATACATCCCAAGTGTCCCTCTTTAGGAGGGACAGTCCCTCTTTGAGACCCAAATCCCCCTGTCCCTCTTTTCTACCCTGTTGTCCCTCTTTTTAGGACATCAGAGTGATTGGTGTATATATTAGTCTATCACATTGCTCCACAGCAATGAAATTCATATAGATGTTTAGTTAATCTTCAGTATGTGTGTTTGTAATTGAATCTGTGTAAATAAAATACTTTGGTCTTGCTCTAAATCATTTATTCAGTTACACAAAGAGGTGTCAATAGGTGACAAAGTAACCTAAAAATTCCCCGCCCACCAGCCACGGCCCTAGAAACACAACCTAGAACACAAGTGTCCCTCTTTGGCCATTTGAAATGTTGGGAGGTATGTATGTCTCATTAGGAGACACAACTCCTATTGGGTGATTCAATGGGGACTTTACTGCTCCATTGGGTGATTCAATGGGGGGCATGTTTATCATACAGGGAGTTGGCCCGCCCCCTCCAGCCCGCCCACCACTATCCAACTGATAAAAAAAAATCTAGCTGCCACTCGCTCCTGAAGTAGGGGATATCAGTAACTTCTCCCGGTCCACACACACTCTCACTCAGGATCATGACCCCACAAACACACTGTTTCACCTCCCACAGATAATTGTAACCCTCCATACACTCTGTTTCAGTACGAGGGTGTAATCTATATATATAAAAGAAGACTTTGTGCCTGCCAAAACACACCCAGGGGAGGCATAAAGCAGGAGTTACTACTCCTATTGGGTGATTCAATCATGCAGGGAGTTGGCCCGCCCCCGCTATGCAGCCCGCCCACCACTATCAAATTCAGAAAAAAACAATATGGCCGCCACTTGCTCCTACACCACAGACAAACACACATGCCCCACTCACACAGCACCAAACTCACACACATGCCCCACTCACACAGCACCACACAAACACACACACATGCCCCACTCACACACACTTGCCCCACTCACACACACAGACCACCACACACACACATGCCCCACTCACACAGCACCAAACTCTCATGCCCCCACTCACACACACAGCACCACATACACACACAAAGCCAGAAATAAATATGGCTGACACACACACACAGTCACTCACCCTGACTCCCAGTGGCCTCAGCAGGACCTGTAGTGCAGCACCAGAGGAACAAAATGGCACTCAAAGGGTTAAGGTAGGCCCTCATTGCTCAATTATTTCTTCACTGTCATCATTTGCCATGCAAGACACAGGACAGACAGCCATCAGATTCACACTTAACCCACTGACTGCCACAGGGTTGTGTATCAAGTTTTACCCCTCAGGGAGTGTGTTCAAACCCCTCACACTGCAAACTTGCATTTCCCTCCCACTTCTCCTCCTTCCCCAGCCTATTACTAACACTTTTCCACATTTATGTTAAGCCCCGTCCCTACTCGCGATTAAGCCCCACCCACTTTTAACCCAGCTTGCCCCATTTGTCTCTCCACATCAGCACCACATGACTCCCCTCTAGGGACTCCACAGGTATGAATACACTTCCCACTGCTATTTAACTCTCACATGCCTCTCTATAGCTTAACCCTTTGACTGCCAGAGGGGTGCACAACTCATGAGTGCATGTGTTTCTGCTCATATATGTTGCGTGTGTGTTTGTGTACATCTCTGTTACATATATGTGTCCATGTGTGCATCTCCAGTGTGTGTGTGTGTGTGTGTGTGTACATCCAAAACATACTGATAGGTGAATTTAGATTGTGAGCCCCAATGGGGACAGGAACCAATATGAGTGTAAAGCGCTGCGGAATCTGTGTGCGCTATATAAATAAATAAAGGATTAATAATACATCTCTGTTACATATGTGTGTCCATGTGTGCATCTCCAGTGTGTCTGTGTGTGCGCGTGTCTTTTGCATGTCTCTGCCGCTCACTGTGTGTATGTGCATACCTCCCAACATTTCACATGGCCAAAGAGGGACACTGTAGTTTTAGGTGATATTATTGGGGCGTGGCTGGTGGGCGGGGCATTAGTAAGAATTTTTAGGTTATTTCATGACCTATTACTGGTTATTTATGTAACTGAATAAATGATTTAGTGCAAGACCAAAGTATTTTATTTGCACAGACTAATGTATAAACACATATACTGAAGTTTATTGCTGTAGAGCAAAGTAATACACACCACACAGTCAGGGCTGGTGCAAGGATTTTTGCCACCCTAGGCAAAACCTAATTTTGCCACCCATTTCGCTCCGCCCCTTGTGTCCCACCCCTTTATACCCTGCCTACTTATACCCCACCTCTTTTCATGATTGTCCTCTCTCTGCCCCCTGGGCCAGTCTGCCCCTGGTCTGGAGATGCCTGTAAGAGATGCCCCCCACCAGCTCCAACTTGCCCCTTATCAGCTCCACTTTGGCCCACCAGCTCCACTTTGCCACCATCAGCTCCAACTTGCCACCATCAGCTCCACTTTGCCCCCCATCCACTCCAACTTGCCCCCATCAGCTCCACTTTGCCCCCCATCCGCTCCAACGTGCCCCCACCAGCTCCACTTTGCCTCCCATCTGCTCTAACGTGCCCCCTCCAGCTCCACTTTGCCCCCTCAGCTCCACTTTGCCCCCATCAGCTCCAACTTGCCCCCATCAGCTCCACTTTCACCCCCATCCTCTCCAACTTACCCCCATCAGCTCCACTTTGCCCCCCATCCACTCCAACTTGCCCCCCATCCGCTCCAACTTGCCCCCACCAGCTCCACTATGCCCCCCATCCGCTCCAACTTGCCCCCCATCCGCTCCAACTTGCCCCCCCTTCAGCTCCACTTTGCCCCCCCTCAGCTCCAACTTGCCCCCCCTCAGCTCCACTTTGACCCTCATCCGCTCCACTTTGCCCCCATCAGCTCCAACTTGCCCCCACCAGCTCCACTATGCCCCCTCAGCTCCAGCTTTCCCCTAACAGCTCCAACTTGCCCCCATCATCTCCACTTTGCCCCACATCCGCTGCAACTTGCCCCCTCAGCTCCACTATGCCCCCTCAGCTCCAGCTTGCCCCCATCACATACCTGTAGCTCCCGCGCAGTCTTCTCTTCAGTAATGCAGAGCACGGCGGGAGATCATGACTCCCAGCGCGCTCTGCATTACTAAAGATCCGACCCAATGAGGGAGCGCTGTAGCAACACAGACCTGACTGTGTTGTGGTTCCTGGTGTGGTATGTGCGGGCGCAGCTCTTCTCCGCTGCATGCCCGCGCCCTAGGCCGGCGCCTACCTCACCTATAGGTGGAGCCGGCCCTGCACACAGTCTGACCTCCTAAAAAGAGGGACAACAGGGTGGGAAAGAGGGACAGAGGGATTTGTCCCTCAAAGAGGGTCTGTCCCTCCTAAAGAGGGACACTTGGGATGTATGGTATGTGTCTGCCTGTATGTTGCATATGTCTGTGTTTATCAGTGTGTCTGCATTTCACACACGTGCGCCCAACGGTCATAATATGACGGGCAACGCCGTCCCACATTGCTAGTATTTCCATAAAATACAAACTCAGGGATAAACTTAATAGCAACTCTTTTATTTAACGCTTTTCATCTCTTCAGTCAACCTCACTAACTGTCTGTTTTCAACTGTCCCTCCTCCACTTCCTGCTTCCTGAATCCCACCCTTTCTCCTTAAAGGGAGAGAGATGCTTTGCTGTATGTTACAGAGGGCAAGCCTCAAACACCACTTTCTATTTGTTCCCTCAGCATATTGCTATGCTGCCTCAACTGAAGAGCCACCATGTGTTATATTGCTATGTTACCGTTATCATAACTTAACACTTTGAGTGCCAGAGGGGTACTCAATGCATTGCAAAGCAATGTTTGTCTTGTATCCATGTTTGTGCATTAATTCCCTATATATCCTGACGGGCAGCGCCGTCCCACATTTCTAGTAGTAATATAAGTGTATAGTTATTATTAGGACATGTCAGTGTTTCTTACAATCAACTGGATGTTTATTTGTTCCCTATAGTGGAGTTGGTTTGTCCCAGAATTGCGTCAGGTCTTTTTAATTCTTTAATCTGACTCTGTGATAAATGTAGGAACTCCCCAGAGTCTCATCACTGCTATTGGCCTCTAGCACCAGTGCCTGTCCTTCTGGGTGTTCACTAGACTGTATGAGTGCTATAGTGTATGCAGGCAGATATCTCTGCCAGTGTTCCGAATTTAATACCAGTGTGCACACCTGGGAACTCTGCCTCAGAGACTCCTCTTATTAGAGTTAATTACAGGGTCTCCGGGAACAAAGACTGATTCTCTGGTGCTGGTTAGTTTCATGTGAAATTCTGCCTACTTCTCTTATTCCTTCCCACCCTGTTCCTCCCACTTCCTGCCAACTTCTCCTTCCCACCCATTTCCTCCTCCTTGTCACCTTGTTCCTCTCAATTCTCCTCCTTCTCACCTTGTTACTCCCACTTTCCACGTGCAAAGAGCAGTGATGCTCAACTAGGAACAAGCCTGCCCTACAATTGTGCTGGCTTTATAAGAAAAACATCCAATCCAGTGTGCAGTCTCCTTTAGTTCATTAGTGCCTTTCACAGAGAGGAAATATCTTAGAATTCATCATTCTAATCTTAACAAAAAGGTAGGTCAACCATAAAGTGCCAGGCAATTTTTCTGTGAACAAGAGAAGCGGCCAACCCCATACAAACTTTTCAACATGATACAGTCTCCTCAACACAGTATAGCTGATCTCTCTACACACTGTGAGCAGGGGGTCCACAATGGATTCCCCTGTTACCCTTAGGGAGACCAAGCCATGTAATTTGTGTATGCAAAAAACTGATCAAAGATGCTCAACTAGGAAGAAGACTGCCTTAGAATTGATGATGCGCTATAGGAATGGTGTCCTACCCAGGGTGCAGTCTCTTTTAGCTCACTAGTGCCTTTCACAGCGAGGAAATATCCAAAAGCACATCATACTGATCCTACCAAAACGGCAGTGCAGCCACGAAGTGCCAGGCATTTCCTCTCTGAATAAGAAAAGCAGCCCACCACAGACATTTGTTTTGGCCTTGTCAGTGAGGTGCAGCTGATCTCTCTAGGCACTGTGAACAAGTGGTCCACATCTGGATTCCCATGTTACTCTTAGGGTAACCAATTCCCAGAGTAATTTACATATGCAAATAACTGGTGTGAAATGCTCAGCTAGGAACAAGCCTGCCCTAGAATTGAGCTGTAGGAAAAATAATGCATCCAGGGTACAACCTCTTTTAGTTCACTAGTGCCTTTTACAAAGAGGAAACATCCTAGAGCACACATACTGACCCTACAAAAAAAAGCTTTCCAGCCATAAGGTGCCAGGCAATTCCTTTCTGATCAAGAAAAGCAACCAACTCCCAGCTATATGTTTTGGCATTATTGACTCTCATCTTGGTGGCATGGCTGATCTCCCTAGGCACTGGGAGCAAGGGGTCCACGTCTAGATTCCCATGTTACCCTTAGGGTGACCAATCCCCAGAGTAATTTGAATATGCAAAGAGCTAATCAGTGATAATCAACCAGGAATTGAGCAGAGTCTGCAGAAAAAGTGTTCTACCCAGGGCGCAATCTCTTTTAGCTCACTAGTGCCTTCCACAGAGAGGAAATATCCCAGACCACATCATACTGATCCTGCCAAAAAGGCAGTCCAGTCAAGATTCACAAAGTGTTAGGAAGTTTCTTTCTGAAGAAGAGACGCAGCCAACCTCAAACATACATTTCAGACTTGCCAGTGAGGTGCAACTGATCTCTGTAGGCACTGTAGTGAGGGGTCCACGTCTAGATTCCCCTGTTACCCTTACAATGACCAATTCCAAGAATAATTTGCATATACAAAGAGCTGGTCAGATATGTTCATCTAGGAACAAGTCTGCCCTTGATTTGAGCAGGCTCTATAGGAAAGTGTTACCAGGTTGTAATATCATTTAGCTCACTAGTGCCTTTCATAGAGAGAAGAAGGAAAGAAGAGAAGAAGAAGAAGAAAAAAAAAAAAAAAAAAAAATCTAAGAGCATCTCACACTGATCCACCCACTCATGAAGTGCAAGGACATTCTTCCCTGAGCAAGAAAAGCAGTCAATCCCAGTCATACCTTTCAGCTTTATTGCACTGTGAGCAAGGTTTCCACATCACAATTCCTTTATTAGTCTTAGTGTGACCAACAGATCTCTGTGGGCACTGTGAGCAAAGAGTCCACATCTAGATTCCCCTGTACACCTTTAGGGTGACCAATCCCAATGATAATTTGCATATGCAAAGAACTGGTGAGAGATGCTCAACTAGGAATGAGTGTGAAGAAAAAAAAAGAGAAGGCACTTCTGGTGCAATAATGTTTTTGAGTAAAATATTCTCACCAACCTGTCACCACTTAAAGAATTACACTCACAAAATTAGTGTTCATCCAAACACATGTGTTATCTGAAATCTGAGCAGAAGGGGTATTTTTTAAAAAATGTCCCCACAACAGTATCAGTAACATAGGAATCTTCTTGAATCGCTTATCAGGCCTGCTCCTTAATACAACCAACCAGAAGCCAGGAAGATAGTGGATAAAACACAACAAGAGGGCAAACAATTGTGTCTGCTATCACAATAACAACTGTGAATGTGAAATACAGGTAATACTCACAAAACTGGGGGTTGTGAAGATGTCTTCTGTTTTTCTGGCTTAGCTTATTCTGATGAAGTAGTCAGATGACTACAAAACATTATACTGAGCTAGCCTTGATTTTATATTGTATAATGTTTTATACTATTTTGGAATATTATCCTGTGATGTAAAAGTGGGGAATTTTGAAATTAAAAAGTGCTTTGGAGAATTTAAAGCAGCACTTCATTGGATTCCCCTTCCTTTAATTGCAGTAACCTGAGTAGAGGCAGGTCAATATCTCTGCAGGCTTTCATTGTTGTTAGTGAGTAGAAGCCCTATCACAACCACTAACTTTGTGAGTATTACCTGTATTTCACATATACAGTGGTTATTGTGATAACAGGAACAGCTGAGCACCCTCTTGTTGTGTTTTATTTATTATTTCAACTAGGAATGAGCCTGCCCTAGAATTGAGCAGGCTGTATTGTAAAGTATTCTACTCTGAGAGTAGCCTCTTTTAGCTCACTAGTGCCTTTCACATAGAGAAAGCCTCCTTTTTATTTATTTATTTTTTTTTAACAATAATCTTTATTTTGACATGGAAAATACAATACAACATAGAGAAAATCTCCTACACACAAATCTAATCACATAGCCTAACCCCATATGTATCTTCTGACATTGTTGAGCTGTGAGCAAGGTTTACACATCTAGATTCCCCTGTTACCCTTAGGGTGACCAATCCCAAGGGTAATTTGCATATGCAAAGAGTTGGTTAGAGATGCAATTTATCCTTAGGTTTGATCACACTAATGGTAACAGGAGAATCCAGATGAGGATCCTTGCTTGCAGTGCCTAAAGAGATCAGCTACATATAACTAATGGGTTGGCTGATTCTTGTGTCTAGAAAGGATTAGATGGTATGTGGTTTTTGTTTGATGTCCTGAAACCTGCACTAAGTGTTCCCTTGTTGTACTTGTCTTATCTTTTGTGGTGCTTTACAAACAATTTCCAGGTGCATGCACAAATTGGATGCTATTCAGGAAGCCAGGCACATCATGTACTGTATAAAAGACATTTTGTGGTTTGCCAGATACTGCATGGTACTGAGGAGACAGCAGGTGTCAATCTAGGACTGCGGAAGGCTGGTTCACAGCCTCCTCAGAGACTATTCAATCATGTATAGTCTGGAAAAGGAGGAAGAGTAAATATCCGTTCCATGGCCCACTCTCACCCCAGTCCCCTCTCTGCTGTCCCCATGCCCCTGCCCAAATGGACCAAGCCTGTGCCCCACCTCACTACCCGTTGGTGAGATAGCTCAGTGGTAAAGTCCCTGACTATGGACCCTGTTCAAATTGCAAGGTTGCAGGTTCGAATCCCAGCAGAGTCAACTCAGCCCTTCATCCTTCCAAGGTCGATAAATGAGTACCATTGATTGGGTAATAATAACATCTATTATTTCAGCTGTCGATTCGGTTAATTCTGAAAGCTCTTTCAGTCCCACTGGGAGAAAGGCGCTATATAAATACTAGTTATTATCCCCATCCCCAAGGCTTTTTCTTGATGTACCAATAAAGTTATCAACCATGTAAAATGACTGCATTACATTGTCGATGTATATGTGCCTGCTGTATGATGTATGTACCATGATTTATATATGTCAAAAAGAAATGTATGTACCATGATTTGTATATGTCAAAAAGAAATGTATGTACCATGATTTGTATATGCCAATAAAGATTACTTTCAACCCCAGAGAGTAATAGACTGGAACTTTGTGGCTGGACTGCTATTTTGGTAGGATCAGTATAATGTGGTTTTGGATATTTTCTCTGTGTAAGGCAATAGTGACCTGAAAAAGACTGCACCCAGGGTCGGATTTATAATTAGGCAGAGTGGGCATCTGCCTACAGGTGCATCCAACAGAGGGGCGCCTGTCACTGGGATCATGTTATGTGTGTTTAGTCACCTCCCCCACCCGGTGCCGTGAAGTCAGGTCTGTGCCTTCTTCTGCACAGACCTGTAGCTGCTGAGCTCCTTTGTCGGCGCTTTAGTAATACAGAGCGCTGGGAGATGACATCATCTCTCAGCGCTCTGCCTTACTAAAGAGAAGACAGCGCGGGAGCTCCAGCATCTACAGTTGGATGCTGCCGCTGGACCACCAGGGAAGAAGTAGGAAACGGACACTGGGGCAATATGAGGGTGCAATGTGAGGGCAATATGGAGCTGATGGGGGGCAATATGGAGCTGATGGGGTACAATGTGAGGGCAATATGGAGCTGATGGGGGTAATGTAGAGATGATGGGGCAATATGGAGCTGTTGGGGGCAATGTGGATATGATAGGGGCAATATGGAGCTGATGGGGGCAATGTGGAGATGATGGGGGCAATATGAGGGTAATATGGAGATGGGGGGTGATTTGGAGCATTGTGGAGATGGCCATTGGGGGGGCGCTTCAGATTTCTGTGCCTACAGGCTCCTGAGATGTAAATCCGGCCCTGACTGCACCCTCGGTAGGACACTATTTCTACAGAGCCTGCTAAATTCCATAGCATACTCTTTACTAGTGGAGCGTCTCTGACCAGGTTGTTTACTTTTCACTTTCAACCCATTTCTCCTCCCGCACCATATTCCTTCCAAGTCTCCTCTTTCTCACTCTGTTCCACCCACTTCCCAAGTACAAAGCTCAAAAGCCCCACCCACCTGATTAAGCCCCAGCCCTTTATAAAGCAAATCACGTCATTTACATACCTCGCAGTTAGGGTTGCCACCTTTTCTTCAAAAAAATACCGGCATACCTGGGAACTCTCCGGATTTGCCCCGGAGACTCTGGTTTTGACAGAGCTTTACCGGGTCTCCGGGGCAGAGGCTGATTCCTCCGGATGTGGGGAGTTTGTATTGAAACTCTGCCCATATCTGCTGTTTTTCTCGGTGTTCCTCCTTCCCCAGCTTTCTGAGTGTCACCTTTAAGCCCTGCCCCTTCCACTCATGTCAAGCCCCGCCCCTTTTTGATGCAATTCGCATCATTATTGTCACCCCCTGCTGCATCAGAGGACTCGCCTCCGGGTAGACCTCAATTGGAAGTTCCCAGGTATGAATACCGGTCATGGCATTCCCTCCATAGACTTAACATTGGACAGAAGCCAATTTTTTACTGGCCTGCCAGTAAAATACCAGCTGGATGGCAACCCTACTCGCAGTACCTGAGCCCTTTGTGGAGGCTCAAGAGGATGAGATTCCCAGGTATGGCAGTAAGCTCTGTACACCAACCCATAACATGCACAGGGAAATGGTGTTACATGACATTTCCTCTACACCTTGCATTGCATTGCAAAGCACTTATACCTCTCAGGCACTCAAAGGTTAATACTTAGTGCTAACTCATAGACCGAAGGAACATCTGAGACTGTCCCACTGACCTCCATGGGGCAAGAAATGTTAAAGGGAAGATTATGTGGTGTAGGTAGCTTAGAGAATTAGCCTTAGGCAGGAGGAGGGAATAAAAATTGATTCCAACTATTGAGTTAGAAAGGAATAGGGGTAGTCCGCTATTTTAGAATATTTAGGTCTGTGGAATTTCTTCTGTGTATAGGTGTGTGTGTGTGTGTATGTGTTTATGTGTATATGTATGTCTGCGTGTCTGTCTGTGTATGTGTGTATATATGTATGTGTTTATTTGTGTATATGTGTGTGTCTGTATGTGTATGTTTGGAAGGCGTGTTTGTGTTTATGTGTGTGCATGTGTGTGTGTGTGTGTGTATGTCTGTGTGTGTGTGTCTGTGTCTGTCTGTGCATACCTCCCAAATGTCCCTCTTTAGGAGGGACAGTCACTCTTTTAGACCCAAACCCCACTGTCCCTCTTTCCCACCCTGATGTCCCTCTTTTTAGGAGATCAGATTGTGCATACCTCCCAAGTGTCCCTCTTTTTAGGAAATCAGACTGTGTGCTGTATATAAATGTATCATACTGTTCTACAGCAATAAAACTCACACTAATGTTTGTTTAAACGTCAGTATATATGTTTATAAATTAGTCTGTGTAAATAAAATACTATGGTCTTGTTATAAGTCATTTATTAGGTAACACAAGGAGGTGTCTATAGGTCTATATAATGTCCTGCCCACCAGCCACGCCCCTAGCCACCCCCCCTAAAACACAAGTGTCCCTCTTTGGCAATTTGAAATGTTGGGAGGTACAGTCTGTGTGTGTGTGTGTGTCTGTGTGTGTGTGTGTCTGTGTGTGTGTGCTGGTACACTTTTCATTCATTATTATAGTTCAAACCTGGTTTTCTTTTAACCCCTTAAGGGCCCATGACGGTCCTGCACCGTCATGGGTTGTTATACCCTTAACAACCCATGACGGTCCAGGACCATCATGGCTTAAATGATAGCAGCGTGCCTCCGTGTACGCTGCTATCATTAAATCCAGGCTGAGACTGAGCGCTCCGAGACCGGGGCATTCAGTCACAGCCCTTCTTCTTTCTTCTGGTTCATGCGATCGCCGTATCAGCGATCACATGTACCGGCATAGTGACAGACAGAAGCAGCATGCAAAGCATGCTATCTGTGCCTGTCTCGTCTGCCTCTGTCTCCCTTGCCCTCAAAGTAAGGGAGACAGAAGTAGATGGGAGACACCTAGTGGTTAAAAAAAATACAGCAGTTGGGGGTATTAACCCCTTCTCTGCTGGTGCAGGAGGCTGGCTAAATGCAGGTCAATTTTTGACCTGCAATTTTACACTTCTTAAAAAAAACCAAAAAAAAAAACCAACACACTTTTTTTTTTACAAAAACATATTTTTATTTAAAAAAAATATATATAATTAAACAATATTGCAAGTGTGATTGTTGTGGAGCCATGTAATACACTTATATACACCACCAAATGTCAGGGACAAAAAAGTGTCAAAATAGGGTGGGAAAAAGGGACATGGGGATTTTCACCCAGGGGGGACAGTGGCCACTTTAAACTGCACATTTTGTA
The DNA here is from genome assembly GCA_037306005.1 of Rhinophrynus dorsalis. Classification (NCBI taxonomy): domain Eukaryota; kingdom Metazoa; phylum Chordata; class Amphibia; order Anura; family Rhinophrynidae; genus Rhinophrynus; species Rhinophrynus dorsalis. The sequence continues at coordinate 235,927,565 of CM074725.1, read as the reverse complement.
GGTATGACTGACCGGTCATACCTTTCATGCAGTCTCCATAAAAATTTAACCCTTTGTGGCCAATTGATCCCAAGAGAAAAATCAAAAATGGTGTTTTTTTTTACATTTTTTTACCTTTTTTTTAATTTTAATAAAGTGAATGGTAGGTTATCCATATAAATAGGGTATCAAAAGAAAGCCCTATTTATGCTTAAAAAAACAGTATATAATGTATGGGGGTGGAATAATAGCCTAAGAGGGAAAACACTGTTGAACAAAGATATAGTAAAAAAGGTCAGAATTGCTCCGGTCCTTAAGGGAAAAAAACTTCAGATTTTCCTGGTCCTTAAAGGGTTAATGAAACTGAAAGTTTCCAAACGTATTCCCCAGGTGCAGCTGTCCTTATCACTTCCTTTATAGAGCTGTAGTCTATGACTCACCCTTAGGGTGTTTTATAAAAAAAGTGTCTTTTTTACATTGTTACAAAGCAATGCACTGCATACCCCTCCAGTCTACAAGGGGTTAAAACAAGCAAATTGTCCCTTCATCTTTTTTTTCTGCTAGTACTTGGAATTCCTACAAAGTCTTAGTCCAATTACTGTGACACGAGGTTAACAAGAAAAAAAAACGATGGGAGAAACGACCCAGTAGCAACACAAAGGTTGGGCGGCCTGGGCTTAATGTATCTGCTTAGCTATATCTGCTATCTTTAATTTCCCAGTAATATCCTTTCTGCAGGCTTCTCTGGCTGGGCCTGTCGGCTCCGCATACCCTTTTCATTACAGCTCAGCTCGTGTCTCAAGTCGATAATCATTTTTCATTTTTTTTCTTCCACTAAATCCCCCCCCCCCCCGCTCCTCCCAGTCCTATCTTTGTACCATGTTGTCTGGTGACAAGCCCCCACCAGTCATCCCCTCCTCCTCCTACTCTCCTAATTCACCTCCAGGGACTTTGATCATCGCTAATTCTATCTGTGTTTTCCTAAATCCAAGGTAAAGACGTTGGTGAGGCTGATGTACCAAACAGGCCTGGAGCAATTTGGGGAAATAAACTACACATAGATGGTAAATTAAAAGCCCCAGGGCTTTTATAGGGCAATGGTGACATTGATAGTGTCCTTTTGGTGGGTCTGTTTTCCTGAACGCAGACCTGCTGATACTAGGGTGGCCACATGCCCCTTATTGCCCAGGACAGTCCCTGATTTTAAATGTGTGTCCCATGTTCCAGGCAGCCCCCTTCTGAGACAGTACAAAGTCCTAGATTGAAGACTCTATATCACAAAGTTTGTGTATCCTTTTGAATGGTCGAATGGAAAAGAGCGCGTGACCATTCAACTCTTTCAGCAGGTCGTCTGGATAAAAAGCGCAACGTGACAATCTCGCAGTGCACGACAGCGCGAGATTGTCACATCGCCTAGTGAATGGGTGTGTTAAGCACACGGAGGCAGCTGGAGCACCTTCGTGTGCTGAAGATAAAAAGGGATTTCTTTTGAGGGTTAAGCAAACGGAGGCAGCTGGAGTGACTCTGGTGCCCCACGGTTTTATTGGTTCCTCTGTCTCGGAGGGTGAACATAGTAAATTGGGCAGTAGAGTTACCACTGCTGGGTTTGCATGCACGGATTGTATCTCCACATAGCCTGGCACATTATCACCCAAGCCCTGAAGTTAATCCATCTCCTATAACACCATTCAGCTCCCATAGAGCCAGATCCCCCCCCCCCCATATATAATACAGGAATTATACAGGAAAAGTATTATCTGCAGTACACAGAGGAGCTCCAGCTGCCTTGGTATGCTTAACGCGCCCATTCACTAGGCGACGTGAGAATGTCGCACTGTCATGCACTGCGAGATTGTCGCATCGTGCTTTTTAACCAGGCGACCTGCTGAAAGAGTTGAATGGTCGCACGCTCTTCTGCTTGCGACCATTCAAAAGTGAACCCAAAGTTTTAAACACTAGAAGGAGAGCTGCACGTTACCTACTGTGACAGAAAGTGATGCCTGTGCTGGGCTACAAAAATGGCTTCCAGGTAAGGTCTAAACACTAGAGACAGGCCTGACCCTTGATCCTGACATCAAACGGGAGCTGCTGCGCAATAATGTTATGCTAGTCTAAGGCTTTCGGCATGATGTACATTTTCCTGTAGCCCACCACAGGCCTCATTTTTTGTCACAGCAATGTTTAGAACTCCGTGGTCTGCCAAACAAAGAGCAGGTTGCACCCTGATGTACAGTAATTTATAGTGACCCCTCCCGTATAGCTGCCCTAAAGATGAGTGCCCCACAGTGTCCCTGAATGGCAGACTAGAAACATGGTCACCTTGGCTGATACAGCCGATGGTACATTGTGAGCCCTGGTGGATTGACTAGTGGAGCTGAATGGGAATCTGAGACCTCCAGTGGTCTCTCACCTGTATAGACTATACAGCGAGACTCTGAAGTCCTTCATTTCACTGTTGGACTGCTCGCGCACACCCATTGACACTAGTGAAGGCAGTGGAGTAACCACAGGATACACAGAGGATGCAGTTGTGATGGGACTCAGCATTCACGGGATCCTATTGGCTCTGCACTACCCTGCAACCCTATACAATCAGACCAGTTTACGATCATGGCTGATGGTTACTGACATCATCACACATTAGCTGCTGCATGCCAGCAACATAAAAAAAGCATTGGTGAGCCCCTTCCCTTCATTTCATTAACCATTTGAGTATCAGGGTGGTGTGCAACGCATTTATGATTGTGTGTATGTTTGTGTGGGGAGGGGCATCCTCAGATATGTCTCAGGGCCCAGTATTTACTAGTTATGCCCCAGAGTAAAATGCTTCTACTAAAGACAACAGAGGAAAGGAATTTAGGAGTAATTCCTTCTAATGACTTAAAGGTAGGCAGGTAATGTAACAAAGCAGCGGGGAATGCAAGCAGGGTGCTGGGTTGTATAACTAGGGGCATTAGTAGCAGAAAGAGGGAAGTGGTCATGTCACACTACAGATCTCTGGTTAGACCTCACCTAGAGTATTGTGTACAGTACTGGAGACCCCATCTCCTGAAGGATATAGATACCCTAGAGAGAATTCAGAGAAGAGATACTAAGATGGTGACTGGTTTGCAGGAAAATAAATATCATGATAGACTAAAGGATCTGAACATGTATATCTTGGAGGAGAGAAGAGAGAGGATATGATAGAAACATTCAAATACATGAAGGGATTCAACAAAGTGCAGGATGGAAGTACATTTCAAAGGAGTAAAAATGTTAGGGCAAGAGTCCATAGTCTAAAACTAGAGGGACAGTGGTTTAGATGTAATGTAAGAAAGTTTTACTTCACTGAGAGGGTGGTAGATAAGTGGAATAGCCTACCAGCAGAACTGGTAGATGTTAATACAATGAGGGAGTTTAAGCATGCATGAGACAGGCATAAGGTTGTCCTGAACATAAGACAAGACCAAGAACCAAATAAGGTTTGAGGTTTTTACAGTAGGAAAATGGGCGACTAGATAGGCCGAATGGTTCTTATCTGCCATCAAATTCTGTTATGGAACTAGATATCTATGGGAGCTTCAAGCACATCCTACAAAGTTTGTGGATGTGAGCCACAGACTTCTGGGTTGCTTTTCAGCCCACTGCTAGCCCATTGTGTGAGTGTTCTGATCCCCCTCCCAAACAGCTAACAGGCACCATTTTGGGTTTGTGTAGCTCTCTCTTGCATTTAAAGGGGTAGCAATGTTTCAAAATAAAAGCAGCTCCAATTAATCTTCATAGTATTTGGGCCATGGAGAGTGTTATTTCAGTACTGTCAGAGTTGTAGTTCAAGAGAAATTGAATGATAAAGTATCCCCCTCCCGCCCCTTTTACCATGTGTAAGCCGCCTCCCCTCAGATGTGGAATCTGGTCTCCTGACTGGACAGCTCACATCAAGGGACAACATTCTTATTGTGAACATAAGGAAATCCCTGCCGCCTTGACATGTTTTTCAGGTTTTTCCTTATGCTCGCTGAAGATTGTCCCTCCCTGCGATCCATCTGGACAGTCTTGCTGCTCTGAGGTGAGCAGTGTTACATCAGTAAAAGAGGTGGGAGGAGGATACTTTAACATTCAATTACTCTTGAACTACAACTCTGACAGTATTGAAATAACACTTTCCATGGCCCAAATCCTATGAAGATTAATTGGAGCAGCTTTTATTTTGAAACATTACTGTCCCTTTAAGGTATTAAAATCCCTTTGTAACTCAATAGGAATTTGTATTTGTCCACTATACTGTGGTTGATTTTTTACTCCACTTTTCCTTGTGCCGATGGCCTTACAATTAAATCACAGATAGCTCAACTACAAGAGCTACATAATACACCCATGTGTTCATTTACATGTCTTAAAACAAATCAGGATACCGATATGCAGCAAAAAAATCAAAACGCTTGCAATGTTTCCATTGCGTTTCCAGAATTCCGTGAGACAACATGGAAACAAGAGCAGACACAATTCAAACAGATCTCAAACATCTAAATGGCTTTGTGGAATTGGACACCAGTAGGAATTAATGCCTGGCTGTTCATCTGTACAGTAGCGATGTTATAATCTTTTGTTTGTATCGTAATTCAACAAGACCTAAATGAGTTCATTGATTGAGATTAGTATCCATCACTTGTTATTTTATGACACAAACCAATAATCACGTTGTCACTTCTGGGACACCAATTACAGGCTTGCTTAAGCAAACAATAACCCTGGGGGCAATCATGGATACCTACACAGAACAGGAGGAGAAGCAGACTATTTGCAGGGGAAACCCTTTGAGTGCCAGAAGGGTACGCAACGCATTGCTCTGCAATGCGTTGCATACCCCTCTGGCGCTCAAAGGGTTAAGAGCAGATACAGACAACTGCAGATAGAGTTCAAAAAATAATTTATTTATAGAAATATCAGATTGCTGTATGAAATTACATACCTGGCAACATACTGAGAAGTTCAGGCATAGGAGTGTTCAAACGATAATATTCACATCATAACATAGGATGGATTAACCCCGTGAGTGCCAGAGAGGTATCCAACACATGTTGCAATGCGTTGAATACCTCTCTGGCCCTCAAAGGATTAACTGGGATAGGAAGGATTAAAGGGATAGTAATGTTTCATAATAAAAGCAGCTCTAATTAATCATCATAGTATTTGGATTTTGGAGAGTGTTATTTCAATTCTGTCAGAGTTGTAGTTCAAGAGTGATTCAATGATAAAGTATCCCCCTCCTGCCCCTTTTACTGATGTAACACTGTTCAGCCAGATCAGAAGGGAGGTGTCCAGGTAGACTGCAGAGAGGGCCAATCTTCAATTAAGATAAGGTAAAAACCTGAAAAGCTTGTCAAGGGGGGCAGGGCTTTCATTGTTCTCATAGGAAGAAGATTGTCCCCTTCTGTTATCTGTCTGGTCTATGGACTGGATTCCACATCTGAGAAGAAATGGCTTACACTAGGTAAAAGGGGCGGGAGGGGAAACTTTGCTTGTGAATATCTCTCAAAACATAAAGGTTTGAGAGATAAGACTTATATCGTTCTTCATGTTTTTTTAATGCCTACAAAATAAAATAAAGAAAAAAAAATGACGTATTATTATCCTTTTAAGGAGGATTTGTCCCAAAAAGTAAGTGGAACAGTTCAGGGCTTATTGGAGAGCTACAGGAACTGGAGAAAGAGTTTCTGTCCCTGGAGACCCAGTAATTGACCCTTTTAAGGTGCAGAGAGGGTTAAAGTGTACCAGTCACTTAGGATAACATCAGTAAATTTTAAAGAGAATCCAAAATTGCCTATATGTCATGCTGGTCACTTGTTTGTGGCATAAATCATTTTAAAGAAATTAACCTTTATCTGTTGGTGACACAGTGTGTCACATTATGCTAATTCGTTTATGTGCAGGAACAGTATTACCACACACTGTGCTATGAATAAATCTAGAGAGAAGTCACACAGTTGGGCCATGTGTAATAGCACAGATAGGGGTAGGTTACATAACCAAATTAAACTGGTTCCTTTCTGTAAAACTGGGAAGCCCAGGAGTGGCCTCTGGCAAAAGCTGGATATGCCCATGCTGTCACTTGTACCAGGAAGGTAGAGGGAGAAGTCCAGCTTCTCTTGTGTGTGTGTTCATGCAGTGATATCTTTAAGTTGTTGTATATTAACCCTTTAAGGACCGGGAAAATCTGAGGTCATTTTCACTTAAGGACCGGAGCAATTCTGACCTTTTTGACTATGTCTTTGTTCAACAGTGTTTTCCCTCTAAGTCCCTATAAATTATATACTGTTTTTTTTAAAGGGATAGTAATACTTAAAATGTAAAAAAAAATATGTTGTAGGGTTTATCCCCCCGAGTAAAACAAGGGTACTCCCACTGCTGAAAGGTGTTTCATTCAAAAGTTTTTAATTTTCAAAGTTGAATTTTTTAGGTGCAATATCACAGTGGCCTGAAATTGTACAGTGGCGCTGTTGCTACACGATCCTATGGACAGCTCTGGTCAGTTGACCATAAATCTCCATAGGATGGTGTAGCAACAGCACCACTGTACAATTTCAGGCCACTGTGATATTGCACCTAAAAAATTCAACTTTGAAAATTAATAACTTTTGAATGAAACACCTTTCAGCAGTGGGAGTGCCCTTGTTTTACTCAGGGGGATAAACTCTACAACATATTGTTTTTTACATTTTAAGTATTACTATCCCTTTAAGCACAAATAGGGCTTTCCTTTGATACCCCACTTATATGGATAACCCACCATTTACTTTATTAAAATAAAAAAATAATTTAAAAAAATGTAAAAAAACCACCATTTTTGTTTTTTCTCTTGGGATCAATTGGTCGCAAAGGGTTCAATTTTGCTGGAGACTGCATGAAAGGTATGACCGGTCAGTCATACCTACAAAATGCACAGTTTAAAGTGGCCACTGTCCCCCCGGGTGAAAATCGCCATGTCCCTTTTTCCCACCCTATTTTCCCACTTTTTTATCTATGACATTTGGCGGTGTGTATAAGTGTATTACATGGCTCCACGACACTCGCACTCCCAGTTTTGTTTATTGAGATTTTTTTTTTTTAAATACATTTTTTTTTGTTAAAAAAAAAAAAAAAAAAAAAAAAAAAAAAAAAAAAAAAAAAAGTGTATCATTGCAGGTCAGACATTGACCTGCATTTAGCCTGCCTCCAGCACCAGCAGTGAAGGGGTTAATACACTCAGCTGCTGTACTTTCTTTTTCCACTAGGTGCCTCCTTTCTGCTTCTCTCTCCCTTACTTTGATAGTAAGGGAGACAGAGAGGAGACATAGAGGCAGTATGCTTTACTCAGAATGCCGGTACATGTGATTGCTGCTACGGCGATCAAATGACCCGGCACAAGCAAGAAGGGCTGAGACTGAATGCCCCGGTCTCAAAGCGTTCAGTCTCAGCCTGGAATTAATGATAGCAGCGTGCATGGAGGCACGCTGCTCTCATTTAAGCCATGACGGTCCAGGACCGTCATGGGTCCTTAAAGATATAACAACCCATGATGGTCCAGGACCGTCATGGGTCCTTAAGGGGTTAATGGCTCTTGATTACAGCGATCAGGGACATATCACAAAGAATCTATTTTATGGGAACATTAAGCGTTAATATTTACAATATCTCAGGGTCAAATAATTTTGAAAGTTTCCAGGTATGTCCAACGAGAGGCAACCTATTGCCTCTCAATACGTTGGAGACCTCTTTTGCATCCAAGCATATCTGTATCCCATTCTCCCTTCTCTCACCTTCTCTCTCTCTCCCTCCCTGTTATGTTCTCTCACCTCTCTCCCCCTCTCTCCATGTAGGGTTACCACCCAGCCGGTATTTTACAGGCAGGCTGGTAAAAAATTGTCTTCTGTCCAATGTTAAATCTATGGACGGAATGCCATGGCCAGTATTTTTTGGAAGAAAAGGTGGCAACCCTATCTCCATGTCTCTCCCACTTTCTCCCCCATCTCTCCATGTCTCTCCCACTTTCTCCCCCATCTCTCCATGTCTCTCCCACTTTCTCCCCCCTCTCTCCATGTCTCTCCCACTTTCTCCCCCCTCTCTCCATGTCTCTCCCACTTTCTCCCCCATCTCTCCATGTCTCTCCCACTTTCTCCCCCCTCTCTCCATGTCTCTCCCACTTTCTCCTCCATCTCTCCATGTCTCTCCCACTTTCTCCCCCTTTCTCCATGTCTCTCCCACTTTCTTCCCCCTCTCTCCATGTCTCTCCCACTTTCTCCCCCTTTCTCCATGTCTCTCCCACTTTCTCCCCCATCTCTCCATGTCTCTCCCACTTTCTCCCCCTCTCCATGTCTCTCCCACTTTCTCCTCCCTCTCTCCATGTCTCTCCCACTTTCTCCCCCATCTCTCCATGTCTCTCCCACTTTCTCCCCCCTCTCTCCATGTCTCTCCCACTTTCTCCCCCATCTCTCCATGTCTCTCCCACTTTCTCCCCCTTTCTCCATGTCTCTCCCACTTTCTCCCCCTCTCTCCATGTCTCTCCCACTTTCTCCCCCTTTCTCCATGTCTCTCCCACTTTCTCCCCCTCTCCATGTCTCTCCCACTTTCTCCCCCCTTTCTCCATGTCTCTCCCACTTTCTCCCCCCCTCTCTCTATGTCTCTCCCACTTTCTCCCCCCCTCTCTCTATGTCTCTCCCACTTTCTCCCCATATATGTTTGTCTTCTGTCTCTCTCACTCTCCCTTTATCCCTCAGATTCCCCGCTCCCTCTCTAACTCCCACTCTCCCTCTCTCTCTCCCCCTTTACTTCTCCATCTCTCTCTCTCTCCCTCCCTCTCTTTCTCTCTCATATACCCCTCTTTCTCCCTCTCTGTCTCCACCTCCCTCTCCACTTTATTTCACTGTCTCTCCCATTATTTCTCCCTCTTTCTCCCCATTTAGTCATGTCTTCTGTCTCTCTCACTCTCCCTTTATCTCTCACATTTCCTCTCTCCCTTTAATCTCTTCCCATGTCGCTCCATCTCTTTCTTCCCCTTTATTTCTCCATCTCTCCCCTTCTCCCTCTTTCTCCTTCTCCCCTTTATGTCTCCCTCTCTATCTCTCCCCTATTTCTGTACCTCCCTTTTGTGTCTCTCCCTGTCTCTACCCCCCTTTATCTCCCTCCCTCTCTGAGGCTGATGTACTAAGATGAACTGCAACAATTCTGGGTCAAACAATCTGCACCTTAGGGCAGTGGTTCTCAATCTTTTTTTGTTCGGGGCACCCCAAACACGTAATCTAGAACATTCGGGGCACCCCTAACATATTTAATGTAATTTATCAAGGGCATAATGAAGGGTACAATACATAAATATAAAGTTATTGTTAGGTCTTCCAATCATAATAAAAAACTAAACATATTGTGCATAACAATTTCTATAAATCTTTGTTTAAAAGTCCATTTTTTGTTAGTCTTCATAGAAAACACGGGGCACCCCTGGCCGATGTCCGTGGCACACCAAAATGCCACGGCACCCTGGTTGAGAATCACTGCCTTAGGGGATGAATCAAAATCATTAATTTAAATGGTGCTGTTTACCCCTTGCATGCTAGATGTCAATAACTCATTGCGAAGCAAATGTCCTGGAGAGATCTCTAGCACTCAAAGCGTTAAGTGCATCCACATTAATCCATGTAAATTTGGTAAATGCTTTTTTTTCTCCCTCATGTTGCAGTTGGTTTGCCCCAGCTCCAGTTTGTAATTCTTCAGCCCCTTCCACTGTATATTCCTTCCACTGTCCCTTTATCTCTCGGCCCTTATCTCTCCTGCATTCCCTCCCTGCTCGGCTCTTGCTGCCTCTGAACGGACCCCCCTCCTCCCCGCTTGCTGCCAGTTGAGGGTATAACCCCATTATGCCGGGTAATTTCTGTACATAATTTGTTATTTCCCAGTTCAGTGATGTAAATCTCTTTTGATAAGGACCTATTCACCTTCACAAAGAGAGCAGTGTTCTGGCTGCTTCACATGCAGAGATCACAGGGAGGCTCGTACTGCCTTCACTCAGTCACTACATGTGCAGAATACATCAGGCGGCCTGCTCCCAGGAGACTGGCGTCAGGTCCTGACATCTATTGCAGGCGTTGGCCCTCTTTATCTGCCTCCAGCACCCCGGTGAAGATCTGAAGGCTCTCTAAATGTCAGGGGGACCATATCATAAAGACAGCTGTGCCATTAAAGAAGTGATGTATGTGTCTATTAGCTGGAAATGTGATTTATAAAGAATTAGAGTACGAACAGCATCATAAATGGAGTTTAAGACCCTGAATGCTAGAGAGGTGTCCAGTGCATTGCAAAGCAATGCGTTGGAGACCTCCCTAGCATCCAAGGGCCTTAAAATTCAGCTATAACCAGAATAATGCCATGTAATCAGGCCTGTGTCTCTGGAAGCATACATCATAATCATACCTAGAAAGTCTCCAGATCTGCACTGGAGACTGCGATGTTTAGTGGTAATTACCGGGTCTCCTGGGACAGGGGCTGATTCTCCAGCAGTGGCGGGTTTCCTGGGTAACTCTGCCCACTACTCCTCCTTCCCACTCTGTTCCTCCAACTTCCCACCCACTTCTCCTCCTTCCCACCCATTTCTCCTCCTTCCCACCCTGTTCCACCAACTTCCAGCCACTTCTCCTCCTTCCCACCCACTTCTCCTCCTTCCCACCTTGTCCCGCCCACTTCTCCTCCTTCTCCTCCTGTTTCACCCACTTCCCATCCACTTCTTCTCCTTCCCATCCTGTTTCACCTACTCCCCATCCACTTCTCCTCTTTCCCACCCTCTCCCACTCACTTCCTGTCCACTTCTCCACCTTCCCACCCTGTTCTATCCACTTCTCCTCCTTCCACCTGTTCTTCACGCTTCTTACCTACTTCTCCACCTTCCCATCCTATTCCACCCACTTCTCCTCCTTCCCACCCTGTTCCTCCCACTTTCTGCTACTTCTCCTCCTTCCCGCCCTGTCCCACCCACTTCCAGCCCACTTCTCCTCCTTCCCATCCTGTTCCACCCACTTCCCGCCCTCTTCCCCGCCTTCCCACCCTGTTTCTTCCACTTCCCGCCCACTTATCCTCTTTTCCACCCTGTTCTACCCACTTCCTGCCCACTCTCCAGCCCAATCCTGGTTAAGCTCTGCCCTCTCAATCAAATCCCACCCACTTTATAATGCAAATCACATAATTAACATAAGCCTGGTACATAATTAACATAAGCCTGGTTGCAGCTCATGAGCCCTCTCCGAGGACTCCACAGGAGGAAGTTCCCAGACGTGCTCATAATGAATCTGGGGAAGTGTTGTGAGCCCAGGAAGACAAGTGTCGGAGCAAAACGATTGTCTGAAAAGACACCATGGGGCTCCATTTATGGCATACCTGGGAGCATTCATATCCCAAGCCTCCGGGGGCCCTCTAAGGTCTGCAGGTGGGAGAATCCTGTTGTTGCAATTTGTATTATATAGTAAACAGGGCTTGGTAGAAGTGAGTGGGATTGGGAAGTGGGGAGGTAGGGTGTGCCCTTAAAATGAGCAGAGATTAGGAACAACAGGGGGGAGGGTGACTGAATTGGCAGTGAAGTGGGTGGAGTTACAAGGGAATTCTGAGAATCAGCCTCTTCCCCTGGAGACCTGGTAATTAAGTATAACAAATGAAGTCTCAGACCCTGAGATTTCCCAGGTATGTTTGCTAGTCCCCTCGAAAATAGACTGAACTAGGAGATTTGTCTTCCATTCACTCTTGTTGGGCTGTACATAACATCCTCAAAATACCCTAGTGATGGTCTTTCAAGCTCGTCATTATGGGTCTAAGGAAGATACACACTCTACCCACAGAGTCTGTGGCCGTGAGCCTCAAATTTCTATGATTAATTCCTGCCTGCTGTCAGCTAAGGGGTCCATTTTCTGCATCCCCTTCCAGAACAGCGGATAGGATCCATCTAGGGGCTGTTCATCTTAGTCCCTGACTTTTTACTAAGTCTAAGGCTTTTTTTTACCATCAAAGCACTGTGCTGCCCTGGTAGTCATTGACCAGAAAACTCTGGAAACAGAAATGAACTGAGCTTTCTGTCAAGGACATGAACGTGGGTAAATATGAGAAAAAGAATAATAAAAATGATAAGCAATTTAGCATGAAAATTAAGGGTTACTATTCCTTTAAGGCCTGCATCTTACATCTGACAGTTTACAGAAAATACTGCATCATCACTTCTCAAGATTGCTTATGCAAATGTGATTCCTGGGGCCCCTCACAAGCAAAAATTGATGACTCCACAGGGTATATGTAAGTTATAGTATACTGTATTTAACTATACATTACCATATTTTATTTTTGAGGTGTTAGCGTCCTTTTAAAGGGATAGTAATACTTTATTACTACTATCCCCCATATTGTAGATATTTGTAAAATAATTTAATAGCCCCCAGGTTCATCTCTCAAACCTTTATGATTTGAGAGATAACCGAAAGCAAAGGTCCCCCCTCCCTCCCCCTTCCCTGAAGTCAGCGTTGTACTGACTGCAGGGATATCCGGTCTGACTTTCATCAGACGGCTCTGCAGCAGAGACATGATCGCGTTCGTGAAAAATAATTATTTCACTGAAATGGTCTTCTACATGTGCGTGCAAACCAAGCACAAACCAAGCACATGTAGAAGACCGTTTCAGTTAAATAATTCTTTTTCACTAATGGGTTCTCGGCTCAGCTGCAGAGCCGCAAGCCTGTTATACGACAGACTTACCCTGCAGTCAGTACAACGCTGACTTCAGTGAAGGGGGAGGGAGGGGGGAACTTTGCCTTCGGTTGTCTCTCAAACCATAAAGGTTTGAGAGATGAACCTGGGGGCTATTAAATTATTTTACAAATATCTACAATATGGGGGATAGTAATAATAAAGTATTACTATCCCTTTAAGAGTCAGAAGCTAGGGTTTCTTAAAGGCCATCCACCGGCTAGCTGAGGATGACTGGAGATGTAGTGTAACAACAGTTTGATCATCACTGCATTCGAAACTTGTACAAATAAACTCACCAAAAGGCAATGCCTAATGTCCTGAATATCCAAAGAAAGCAAGCTTCTCATAGATTTAAGGGCTATCAAACCAATTAAATACTTTATACTAATGTTGGTAATGAGTACATGATATTTAAAGTAATACTTCGTTTTATCTTTATTTTATTTTGTAGGCATTAAAAAAAACATGAAGAACGATATAAGTCTTATCTCTCAAACCTTTATGGTTTGAGAGATATTCACAAGCAAAGTGTCCCCTCCCGCCCCTTTTACCTAGTGTAAGCCATCTCTTCTCAGATGTGGATTCCAGTCCATAGACCAGACAGATAACAGCAGGGGACAATCTTCTTCCTATGAGAACAATGAAAGCTCTGCCCCCCTTGACAAGTTTTTCAGGTTTTTCCCTTATCTTAATTGAAGATTGTCCCTCTCTGCAGTCTACCTGGGCACCTCCCTTCTGATCTGGCTGAGCAGTGTTACATCAGTAAAAGCGGCGAGAGGGGGATACTTTGTCATTGAATTACTCTTGAACTACAACTCTGACAGAATTGAAATAACACTCTCCAAAGTCCAAATATTATGATGATTAATTAGAGCTGCTTTTATTATGAAACATTACTATACCTTTAAAATGATTTGAAATGGTGGTTCACAACCAGGGTGCCGTGGCACTTTGGTGTGCCATGGACATCAGCCTAGTCTTTCATGAAGATCTTGACAAAAATGTGAATATTCATTTGCAAATGTATATTTATGGAGACAGTCATGCACAATATGTTTTTTTTTTGTTATGATGATTGTAAACCTAACAATAACTGCATATTTATGTATTGTAACTTTCATTCTGACCTTGATAATGTACATAAAATATGTAAAAGGTGCCTCAAACATTCCAGATTGCGTGCTAAGGGTGCCTTGAATGAAAAACGATTGAGAACCACTGATTTGAACCCTTTTCTTTTTTTAGATGATAGGCTGATGTGCTAAAAAGAACTAGGAGAAGATGCAATAAGGTGTGATAAGGGTCTTGTGTGGTGACATAGAGGTTAATTTGACCTGAGTAACCTTGTTGTATGCACTAAGCTGCATTCAACATTCTATCCCTTTGATGATTACTTAGACACATCTTTATCGTCAATTTATTGCTACGGTTACTACTTTGAGTGTATTCTCTACCAAAGTGTTATTTGAATATTTATATGTGACCTAATGAGCCATTTTCACATTCCTGTGGATGTTTTTATGTTAATATGACTATACACCATAAGCACTAAGGTCCGATAGCTGGGGATGGTGTCGGAGCTCTCAGCAACAAATTTGCCTGTCTCTGAGGATGCTTAAAGGGATAGTAATGTTTCATAATAAAAGCAGCTCTAATTAATCATCATAGTATTTGGACCTTGGAGAGTGTTATTTCAATTCTGTCAGAGTTGTAGTTCAAGAGTAATTGAATGATAAAGTATCCCCCTCCCGTCCCTTTTACTGATGTAACACTGCTCAGCCAGATCAGAAGGGAGGTGCCCAGGTAGACTGCAGAGTGGGACAATCTTCAATTAAGATAAGGGAAAAACCTGAAAAACTTGTCAAGGGGGGCAGGGCTTTCATTGTTCTCATAGGAATAAGATTGTCCCCTGCTGTTATCTGTCTGGTCTATGGACTGCATTACACATCTGAGAAGAGATGGTTTACACTAGGTAAAAGGGGCGGGAGGGGAAACTTTGCTTGTGAATATCTCTCAAACCATAAAGGTTTGAGAGATAAGACTTGTAACGTTCTTCATGTTTTTTTTAATGCCTACAAAATAAAATAAAGATAAAACGAAGTATTACTATCCCTTTAAATCTTGATTTTGTCTTAGTTTTCTATGCAGACTCCAGATTACATTTATTCCGGTGATCTACCTCACATGGTGGTATAATCTGTGTATTTCAAAGTTCTGCAGAGCTGACATTTTCTGAGTTCCCAGTATTACAAAGTTCCTTATATTTCACTGTTCTCCACATTTCAAAATTTGCCATATTTCAAAATTCACAATAATTTACAGCTCTCCGCAGAGATATATTTCAGACTATTCAACAGAGGAGCATATTTTAGACTTCTCTATAGCTGGCTAATGTGAAATCTCACATATGACTGAAATGGTGAAGCCCTTTGGGTGCCAACACCATGCATTGGATAATGATCTGGCACTCAAAGGGTTTGATTACACTGCTGTGAAGATTTTTGAAATACACTGTCATTGAGTAATTTGACACCCCTGCACAAGGCATTCTAGGTGCCCTTAGCTCCGCCCATGACCACACACCCCACTCCTCACCTGGCCTCACCCCCAGGCACATCCAGATTGTTTCCTTGAACAGAAAATTCCCTTGGTATATAAAAATTATTTTAAAAAATAATCCCGAGATCTCTCTAGCCTGGAAAGGGATATAAAACTGGGGCAGGAACATTGAGATTGTTCTGGCCACACCCACAATTCAGAATGTAGGTGTGGCCATCACAGCTAAGGCCCTCCCCTCAAGTTTTGGAGTTCTATACAGTTGTCTACTGTGCCTGTTGGGAAATCCGGCCCTGGTTATACAATTACAATTATGACATGCAGATAAGATTTACGTTAACATCATACACTAATAACCAACGTCTCTACCCCTTTTCATGAATATATGCCTTAGTGCAAATGGCGAAGTGAGATCCATGATAGAGAGCCTTATTTCTGTCTGCATTTCGACAGACAGATTTCGCCTCCTTATCGTCCATTGCACCCTGGAGCAATTTTGGGGCAAATTAACTGCACCATATTGGTTCATTCATCTACCATTCATTTAAAGGGATTGTAATACTTAATATGTAAAAAATATGTTGTAGGGTTTATCTCCCTACATAAAACAAAGGTACTCCCACTACTGAAAAGTTTTTTTTTTCCAAAAGTTATAACAGCTTAAACTTGAATTTGTTTAGGTGCAGTATCACAGTGACCAGAAATTGTACAGTGGAGCAGTTGCTACACCATCCTATGGAGACTTAGCTAGCTACAGGATGGTGTAGCAACAGCATACCTCCCAACATTTCAAATTGCCAAAGAGGGACACCTGTGAATTAAGGAGGTGTTGCTGGAGGCGTGGCTGGTGGGCGGGGCATTACCAATAATTTCTAGGCTATTTCATGACCTATTAACACCTCCTTGTGTAACTGAATAAATAACTTATAACAAGACCAAAGTATTTTATTTACACAGACTAATTTATAAACACATATACTGAGGTTTTAACAAACATTAGTGTGAGTTTTATTGCTGTAGAGCAATTTGATACGCACACCCCACAGTCTGATCTCCTAAAAAGAGGGACATCAGGGTGGGAAAGAGGGACCGAGGGATTTGGGTCTAAAAGAGGGACTGTCCCTCCTAAAGAGGGACACTTGGGAGGTATGCAACAGCGCCATATATAATTTCAGTCCACTGCGATATTGCACCTAAAAAAATCACGTCTGAGCTGTAATAACTATTGAATAAAACACCTTTCAGCAGTGGGAGTATCCTTGTTATACTCAGTGGGGATAAACCGTTTTTACATATTAACCCTTTGAGTGCCAGAGGGGTATGCAATGCATTGCAAAGCAAAGGTTAAGTATTACTATATCTTTAAATGGAGCTTTTAATATTTGAATGCCAGAGGGGTACACACCACATTACTTTGCAGTGAATTGCGCACTCCTCTGGCACTCAAAGGGTTAACCCCCAGAATATGAGAGAGGTTAAAAGTTGAGCTGACCTTACCTCTCCTTTAAAAAGGAACACACATGAAAAACGCATACTACAGGGTTGCTTCGAATTTGGTGCACTCCAGAAATATGCCTATTTCCAATGTGTCCCTTTTTAAAGGTGAGGTATGGTCAGCCTATTAAAAGTTCCTTTTAAATCAATTGCGAATTTGTGAAGTGTTATTATCCCCTATCGTGCAGCTGCTTTTATCCCGCAATTAGATCAGTTCTTCCTAGTACATTCTCAGCAGTGTCCCTTTAAGAAGACTTGCCTGTGAAATTGGATTCCTTGAACCATGTTTAACAACTGATTTACTTATCTGCTTGCTACTGAAAATGAATATGCTGCTTTTTTCATGACTCCTGCTGAGCCAAAGCCAATATCTGGTTAATTAAAGACTGCTTCACAATTACTGCATAATCAATGGCTAAATTGAAAACTACAACTCAAGTTTTGAGAACTGAAATCCCGTTATATATCCAAAAGATATTAAAAAAGCGAACACTAGGTTGTTATTTTTTATTATCATTTATTAATGAAGAACCAACATATTTTGCAGCGATGTGCAGCTGGGGAGTAATTATTCTGAATAAGACGATTTAGCAAGGGAAGTGTTTAGTAAATCTGGAGTAAAAGAATTGTACTGTTTGTATCAAAGATAAAGCCAGGATGAAATTAATTGAATTTTGCCTGTGGGAGGATTCTTGGTTTATTCTGCAGTAAAAGAAAAAAATAAATGTTTTTTTCATAAAAAGTTTACTTGTTTAAATGAACTATTGGCATCTAGGACCAGACCTGCTGATGAAGATGGGTGAATTATAAGCTACAGTGGGCTAATGAGTGAGGAGAGCAGAGTCTGACAACAGAACCCCAGTGTTCTCTCATTGGTCAAAGTGAAGTGACTGAATTGGAAGACTAAGTCTCTCAGTCCAGTCTCATTAGGGTTTACTCACAGTCCCAAAAGGCTATAGTGAAGGGCTTCCACATCCCACATTGAGAAATAGAGGTATTGCTCGTTCACTTGATGAAATTTGTGGCTTTGGAGTAGACCATTCCAGGCTGTGTTCCAGCCTGATACCTGCTTTGGAGGGGGGAAGCATTCTGACCCCCACCCTGACTGACATTTTGGAACTTCACAGTGTATCTCACGGCTTTTTAGTAAATCATTTCATCCGGACCGGTTTTCTGATCTAAGGGGAGGGGCGAGAGGGGAGCACTTTTAATTAAAACAAAATGAAAACGAGAACGTTATGAGCATTTAGAAAGGTACGTGTATATTGAAAAACAAGTCGTGCAGTAACATCTAACCATTACTATCTCTTTAAAGGGATAGTAATACTTAAATATTACTATTCCTCATATTGTAGCCATGGTAAAAATAATTGAATTGTCCCCAGGTTCATCTCTCAAACCTTTATGGTTTGAGAGATAACCGAACGCAAAGTTCCCCCCTCCCTCCCCCTTCCCTGAAGCCAACGTTGTACCTGACTGCAGGGGAAGTCTGTTGTACGACAGGCTTGCGGCTCTGCAGCTGAGCCGAGATTGAGTTAGTAAAAATAATTATTTCACTGAAACGGTCTTCTACATGTGCTTGGTTTGCAAGCACACTTAGAAGACCGTTTCAGTGAAATAATTATTTTTAACCAACGCGATCTCGGCTCTGCTGCAGAGCCGCCTGATGCAAATAAGACCGGATATCCCTGCAGTCAGTACAACGCTGACTTCAGGGAAGGGGGAGTGAGGAGGGAACTTTGTATTTGGTTATCTCTCAAATCATAAAGGTTTCAGAGATGAACCTGGGGACAATTCAATTCTTTTTACCATAGCTACAGTATGGGGATTAGTAATATTTAAGTATTACTATCCCTTTAAATGTATAAAGAACCCAATTTAATTCGTGGGTGGTCCTTCAACAAGCAAAACTGGGGCAATTCTGGGGAAAATCAATGGCACCGTAACAGAGAAATAAAATTCCTCACATTTTTATAGCTTTAAAAGGAGTGTTCATCCTCTTGACTGTTCTAAAGGTCTCTACGCATTGCTGTGCAATGAATTGGAGACCTCACACTTATCTAGTATTTATCCCTTTGAGAGTGAGAGGGGTGTGAGATGAGTTACTCTGCAATGTGTTGGACACCCCTCTGTCACTCAAAGATTTAAATATTAGATAAGTCTAAGGCACTAAAAGAGTTAACCTATTGAGTACCAGAGAGGTAAGCAACGCATTGCTTTGCAATGCGTTGCGTACCCCTCTGGCACTCAAAGGGAAGGGGTTTAAAAGCCCCATTTAAAGCAAAGGGCATTTTCATTTTCCTCCTATAGGACAGTTGGTCTGTTTTGAAATTGCACCTCTTTATCTTTATGAATATGGCCCAAGGTGTCAATCAGCTATACTCAGGGCCATTTTAACGCCTGGACATACCTGTGTGCTCTGGGGGCCTCACGCTTTGGGGGGGGGGGTAGCTCCACATGGCACAACCCCGGCTTTCTTTAAGTAGTGAGGATTCCTGTTCCATTGAAGGAAGCTTCTTTTTGGGTTACCTCCGTTTGTAGTTCATCCCACAGCCCTGTTCTGGTGCATGCTGCCATCTTGTGGTGGTCGCTGGGTCAATGCCCCCACGTGACTCCTTGAGTCTAACAGGACTCAAGGTCATGTTTTCACACACCGAGGCCATGGAGTAGTGTGGGTAGGAGGTGGGAGGTGCAAGAGAGCTGTCAAGACTTGAGATTGGCATAGTGAGTGCCCCATCCCCCATATGCTGGCTGAGATTTTAGCCATATTCATATTAGTGAGATCTCTGACCGGGCTGAGTGACACACTCACATGCATAGGATTATAATAAATATAATGTTTACTAATAATATAATATAATATAAAATATAAATATGTATTATTAATATAATAAACCTATCTTGACAAAGGCCCAAAGTGGGGCCGAAACATTGATACAATAAATTGCACATTTCTTCATCTTCAAGAAGTACCGTGCGTGTGGTTCATTTGACTTCAAATCGTACTATATATATATATATATATATATATATATATATATATACGGGGCCTCCTTGTACAATTATGCCTGTGGCCTCAAAATGTCTTAAAAAAGCCCTAGCTATACTTTCACATCAGTGGCACCAACACAGTGAACGTTGATTATGTCTCCCTTGCTGGAAGGTAAGCTGCTGGTCTCTGATACTTTACCGTCTATCACTTCACATGAATGCTCCAAAGTCCTTCAAACTCAACCTTTACTGCATGCCCATAAAAATGGAGTCAAGTTGCTCAGGCCAGGTCTACACTGAAGCTTATGGGGGTTGCAGTCAGAATTTTCACATGAGCAATGACTGAGCTTGCCATTCTGATCTCAACCCTCCAAAGAATGACTGACCCACATGGACATCAGCACAAGTGGCAACCTTCTTGTCCCAAGCCTCCAGAGGTCAACTAAAATCTGGAGTGTCCAAATAAAGTGATTCATGCCGTCCAGTGGGTGGGGCCTAATTAGGGTGGGCTGGATTGGGAGCATGGGGAGTTGGGGTTTTCTATTAAAATGGGCAGAGCGCAGGAAGAACAGGGAGGAGAGTGGTTGGAAGTGGCAGTGATGTGGGCAGAGTTACACAGGAACTCACTGAGCCCGGATAATGAGCCTCTGTTCCCAGAGACCTGGTAATTATCAAACCCGGAGTCTCCAGGTCAGATCGAGAGAGTTTTCAGATATAGGCATCAGCCACTAATATGCGGATGACTTTCGCATGGGTCTCCATCAACCACTTCCCCCCTGGAATGGTGGGTGAATGGAGAGTAGATACCACTGTTGACAGAACTGTAACAGTGAGTTGATACAGTTCTGTTTTCACAGTATAAGAGCCAATAGTGTTCCTGTAACACAAGGTGTCAATCAGCTGTTCTTAGTATAGGTTAGATGTGGGAGGCGCTGCCCGCTTTTAAACTAAATACGACCCTAAAATCTAGGCAGCCGGGCTGAGTCATATACTGATAAGAGCCAGCGTTTTACAACACAAAGGGGAGCGATATGTCTGTGAAGCAGACAAAGGTCACCCAGACGATGTGACAGATCCAGACAGACAGAGAACATAAAAACCATTGGCAGGCTATGTGAAAATGTTCATTTACGAAAGATATATTCCGAGTCTGATGTAGTAAACAGAACTGGTGCAGCATAGCACACATTGCCATTGATTTAAAGGGATAGTAATACTTAAAATGTAAAAAAAAAATACGTTGTAGGGTTTATCCCCCTGAGTAAAACAAGAGTACTCCCACTGCTGAAAGGTGTTTCATTCAAAAGTTATTAATTTTCAAAGTTGAATTTTTTAGGTGCAATATCACAGTGGCCTGAAATTGTACAGTGGCGCTGTTTCTACACGATCCTATGGACAGCTCGGGTCCCGGGACCATAAATCTCCATAGGATGGGGTAGCAACAGCGCCACTGTACAATTTCAGGCCACTGTGATATTGCACCTAAAAAATTCAACTTTGAAAATTAATAACTTTTGAATGAAACACTTTTCAGCAGTGGGAGTAGCATCGTTTTACTCAGGGGGATAAACCCTACAACATATTTTTTTTTACATTTTAAGTATTACTATCCCTTTAAATGGTATCCTATTGAAACGACACCATCTACATGCCGAGCGTCAGTACAGTGGATTCACAACATCACCGGTGTCAGAATGGAGCCTTTACAATGTCAGAGATTAAAATGTCCCCGGATCCATTACAGTGGGATAGGGGGTATGCTCTGCTGGTGGTGTTCAGCATTAACCCCTTGGATGCCAAAGAGGTCTTGTTGGAGATTTCTCTAGCATCCAAGGGGTTAAACTATGACATTGGTAGTGTTACACATAGGTTAATCTCCTGTGAGCATCGGCGCCATGATTCCTTGCATGCGGACACTCTCTGCCCCCATGACTCTGGGGGGAGGACAGTAAACCAGAAACCACATAAAGTGTTAAATATATAGATCTAAAAAGTGTTTTACTAGGAAAAATATATTGAGATTTCTCTTGATTTCAAGCAAACCCAGCTGTGATCTAAAACGGAATGACACAGATAACTTATACAAGGCTCTTAGGAATAATGGATGGGGCGGCGTAGAACCACAGAAAGAGAGCCCTGCCCATTGGGTGGGTTGGCTAGATCCATAGAGAAAGAACCCTGCTCCTTTAGCGTCCTGCAAAGCAATGCATCACACAACTGTCTGATCCTTAAAGCGGAACTTTCATCACATTAATATTGAGCCCCAAAATATAAGTACAATAGCAATATGTATAGACTTACTTGTATGTTCATGTATAATTGCGGCATTAGCAAATATATAACTTATTAGGCAGACAGGCAGCGGGGAATAGTGCAGACATCTTGCAGAGACGCCATCTCTGAGTCTGCTCTGTGCGTCCCCATCTCCTCCACGATTGGTGAGTTGAATGCCTGGTTACCTTAAGGCACCGGAAGGGGCTGACAGAGCAGATGCAGAGGGCGCCTACTGCAAGATCCCAGCCGTTGTCTGACTGCCTAAAAAGTTATATATTCACTAATGTCACAATTATTCTTGAAAATACAAGAAAGTCTTTACATTTCACTATTGTAATGATATTTTGGGGCTCAATTTTTGTGATTAAAGTTCCGGTGTAAAGGGTTAAATATTATTGTTCTTTTAAAGAACTGCTATCACTAAAAAAAAAAAAAAAAGTCCAGGGCTGCTGAAACAGGTCCTACCACCCATTTGGGGGTCAAAAAATGGCCCCCCTCAGCTGGAACACAAACCGGAGGTATGTAGCTCTCAGTACATTTCCCATAGACCCGCTCTGTCAGGCTTTCAGTCCCGCTGGAGAGGGTCTATGGGAATCGGAATCGTGCAGGAAAGGAAATGGTTCTGCATAATGCAGCACAGATTAAAGGGATAGTAATACTTAAAATGTAAAAAAAAATATGTTGTAGGGTTTATCCCCCTGAGTAAAACAAGAGTACTCCCAGTCCTGGAAGGTGTTTCATTCAAAAGTTATTAATTTTAAAAGTTGAATTTTTTAGGTGCAATATCACAGTGGCCTGAAATTGTACAGTGGAGCTGTTGCTACACAATCCTTTGGACAGCTCTAGTCCTGGGACCAAATATCTCCATAGGATGGTGTAGCAACAGCGCCACTGTACAATTTCAGGCCACTGTGATATTGCACCTAAAAAATTCAACTTTTAAAATTAATAACTTTTGAATGAAACACCTTCCAGGACTGGGAGTACTCTTGTTTTACTCAGGGGGATAAACCCTACAACATATTTTTTTTTTACATTTTAAGTATTACTATCCCTTTAAAGGGATAGTAATACTTCGTTTTAACTTTATTTTATTTTGTAGGCATTAAAAAAACATGAAGACTGATATAAGTCTTATCTCTCAAGCCTTTATGGTTTAAGAGATATTCACAAGCAAAGTATCCCCCTCCCGCCCCTTTTACTGATGTAACACTTCTCAGCCAGGGCAGAAGGGAGGTGCCCAGGTAGACTGCAGAGAGGGACAATCTTCAATTAAGATAAGAGAAAAACCTGAAAAGCTTGTCAAGGGGGGCAGGGCTTTCATTGTTTTCATAGGAATAAGAGTGTCCCCTTCTGTTATCTGTCTGGTCTATGGACTGCATTACACATCTGAGAAGAGATTGTTTACACTAGGTAAAAGGGGCGGGAGGGGGATACTTTGCTTGTGAATATCTCATAAACCATAAAGGTTTGAGAGATAAGACTTATATCATTCTTCATGTTTTTTTAATGCCTACAAAATAAAATAAAGTTAAAATGAAGTATTACTATCCCTTTAACAGCGGAGCATCAGGGGTCTCTTTCTTCAGACCTCCTTTCTGCTACGTTGTTGGTGTGCCAGCACTGCAACTTTGATGATAGTTGCCCTTTAAAAGCAGACAAAATAAATGTCACACAGACATTACCACTGGTGTCACATCACGCTGCACAGCGAAGCAGAGCTACCATTGACTTTGTCAAGATGTCGTGTCTGTCTCTATCAAAATAACATGGGGCGTATTGGTCTGTACATGTCGCCTCCTGTCTGTAGAAGTGCAGCGACACATTAACGTGCAACTAACCCGACTGGTGACCCGGCTCCTTCTATTGGAGTTTAGAAAATACAGTCAGAGAGAGAAGGCTGCACAGCGCTTGGAACTCAGTCATCCTGCTCTTGTGAAGGATAGGATAGCAGGGGGGAGGGCGATGATTTTAGAATTTGGCACAGGCAGCCCTGAATCTGTGCCCTATGTTGCCCTGGGGAATAAAAGGTGGCAAAGCAGAAGGATGAAACCTGCCAACACGAATACCGATCCCACATCATATTTCTGAAAAAGTTTCAACATTCAAAATGCAAATTTCACCCTTGGCTCAATGCCTGAAAATGATCAGGATCCTGAAACTGCTGCACGGATGGGGGGGAGCCGGTAGGGGTGAGAAATGATAATACCCAGTTTGTTACTGGGGGCATCCGCCCGTGAAAAGGTTAAACACTGGGATGCTAGAGAGGTGTTCAGTGCAATGCTTCACAATGCGTTGGAGATCTTTCTTATAGCTCACATTGGTTTAAAGTGAAAGTAATGTTTCACAAAAACAGCAGCCCCAATTAATCTTCATAATAGCTGAGACACAGAGAGTGTCATTTCATTACTGTGAGCGTTGTAGTTCAAGAGTAATTGAATGATAAAGTTTCCCCCT
This sequence comes from Rhinophrynus dorsalis, assembly GCA_037306005.1. Classification (NCBI taxonomy): domain Eukaryota; kingdom Metazoa; phylum Chordata; class Amphibia; order Anura; family Rhinophrynidae; genus Rhinophrynus; species Rhinophrynus dorsalis. Next base: position 235,903,079 of record CM074725.1, on the reverse strand, counting down.
CCCGCCCCTTTTACCTAGTGTAAGCCATCTCTTCTCAGATGTGGAATGCAGTCCATAGACCAGACAGATAACAGAAGGGGACAATCTTCTTCCTATGTGAACAATGAAAACCCTGCCCCCCATGACAAGTTTTTCAGGTTTTTTCCCTTATCTTAATTGAAGATTGTCCCTCTCTGCAGTCTACCTGGGCACCTCCCTTCTGATCTGGCTGAACAGTGTTACATCAGTAAAAGGGGCAGGAGGGGGATACGTTATCATTCAATTACTCTTGAACTACAACTCTGACAGTATTGAAATAACACTCTCCAAGGTCTAAATACTATGATGATTAATTAGAGCTTGTTTTATTATGAAGCGTTACTATCCCTTTAAATCCTGAAACTGACGGTAAAATATATCTAGAGGAATCCAATACGTTTATGGGACAAATAATGCAGTGATCTCTCTATCTATCTAGTATCTATCTATCTATCTATCTATCTATCTATCTATCTATCTAATACCTATCTATCTAATATCTATCTATCTATCTATCTATCTATCTATCTATCTAATATCTATCTATCTATCTATCTATCTATCTCATATCTATCTATCTATCTATCTATCTATCTATCTATCTATCTATCTATCTATCTCATATCTATCTATCTAACATTGATCTATCTAATATCTATCTGTCATTTATCTAATATCTATAGCTATTTATCTATCTAATATCTATTTTTCTATCTCTCTAATATTGATCTGTCTATTATTGATCTATCTATCTATCTATCTATCTATCTATCTATCTATCTATCTATCATCTATCTAATATTTATCTGTTTATCTAATATCTATATATATATGTCTCATATCTATCTATCTATCTATCTATCTATCTATCTATCTATCTGTCTATCCCATATCTATCTCTCTGTCTCTCTATCTATCTATCTATCTATCTATCCATCCCATATCTATCTATCTATCTATCTATCTATCTATCTATCTATCTATCTATCTATCCATCCCATATCTATCTATCTATCTATCTATCTATCTATCTATCTAGATCTATCTGACTCTCCCACTCCTTCCTTTCCCCCCCTTTGATCTCTCACCATATTTCTCACTCTCTTTCTCCCCCCCGTATCTTTTTTCCCACTTTAACTCTCTGTTGCCCTATCTATTTATCTATCTGATATCTATCTATCTATCTATCTATCTATCTATCTATCTATCTCATATCTATCTATCTATCTATCTATCTAATATCTATCTATCTATCTATCTATCTATCTGTCTGTCTGTCTGTCTATCTATCTATCTATCTATCTATCTATCTATCTATCTATCTGTCTATCTATCTATCATATCTATCTAATATCTATCTATCTATCTATCTATCTATCTATCTATCTATCTATCTATCTCATTTCTATCTATCTATCTATCTATCTATCTATCTATCTATCTCATATCTATCTATCTAATATCTATCTATCTATCTATCTATCTATCTATCTATCTATCTCATATCTATCTATCTATCTATCTATCTATCTATCTCATATCTATCTATCTATCTATCTATCTATCTATCTATCTATCTCATATCTATCTATCTATCTATCTATCTATCTATCTATCTCATATCTATCTATCTATCTAATATCTATCTATCTATGTATCTATGTATCTCATATCTATTTATCTATCTATCTAACATTGATCTATCTAATATCTATCTGTCATTGATCTATGTAATATATATAGCTATTTATCTATCTAATATCTATTTTTCTATCTATCTAATATTGATCTGTCTATTATTGATCTATCTATCATCTGTCTAATATTTATCTGTTTATCTAATCTATCTATCTATCTATCTATCTATCTATCTATCTCATATCTATCCCATATCTATCTATCTATCTATCTATCTATCTATCTATCTATCTATCTATCTATCCATCTCATATCTATCTATCTATCTATCTATCTATCTATCTATCTATCTGTCTATCTCATATCTATCTATCTATCTATCTATCTATCTATCTATCTATATCTATCTATCTATCTATCTATCTATCTATCTATCTATCTCATATCTATCTATCTATCTATCTATCTATCTATCTATCTATCCATCTCATATCTGTCTATCTATCTATCTATCTATCTATCTATCTATCTATCTATCCATCTCATATCTATCTCATATCTATCTATCTATCTATCTATCTATCTATCTATCTATCTATCCATCTCATATCTATCTCATATCTATCTCTCTCCCACTCCTTCCCCCCCCCCCTTTTGATCTCTCACCACAATTCTCGCTCTCCTTCTCCCCCTGTATCGTTTTTCCCACTTTAACTCTCTGTTGCCCTCACTCCCTACTCTTCTACCCTTTCTCATTAATCTCACTCTTCACCTGCCTCCGCCCCTCTCTTCTCCCTTTCTCCCTCTATTTATCTTTCTCACCCTCTATATATATATTTTATACTCTCTTTACAGATCTTTCTCTCTCTTGCTTTTCTCTCTCCTTTTCTCTAGCTGTCTCTCGCACTCCATCTCTTCCCCTCTCTCTCTCTTGAAGTCTCTCCCTCTGTCTCTTGCTATTCATTTCTCCATTCATTCCTCTAGTCCTTTATCTCTATCTGTGTGTCCATCTGTCTGTCCTTCTCTACATCTATTTGCATTATACCTGCAGATGAATGTTTATACAATCAATTCTCTGAATAAAAAGTCAAGTACCTAGGTAAATCCTTTAAGGCTGCCTTGAAACGATCGTGGTCTCAGCACTGTAAGCGAGAGATGGGGCAAAGTTTCCTAACTGAGCTAATAAAACTGCAATTAAAATATAAAACAGCATCAAATATATTCAAGGAATAAAATCTATATGAAGCAATGGAAATGTACCGCGATCTCTCCAGTTTTACAGCCAGGATTTGTAGCTCCTGTAAATTCAGCACTTAATCATTTAAAGAGAAAATGTTAATCTGGAGTAACTGTTTAGCTACTAGAAGGGCTATGTTGTTAAATGGAAAATATAATTACATTTCATTACGTTTCTTTATAATCCTATTTACATTTAAACGTAGCTGGAAAATGTAGCACGGTTTTCGGTCTCATAATGCTGCCAGTTTAACACGAGTCCTGTGCTTTAATTGTTGTATTCTTGCTTGATTTGCTTAATTCCCTCCTGCTGCAAATCTCTGATGGAATGAACGTACAAATCTAGGAGCGCAGAACTTCAGGGTTTATACTACGGCGTGTGATTACTGTGCTGCATACCAACGCCCACACCCTATCGTCATTAACCCCTTAACGATCTGTGAGGTGCCAGGACCGTCATGGAGGTCCGGCACTTAAGGACCTGGCAAGTCATTGATTTCTGGGTTTGCCGCACTTCTGCATGCTACTCGTTGACCAATGAATCCATAGAGGGAAAAAAAGATGCACCATGGTCCTTAACGGACGCCCGCGTATCGGGTGGTCATTATGAGGTTAAGACTTTAAAGGAAAATTAGACTTTTTTTAAATGAAAACCGATATGTTATAGGATTTTTCTTGCTCAAAACTGTTATACTCTGGAAACAGAGAGCCAGGGTGCTTACTTACTGAAAGATCAGACTTATAGGTGGTCACTTAGCAGTATATCCCAGTGAACTTTTTCTTCTAGAGTCCCCAGACTCATGTGGTGCCGCTGGGGGATATAAATGACACGATTCGCATCACAAAGGGGTGGGGCTTAATCATGGGTGAGGCAGGGCTTAACAATGTGCCATAAAGTGGGTGGAAAATGGGTATGAAGTGGGCAGAATAGGATGTAAAAGGAGAAGAAGTGAGTGGGAAGTGGGAGGAACAGGCTGGGAAGCAGCAGAAGTGGGCGTAGCTTCATAAGAAAATCCCCACCACAGGAGAATCAGCCTTTGTCCCTGGAGAACTGCTAATCAGCTCCAAAGAATGGAGTCTCCGGGGAAATCTGGATAGTTCCTGGGTATTCTTACCAGTTACAATCACTTTCCATTTAGAACTGTTGTCAATGATTCACCTCTCCCTTAGAATGCAACAGAATATCTAGCTGAAATTTGGCCACTAGAGGGCAACGATAATGTTTAAAAAACAACAGTTTAGACTGTAATAACTCTCCATGACATGTTTCCCAGCAGCTGAAACGCCCTTGTTTTACCGAACAAGAAAACCCCTACAGTATATGTTTTTGTTCATAAAGCCAGAAATTCCCTTACACCTGCTCCGTGACATGTGCTGAAATGGTGTAATTAAATAATTCCTTCTGCACCTTGTTTATCCCTTTGAGGACCAGAGTTGCACTGCCCTACTGTTCTCAAGGGGTTAATACATGGCATTAAACAAGGAGCACCCTGAAATTCCCATTGACTGCACCACTGCTTTCCCTTTGGTGCAAGTGTTAAAGGAGCTTGGTCCCAGGAAGGTGCGTAGAGAGGACTACGGTCTGAATTCAGAGCACCCACCTCTGTATCAGTCGTGGTGTGGACAGTCTCTACTGCGCATGACTGCAGCGCTCGCAGCCGTCCCTACTACTCATGACGGCTTCTGACAAACATCCTTAGCAAATTATAATATAGGATGTATTACAGTTCAAATAATCAGGAAGTGAATTTACTGTGTTTACTTCCTGGTAGTTCTAATTGACAGGAAGTGACTCGACCGTTTCTATCACATTCTGTGGAGAACTGTAAGTCACTGACTTTCCTCTCTATTAGAATGCAACAGGGTAATTCATTGGAATTTGGTCACTAGGGGGCACTGCTACGGTAAAAAAACATGGGTTTAAACTGTAATAACTCTGGAAATATGTATCTCTTGCAGTGGGAGTACCCTTATTTTACTCAACAGAAAACACCATACAATATATATGTTTTCATAAAAAAGTGTACTGTTCTTTTAAGGGGATAATTTTTGGTAGCTTAACCCTTTGAGTGTTAGAGGAGTATGCAATGCATTGCTTTGCAATGCGATGTAAATATCTCTCCTGCGCTCAAAGGGTTAACTAGCTTAGTAAAATTGGAGTTAGGGCTAGGAAATTCCAGGGGCTGTTTTTTCATGTTCCCCAGAGGCTTTATCCTGTATTAAACTGTCCTGTGTACAAGGACAAACACAGTGCGTTGCTGCTGTAAACCAACTGCATCCAATGCTACTGGTAAAGATTTGCAAAGTAGACTTCAGTGGGAGGAGTTTGGGGTCCTTGAGTTGTACAACAAAGAATCATGTCCACCCCTATGAACATGATAGCTAGTACTCATTAACCCTTTAAGTGCCAGAGGAATGTGCAACGCATTGCGAATCATTGGAATCATGTCCACCTCTATGAACATGGCTGCTAGTACTAATTAACCCTTTAAATGCCAGACGGATGTGCAATGTCAGCCCTCTGGCACGCAAAGGGTTGAAGGAATAGTAACCCTTTATTTTTACTTTATTATTCTGCAAGTACATAACATAAACAGTCAGACTGCCTAAAACTTTTTAATATGTTTTTCATCTTCCCTTTTGACTTCTATGTCTCTAACATTGAACTTCCTGGATCTGTTTGCAGAGAGCTTTCTGTTAAGGATTGTGAAAGCAGAGGTAGTGATTCAATATAAAAAAGGACACAAGGTAAGGAAATAATATAAAGATTTCGGCGCACTCAGTACTGCAGGGAGAGTGTTACATTGTATCAATGATCTGCTTTGATGGTCACTGGCCAGAAAACTCTCCAGGGAGCTAAAATGGCCAAAGTAGACGGGCCGAATGGCTCTTATCTGCCATAAAATTCTATGTTTCTATGACCTTACAATCAGGGTCTGAAAATAAAATAAAATCAAATAAAAAAGGTAAGTATGAAAACAATAATAAAAATATAGCCAATCTGACTACATATTATATACATACAGAATATATAAAGTCAAAATAAGGGTTACTATCCTTTTAATGACCGGCCGACAAGGTGCACATTTTTTTTTTGCTGCAATGGATTCTGGGTTCGCGAAGACCCCGGAATGTCATGACGTGCCAGGACAATCACCGGTCCTTAAGTTCCGGAGCAAGAGTGACGTTCCTGGCACGTCAAGGGTCGTTAGTGGGTTAATAATATTTTGGGATCCAGCCCAAACATAACTGATTCATAGTGGCCATTAAGAATTTCTGCCCAGATTAAGGTGTGTGTGTGTCTGGGGGGGGGGGGGCAGGTTATTATTAGGAGGTGTTACTGTTCCTTTAAATGTCACATGATTACCGAAGATTCTACTAACAAGCGGGATAAGAGGGTACTATTTAAACCCTTGAGGGCCAGAGTGGCTTTCAGCACATTGAGGAAACATTTTAATTTAATTATTTTATTTAATTATTTTTTAAATTATTTTAATAAACATTTCTCAAGATTTTCAGGCAAAAAGGAAACGTATATAGCGTAAAAATGGAGCAAGCCAACTGCACCATAGGGAGGAAATGAATATTTAAATGGGAGTTTAACCCCTTGAATGCTAAAGAGATCTCAAATGCATTGAGATGGAGACCTCTCCCACATTTAAGGGGTTAAAAGTCCCATTCAACGGAAGTTTTGTTAATTTTCCTCTTTAGTGCAGACGGCTTGCTCCACAATTGCTCCTCTTTTCTTTTTAGCATTTAAGAGACTAAAATCCCCATTTAAATCAATGGGAATTTTGGACATTTTTATTTTTCCCTTATGGTGCAGTTAGTTTGTCCCATCATTGCTCCATTTTTTATTTGTGCATAAGGCCCACAATCCCTTTAATTGATTTCCCTTTCAGTTCCAGCTTATCTCCCCTAGGTGGTGCTCTAGTTCTCATTATATCTCATCGCTGGTTGCTCCTGTCAGTAGGGTCACTCCTTAGGGTAACAGGGAGCTCATTCTCTTTGCCCGCTGACCTCCCTTCTATAGGAGGTGAGATGACAGGGCTCACTCTCCGGGGCTGTATAATTATTATCCTTCTTTGTGATCACAAAAACTCATTGCCCTCTGACCCCTCAAACAGCCGCAGATAAAACCCTTGTCTCCTGCTTCCCTGTTATTTTAGTGCGTGTGTGAGAGAGAGCGAGAGAGAGAGCAAGAGAGAGAGAGAGAGAGAGATACAGAGCAATAAAATGATAAAGGGAGAGAGAGAGAGAGAGAGAGAGAGAGAGATAAAGGGAGAGATAGAAAGAGAGAGAGAGAGAGATAGAAAGAGATGATAAAGGGAGAGAGAGAGAGAGGAGAGAGAGAGAAATGGAGAAAGAGACAGTAAGACAGAAAAAGTGAGAAAGCGAGAGAGAGAGAGGGGGGAGAGAGAAAGGGACAGAGAAGAGAGAGAGAGAGAAAGGGGAGAGAGACAGGGAGAGAGAGAAGGAGAGAGAGATAAAGAAAGGGGGGAGACAGAGCGCCCTGTAAAATCTGTTCAGACCTCAGGGTTGCAGGATCTAGTCCCAGCAGGGATAGCTGTCTGTCAGTCTGCCCTATCTATCTATCTATCTATCTATCTATCTATCTATCTATCTATCTATCTATCTATCCATCCATCTATCTATCTATCTATCTATCTATCTATCTATCTATCTATCTCATATCTATTTGTCTGTCTGTCTGTCTCATATCTCTCTCTCTCTCTGTCTGTCTGATCTGTCTACCTTATCTATCTCATATCTATCTGTCTATCTCATATCTATCTCTCTATCTAACTCATATCTATCTGTCTGTCTGTCTCATATCTATCTATCTATCTATCTATCTATCTATCTATCTATCTATCTCTCTCTCTCTCTATCTATCTATCTATCTATCTATCTATCTATCTATCTGTCTGTCTACATTATCTATCTCATATCTATCTGTCTGTCTGTCTATCTCAAATCTGTTTCTCTGAATATCAATCTTTCTATCTCTATCTATCGCATATCTATCTATCTATCTATCTATCTATCTATCTATCTATCTATCTATCTCATATCTATCTGTCTGTCTGTCTAGCTCATATCTATCTGTCTGTCTCATATCTGTCTCTCTATATGTCTCTCTATATGTCTATCTATCTATCTATCTATCTATCTATCTATCTATCTATCTATCTATATGTCTGATCTATCTGGCTACATTATCTATCTCATATCTATCTGTCTGTCTATCTCATATCTATCTATCTATCTATCTATCTATCTATCTATCTATCTATCTCCATGTATATCTATGTATCTCAAATCTATCTAGCGATCTCTCTGATCGATCTTTATATCTGTTTTATTTCTATTTGTCTGCCTGTCTCATATCTATCTATCTATCTATCTATCTATCTATCTATCTATCTATCTGATCTATCTATCTCATATCTATCTGTCTGTCTCATATCTGTCTCTCTATATGTCTATCTATCTATCTATCTATCTATCTATCTATCTATCTATCTCTATCTAGCTCATATCTATCTGTCTGTCTCATATCTGTCTCTCTATATGTCTATCTATCTATCTATCTATCTATCTATCTATCTATCTATCTATCTATCTATATGTCTGATCTATCTGGCTACATTATCTATCTCATATCTGTCTGTCTATCTCATATCTATCTATCTATCTATCTATCTATCTATCTATCTATCTATCTATCGCCATGTATATCTATGTATCTCAAATCTATCGATCTCTCTGATCGATCTTTATATCTGTTTTATTTCTATTTGTCTGCCTGTCTCATATCTATCTATCTATCTATCTATCTATCTATCTATCTATCTCTATGTATATCTATGGATCTCATATCTATCTATCTATCTATCTATCTATCTATCTATCTATCTATCTATCTCCATGTATATCTATGTATCTCAAATCTATCTATCGATCTCTCTGGTCGATCTTTCTATCTGTTTTATTTCTATTTGTCTGCCTGTCTCATAGCTATCTATCTATCTATCTATCTATCTATCTATCTATCTATCTATCTATCGATCTGTATGTCTGTCTATCTGTTTCATATCTATCTGTCTATCTAGTATCTATCTGTTAATGTCTCTGTCTCCATCCATCTATCCCTCTATTTGTCTCCCAGTGTTCAGATGAAAAATGGATTAATTCTGGGGCAAACCAAGTACACCAGAGAGGATGAACCCCAATTCCCCAAATTCCCACTGCTTTGAATTGTGTTTTTAACCCCTTGAATGCTAGAGAAGTTTGCTTTGAAGACCTTTCTAGCACTCAGAGATTTTAACCCTTTGAGTGCCAGAGGGGTACGCAATGCATTGAAAAGCAATGCGTTGCGTGCCCCTCTGGCACTCAAAGGGTTAAAACCCCATCTAACCAAATGTGAGTGTTGATGTCTCCCCTGATGGCGCAAGGCGTTTGTCCAAGAATTGTTCTATTCCTTTTTCAGTCCAGCGTCAGCGCCAGAGACCTCTCTGTTACAGTATCCACAAGAGGAAAATATAAATCCCTGAGTCAGGATGTCTGTTCATCTAGAAAGCGCTCATTATTATAAGCAGGAACCTATAGGTGTGCAGGTCGTTAGTATAGCTGCAGGGCGACAGCATTTGCTTACTTTGTTTATGCCTGAATGTGTGTGAATTGCTGACAGTAACAAATGAACTGACACAGCAGGATTGGTGCATGTGTTAACGTGTGTGAGCTCCTGACATTAACAAATGAAATGACACACAAAAAACTGTGTATGTGTTAGAAAGAGAACTATTTCTTGATTATAACAAATAGAGCGGAGCAGAAGGAATTGTGCACGAGGGAGCGTGTGTGTCAGCACGATTGTACAACACAAAAAAATCTATATTAATAACAAGAAAAGACATTCTGGGTGACCTCCTGAGTGGGGATGCCCATTGTGACCCTGTTACTAAATGGACACACCCACAGGGACTCTGAGTTACTAAGTGGGTATACTCCTAGGAATTCTGAGCTGCTGATTGGTCATGTTCATAGTGACTGAGTTGCAGAATGGGCAAATCTACAAGAATTCTGCATTGCTGATTGGACGCAACCACACAGACTCTGAGTAACTTAGTAAACTTAGTTAACATGCATGCAGAGACCTTGGTTTTCGAAATGGGCACAGCCACAGGGAGCCCAGAGTTGCTAGGAGGGCGCACCCACAGGGAATCTGAGTTTCTAAGTGGACACGCCCGCAGGGATCCAGAATTGCTATGTGCGCCCACCCACAGGAATTCAGAGCTCCTATGTGGACACACCCACAAGAATCCAAAGCTGCTATGTGGAGACACCCACAAGGATCCAGAGTTACTATGTGGACACACCCACAAGGATCCAGAGCTGCTATGTGGAGACACCCACAAGGATCCAGAGTTACTATGTGGACACACCCACAAGGATCCACAGTCACTATGTGGACACACCCACAAGGATCCAGAGCTGCTATGTGGAGACACCCACAAGGATCCAGAGCTGCTATGTGGAGACACCCACAAGGATCCAAAGTCACTATGTGGACACACCTACAAGGATCCAGAGTCACCATGTGGACACACCCACAAGGATCCAGAGCATACCTTGGAATTTTGCAATGAGGACTACCCAGAGAGCAGTCCTCTGGTGCCGCTGGGAGAGATCTATGACAAGATTCGCGTCAGAAACGGGGCAGGGCTTAATCGTAAGGTGGGGGTGGGGCTTCAAAATATTAAAAAAACCCTGAGAAATAGCCTAGGAAGCTGGTTAACTTGGCGATGAGTGCAAGGAGCATTTTTGGAAGACACGGAAGTGGGCAGAGTTTTATTTAAAACTCCCCACACCTGGAGAATCAGCCTCTGCCTCGGAGACCCAGTAATTAGAAGACAAAACCAGAGTCTCAGAGGCAAATCCAGAGAGCTCCCAGCTATGATACAGAGCTGCTATGTGGACACACCCGCAGGGATCCTGAATTGCTATGTGGATACACCCGCAGGGATCCTGAGTTGCTATGTGGATACACCCGCAGGGATCCTGAGTTGCTATGTGGATACACCTACAAAGATCCAGAGTTGCTATGTGGATACACAGGGCAGAGGAACAAGAACAGATGTCACCCAACGCCTATTCCTTTCTTCCACACCAAAACCAGGAGGGGTGGTGAGAAGCGAGTTTTGCGCTACAATGAAGAACACAGATGTCCTTGTGCTGGGCATAGTAGCAGCCAGTCAAGGTGCTGCTATGCCTGCGCACACTCAGGGCCTCCCATTAGAGGAGCCCATGACAGAGTTGTACGTAGGGTAGCCACATGTCCCGGAATGGCAGATTGGAAATTTGGTCACCTAGGGGTGGGCAATGCATTGCTGAGCAGTGTCAGTGAGTGTGGGAGGTAATTTAGGGATAAGAATTCCCCACAAGCCCTAAGAAGGGGAATCATGTCAGGGCTGTGGGGGTCAAAGAAAGTGAGTTGAGGTATGGGCTCCTTTAAGGTTAAGTAGGGGTGGGGAATGGCAGCTTATATTAATTGGGGATACTGGAGCATCACTTCCTTTTAGAAGTGAAACTACAGGAATCGGATCACCTTACTGCTTGTTTGATGGCTTCCTGTGTGGGTCTCCTGGATGATGTGCAGCGCTTGCTGGAGGCTGGTGGTGGCGACTGGCTGCAAGAACAGATTGCTTGGGGTTTGGAGTCTGTTGGGGAGCCGTCCGTTGGAGTATCTGCCCGGCCTGTCAGTTAGGGATAAGACAGGAAGTCAGTGCTAGGGTAGTTGGGCAATGCGTTGCTGAGCAGTGTCAGTGAGTGGGGGATGTAATGTAGGTTTGAGACAGGAATTGAGTTCTAGGGAAGGTGGACAATGCGTTTCTGAGTAGTGTCAATGAGTGTGGTAGGTTATGCAGGGATAAGACAGGAAGTCAGTCCTAGGGGATTTAGGCATTGCATTGCTGAGCAGTGTCAGTGAGTGAGGGAGGTAATGTAGGGATAAGACAGGAAGTCAATGCTAGGGGAAGTGGGTAATGCATTGCTGAGCAGTGTCAGTGAGTGAGGGAGGTAATGTAGGGATAAGACAGGAAGTCAGTGCTAGGGGAGATGCGAAATGCATTGCTGAGCAGTGTCAGTGAGTGGGGCAGTTTGTAGGGATAAGACAGGAAGTCAGTGCTAGGGGAGGTGGGTAATGCATTGCTGAGCAGTGTCAGTGAGTGGGGGAGTTTGTAGGGATAAGACAGGAAGTCAGTGCTAGGGGAGGTGGGTGATGCATTGCTGAGCAGTGTCAGTGAGTGAGAGAGGTAATGTAGGGATAAGACAGGAAGTCAGTGCTAGGGGAGATGCGAAATGCATTGCTGAGCAGTGTCAGTGAGTGGGGGAGGTAATGTAGGTCTAAGACAGGAAGTGCCTTCATTAGCACACGCTATCATTCTATCATGCTAAATAACACAAAAAACTAGTTTTCTGAATTAAAATAATTGCTGGTTCAAAAAATAGGTGATTTTGAAATTTCTTTTCAAAATCACCAAAGCTGCTTTTTAGATGATAGGGTCTGTTTACCCTTTGAGTGCCAGAGGGGTGTGCAACACTTTGCTTCCATGTGGAACAGCCATACAGTGTGCCAGGGATAGGAATTTTAATCTCTGTTTTTTTTTAATACATTTCCTGTATGATTGGGGCGAGCCACGCATGTCGGGTACCCACTGAACCTCTGCAGCGGTAAGCGTCACTGCAGCAATTTTCCTGCCCACACCTGTTCAGACCACTTCCCCTGATAGGCTGCTTACCACTGATCTCCGTCTCGCTGCCACCTCAGGGACGAAAAGGCAGCGAACCAGAAACCACTTCGATTTTTATACATATAGATAAATGTTACATTTTAATTATATGTTGGATATAACGTGTCAGTATTAAACTCTCTAAGTGGTGAGTGCCTTCCTGATGTCTGTCTCTTTATTACTATACTAGTTGAAGAGCCCATTACACGGGCCACAGTGCCACTGCCAGACGGTCGTGGGGCAGTCATGGACAGTAGAGACTGTCCACGCCGTGGCTGATACAGTTCCAGCTGGTTGCGGGGCAGTCATGCTCAGTAGAGACTGCCTGCTCCGCGGCTGATACAGAGTGGGACGCTCCATCAGCCTCGTCACGGGCAGTCTCTACTGTGCATGACTGCAGCACGCGCAGCAGTCTCTACTGTGCATGACTGCATCGTTACACACGTTTTAGCTAATTATTATATAGGATTGAGGCATTATTGTTAGGAAGTGTCACTTCTCCTTTAAGGAGAAGACGTGATAGGCACAATCAATTGGTCTGATATTTCCAGCTGCCGGCCCTAATAACTGAAGGAGATCCTCTGGCACAAACAAGGACCAGTTGCCAGGGGAGACGTGACTCGGGATGTAAAGAGGTGACTCCGCGTCGCAGTACGAGGTCGGGGGATAATGATTTGGTCACATAGGAATGAGACAGACACAAGAAGTCTGATTCATCAGAACTTTCCAAATACACATCAGCCAAATTGTACAGTCAGATTAAATATCAACTCCCTAGTTAACCCCTTGGAGACTGATCCAGGGCTGGATTCCACTTCTAATCATACATGTAAAAACTGCTTTTACCTATCTGCCCAAAGACTTTGATAGGAACCTGTGAAATAAAATCAGTGCTACCTGCAATGTTATCTAGGTTTTTTTTTTTAAAGCAAATAATTTTTATTAGGCTGTATAAAATATACATGCAATCAACAACACCCATCTCTCTGTGAAGTAGGACTCAAGTATAACAGAATGGTGCATAAGGTGTTAAAGGGATAGTTATGTTTGACAATAAAAGCACAACCAATTAATCTTCATATTATTTGGGCCATGGAGAGTGCTATATCAATACTGTCAGAGTTGTAGTACAAGAGTAATTGAATGATAAAGTATCCACCTCCTGCCCCTTTTACCTAGTGTAACACTGCTCAGCTCAGAGCAGGAAGACTGTCCGGATGGATCGCAGAGAGGGACAATCTTCAGGGATCATAAGGAAAAACCTGAAAAGCCTATCAAGGGGGGCAGGGTTTTCCTTATGATCACAGTAAGAAGATTATCCCTTGCTGTGAGCTGTCCGGTCAGGAGACCAGATTCCACATCTGAGGGGAGGTGGCTTACACTAGGTAAAAGGGGTGGGAGGGGGATACTTTATCATTCAATTACTCTTCAACTACAACTCTAACAGTATTGAAATAACACTCTTCATGGCCCAAATACTATGATGATTAATTGGAGCAATGTTTCTATCCCTTTAAAACAGTCAGTACATGTAGAACAGATTCACCACACAATAAGTATAGGTCAAATACAATATAAAACAGTGTATTCAATGCTCCGCATTTGGGAACTTGAGTCATAAAGCAACCCATTTTTTTTAGCAAGTAGAAAGCGTAGAGAAAGTCGCAAGAAGAGAGAGAAGTGCAGAAAGAGAGATTTAGGAGAAGATGGGAAAAAGGTGGAGGGGAACATTTCGAGGGAGTGAGAGAAAGGGGGCTGAGTAGTGGATGAAGGAGTGAGAGTTAGAGAGATAGAGATGGAGATGTGGAGAGACCGAAGCGCGATGGGACATAATCCTTATCGAGTCGAGTGGGATTCAGCATCACCATAATAGGGTTGTTTGGAGTCAAACCATTTAGAAATCCAGTGGAATCATTTGGTAGCTTCCTGATGTCTGTGTATCCAGGCTAGCCTGGTGAAAATGATCTGGTCGTCAACTTTAGTCAACCATTCCTCAAAAGTAGGTGGTGAGGTGCTCTTCCACTGCATAGGAATTAAAGCTATAGCTGAGTTTAGCATGGCCAAAAGAAGTATTCTCTGGGGAAGAGGGGCGGAAGGCAGATTTCTAAACAAGAGGACCTGCCAGAGGTCCCTATATATATATATGGATGTATATGAGGAGTTCCATTAGGGTGATCTCATGTCCCTGATCGCCCCGGACAATTCTGGATTTTAATTGTGTGTCCCCTGTCCCTGGCAGCCCCCTCCTGGCACAATACAAAGTCCTGGAATTAAGAATCCAGAGCTCAGAGTTCTAAATGCTAGCTGGAGAACTGCCCGTTGCCTACTTTGACAGGAAATGATGCCTCTGCTGGACTACAAGAAAATGGCTTCCAGACAGAGCTCTAAACACTAGAGAGATAACAGAGCATTGATTTTGACATCATACAGGAGCTGTAGTGTAATGCTAGTCTAAGGCTTTGGGAGTGATATACATTATCTTGTAACCCACAACAGACATCACTTTCTATCACAGGAGTCAATGGGCAGTTCTCCCTCTAGTGTTCAGAACTCTGTGGTGCACTGGAGAAAGAACATGATACACAGTGATGTACAGTGACCCCTCCCACAGAGTTGTGCTACCTCGTCTCCGCAGTGACCCTGAATGGCAGAATGGAAATGTGGTCACCCTAAGTTCCATATGTGATAAACAGCAAGACCAGTAGGGCTTTAGCAATGGGCAATACCACCAAATGTGGGATATTGTCCCTTTGCACTGTCCTCAGCATAGAGGAGTATAGGATGGAGATATAGCCTGGTGTTATATAGGTTTTAATATGAACTGGAGAAATTCTAGTGCAAAGCAACTTTACCAAGCAGATTCCCAATGTTTTAACCCTTTGAATGCCAGAGGGGTATGCAATGCATTGCAAAGCACTCAAAGGGTTAAATGAGCTTTAGTTTAACCATTTGAATTCTAGAACGCTTTTCAATGTGATGAGAGGCATTCGATGGGCTAATAATATTTTCATGAAAGGGAATTTTTATTGCCACCCTAGGGTGCATTTGGTGTGCCCTAAAACTGCTCCACTTTTGTTGTGAATGGAGGACTTAAGTCTTTTCTAATGAAAAATGAGTTTACTTTGTAATCTGCGATACGTTTATAGACTGTCCGAATATAATTCTCATTTTCTTTTATTTTTTTAACCCCTTGGAGACCAGAGGGGAGTGTAATGCATTGCTTTGCACACCTCTCTGATCCTCCAGGAGTTAATAATTGCTGTTGTATCGTATGTGTGTGTGTTTATTGGGATCAAATAAACTGATCAGCAAGAGATTTGTAGATTTGTAATTATACTTCCCAGATGAGTGTATAAACTGAACATTACATCCTATATAATAATTCGATAAGTTGTGTGTAACGCCCAACACGCGCAGTAGACACTGCTGCGTGTGCGGCAGTCATGCGCAGTACAGACTGCCCGCGCCGCGGCTGATACAGAGCTGGGCGCTCCGAAGGAGCGTCCAGCTCTATATCAGCAGTGGCGCGGGCAGTCTCCACTGCGCGTGACTGCCCCGTGACCGGCTGCCAGAGGCACTGTGGCCCGTGTAACGGGCTGTTCAACTAGTCCATATATAAACTGGTAAATAGAATGACCCACCATAAACCAGAAACAGGTATCTGGTGTAGGGTAACTGTGATGGCCACACCCACAACTCATCATGTGGGTGTGGGCAGAACATGAGAGGCACCGCCCCTCAAAGCTAGACACTGCTAGGTGATTGCCTATTCTGCCTAAAGGGAGATCCTTCCCTGCACCTCATGTCCTCAGTGACAGAGGAGAGAGCATGTTACATAAGGAGGTGCAGTTTTGGAGCAAACCTTCTGTACAACAGGGAGGAAATGAAAAATCACAATGAGATAAATTGGACTTTCATAGTAACATAGTAACATAGTAGATAAGGCTGAAAAAAGACATGCGTCCATCAAGTCCAGCCCATGCCAATAACACCCCTGTTGATCCAGAGGAAGGCAACAAAAAAGCCCTCTGGAGCAATTTCCAATGTAGGTGTGTGTGAGTGTGTCAAATAGTTCCCCGGCTCAATATCCTATTTGCTTTGAAGCCATCTGTCATAACTGTCAATATTGTTCTGTGCTAGATAGGCATCCATTGCTTTTTTGAATGCAGTTACATTATCTGCAAGCACAGCATCCCGAGGCAAAGAATTCCATAGCCTTACCGCCCTTACTGTAAAGAATCCCTGCCTGTGTTTTAGTCGAAAGCGCCTTTCCTCAAGTCTTAATGGATGACCTCTTGTTCTTAGCTCAGCTCTTTGCATAAATAATTCATTGGATAGTTCTTTGTATTGGCCTTGAATGTATTTGTAAATGGTAATCATATCACCCCTTAGACGTCTCTTTTCTAATGTAAACAAACCCAGTTTGGCTAGTCTCTCTTCGTAACTCAGATTCTCCAATCCCTTTATCAGTTTTGTTGCACGTCTCTGCACCTTTTCCAGTTCAGTAATGTCTTTTTTTAGAACAGGCGCCCAAAATTGTACTCCATATTCTAGATGAGGCCTAACCAAGGATTTATACAGAGGTAGGATAATATTAGCTTCCCTTGCTTCTACACCTCTTTTTATGCAGGCTAGTACTCTATTTGCTCTTGCAGCAGCTGAGTGACTCTGCACACTGCTGTGAAGACTATTGTCTATCAGTACACCTAAATCTTTCTCTAATGAGGATTTCCCAAGTTGTTTCCCATTTAGAGTATATGTAGCAAGTTTGTTTCTACAACCCAAATGCATAACCTTACATTTATCTACATTAAATGACATCTGCCACTTTTCTGCCCATTCACTTAGTTTATCTAAATCCTTCTGTAGGGAAAAAACATCGAGCTCTGTATGTATTTCCTTACATAGCTTAGTGTCATCAGCAAAGATTGAGATGCTACTTTCAATTCCCACTTCTAGATCATTAATAAACAAATTAAAAAGCATTGGGCCCAGGACTGAACCCTGCGGTACCCCACTTATAACCCTAGACCAATTTGAAAAAGTTCCATTTACAACAACTCTCTGCCATCTATCATTTAACCAGTTCTCAATCCATGTACAGATACCACCACCCAAACCGAAGCCTTTTAATTTATGCAGTAACCTGTTGTGAGGCACTGTGTCAAAGGCTTTTGCAAAATCCAAGTATACTACATCAACAGCAATTCCCCTGTCCAAATTACTACTCACTCTTTCATAAAATGCAAGTAAATTAGTCTGACATGATCTGTTCTTCATGAAACCATGCTGATTCCTACTAATGATATTGTTTGTCTTCGCATAGTTCTGAATACTATCAGTTAATAACCCTTCTAGTATCTTACCCACTATGGAAGTCAAGCTCACAGGTCTATAATTTCCTGGTTTGGATCTTGCTCCCTTTTTAAACAATGGAACTACATCAGCTTTCCTCCAATCACAGGGCACTATGCCTGATGAAAGCGAATCAATAAATATTAAGTATAATGGTTTTGCTATTACTGAACTAAGTTCCTTAAGTACCCTTGGGTGTATACCGTCCGGTCCAGGCGCTTTATTCACTATAACCCTTTCCAGTCTCTTTTGGACCTTGTCCTCAGTAAGCCATGTAGATGTTGGAGGAAATTCCATGGTTTTGTCTGTTTGCCCATAGCTTGTCATTTCTGCTTCCTTTGTATATACTGAAGCAAAGAACGTATTTAGGGTCTCAGCCATAGCTTTATCCTCACTAATCAATTCACCTGTTTCAGTCCTAAGAGGACCAATATCAACCTTAACTTTTTTGTTGTTAATATACTTGTAGAATTGTTTAGGGTTTTTCTTGCTCTCGTTTGCAATGTTTCGCTCATTTTCTATTTTAGCTAGCTTAATTGCTTGTTTGCAGATTTTATTACATTCTTTATATTTTTTAAATGATGCATCTGACCCATTTGACTTAAACACCTTAAAAGCCTGCTTTTTATTTCTCATTTCCCTGCTAACCACATTATTAATCCACATTGGTTTTGCTTTACTTCTCTTGTGCTTATTCCCCAATGGTATATATTGACGTGTATATTTGCCCAAGAGCATTTTAAATACATTCCATGACTCTTGTGCATTTTTATCTTTGAAAATTACATCCCACTGGATATCCTTTAAAGCTTCTTTTAACTTTGTAAAATTAGCCTTTTTGAAATTGAATGTTTTGGTTAAACTCTTGCTATTGGGTTTCTCATAACAAACTTCAAAGGATACAATATTATGTTCACTGCTGCCCAAATGTTCCCTTACCTGCACACTGTTTACAATGTCAGAATCGTTTGAGAGCACTAGGTCAAGCAAGGCCTCTTTTCTAGTTGGCTCCTCTACTAGTTGGGACATAAAATTATCATTTATCATACTTAGAAAAATATTTCCCTTTGTTGTGCCTGAAGTCATATTGCTCCAGTCAATTTCAGGGTAGTTGAAATCTCCCATTATAATTACCTTTGCTGACCTAGCAGCTTTTTCCATTTGCAGTAAAAGCTGGGCTTCCTCCAACTCCCCAACATTAGGTGGCTTGTAGCAAACCCCCACCAATATCTTTTTATTATGTGTGCCCCCAGTGTGTATTTCAACCCACAAGGCCTCTACCTTTTCATTGGACCCTTCATTTATATCTTCCCTTAAACTAGGTTTTAAGGCCTGCTTTACATATAGGCATACCCCTCCTCCCCTTTTATTAACCCTGTCCCTCCTAAAAAGTGAATAACCCTCTAGATTGACTGCCAAGTCATACGTATCATCTAACCAGGTTTCAGACACTCCAATCAGATCATACTGCTCATGTACTGCAATCATTTCTAGTTCCCCCATCTTACCAGCCAGACTGCGAGCATTTGCATGCATACATTTTATCTTTTTGCCATTCTTAAAGATTTCATTCTTTTTCAGATGTATTTGTCTTTTATCAGGCTGTAACAATGGCAACTCCCTATTAGCTGAACTAGCCCATTCCCCCTCTCCACCCCCATGACCCTTCTCTAATCCCATTCCCTCAATTATACTATCTTCCCCAGCCTGTGTTGCAGCTCCCTCCCCCCCCCTTTCTAGTTTAAAGTCTCCTCCAGCCTTCTAACCATCCTATCACCCAGCACCGTGGCCCCCCTTCCACTAAGGTGCAATCCATCACTACTATAAAGATTGCTCCCAAGGGAAAAGACTGACCAGTGCTCTAGGAACCCAAACCCCTCCTGCTTACACCAAGTCTTTATCCACGCATTTAACTCCCTAATCTCCCGTTGCCTTTCTAATGTAGCGCGTGGCACAGGTAGAATTTCAGAAAATACTACCTTAGAGGTCCTCTGCTTAAGCTTATATCCTAGGTCCCTGAAATCATTCTTAACGGACCTCCATTTTCCACTGACTTTGTCATTAGTACCAACATGTACCATGACAGCCGGGTCATGCCCAGCCCCTCCCAACAATCTATCAACCCGATCAGCCACATGTCGAACCCGAGCTCCCGGGAGACAGCAAACTGTACGATTGTGGCGATCTTGGCGACAGATTACCCTGTCTGTCTTCCTAATAATAGAATCCCCTACCACCACCATCTGTCTAGGTCTGCCTGAGTCCTGGATCCCATCCGTGCTAGAGGGGCTGTTCACTCGGCTGTCAGAGAGAACAGTCCTCTCCAGCAAAGACCTTCCTGTGTCAGCATCCCCAACATCATTACTTAATGTAGCAAATCTGTTAGGATTAGTAAACACAGGAGTGTCCTCCCTATTTCTCTGTCCACCCCCCTTGCTATGTCTAACTGTAACCCATCTGGCTACCTGCTCTTTCTTTGTGCAGTCTCCACCCCCAGAACTACCTACCACCGCTTCCTGCTGCTCAGTCAGCAGACCCCTCTCAAGATTGTCCGTCTTTCTCAATGTTGCAACCTGCCCCTCCAGATTTCTAATACGAGCTTCCAGAGAGACCACTTGCTCACATCTGCCACAGAGGTATGCACCCTGGAACGGTTGTTCCAGGTGTGCAAACATATGGCAGTTTGTGCACTGAGTTAAATGGACAATCATGCTACCACTCATATGTGCCAGTTACCACAAGATAAAAAGGCAGGCAGGCAAAAATAGCTGCACAATAAGTTTGATAATGTGTTCCCCTGTATGTGAATTCCCCTGTTTTAAATTCCCACACTTACCACACCTCTGCACTTGAATTCCCCTGTTTTAAATTCCCACACTTACCACACCTCTGCACTTGAATTCCCCTGTTTTAAATTCCCACACTTACCACACCTCTGCACTTACACACTGAGGCAAGATTCACACGTTCAAGTATTCACTATGTATCTGCTATATAAGCCAGGAATCCACCAATTACAAACACAGCAATTAGTCACTCCCACCACACCAGACTTCAATTATTTATCACAGCAAAGAGGGAAAACAAAACTCAGAGAGATTTGCTTTTAACCTCTCCCTTACCACACCACACAATATTCTTATGCTATTATTCCAGCAAGTATCCAATCTCAGTCTCACAGGGCACAGGGCACTGATGAACTTACAGAGCTCTCTCACTCCTTGCTATATAAGCCAGGAATCCACCAATTACAAACACAGCAATTAGTCACTCCCACCACACCAGACTTCAATTATTTATCACAGCAAAGAGGGAAAACAAAACTCCGAGAGATTTGCTTTTAACCTCTCCCTTACCACACCACACAATATTCTTATGCTATTATTACAGCAAGTATCCAATCTCAGTCGCACAGGGCACAGGGCACTGATGAACTTACAGAGCTCTCTCACTCCTTGCTATATAAGCCAGGAATCCACCAATTACAAACACAGCAATTAGTCACTCCCACCACACCAGACTTCAATTATTTATCACAGCAAAGAGGGAAAACAAAACTCAGAGAGATTTGCTTTTAACCTCTCCCTTACCACACCACACACTATTCTTATGCTATTATTCCAGCAAGTATCCAATCTCAGTCTCACAGGGCACAGGGCACTGATCTTTTATCAGCTTGAATCAAAAGCATTGCTTCACAATGCATTTAAATCAATATTACATTTTGGACCCCCCCGTGGTGAACTTGGTTTGCTTCTATATTGCACTTCTTTAATTTATTGAATATGGCTACTATGATGTCTTCAGGAACCTTATTGGTCATTTGTTCCTTTCTGCGGTACCTATCTGGACCAATTCCAAGTTAAATAACTCAGGTACTTTATTACAGGGTTTGGAAATATTCCTATCTACGGAATGGAAAGAAACAGGAAAAGAAAATCTACAAAGATTAAAAGATAAATTGACTGCACACTTAACTGTGTAGAAACACAAACTAATTACTCATTAAGATAAATAGACAGACTATATGAGGTGGCCTCTTAAGTCAGTGAGTGAACATAATAGGTTTTCACAGTAATTATATAGATATACCTGACTGCTGCATGATGTAGTTATATAGATACACCTGACTGCTGTATGATGGACTCCTACCTAGGTAAGTGCTTCTGTCACACACAGTAATTATATAGATACACCTGACTGCTGCATAATGTAGTTATATAGATACACCTGACTGCTGTATGATGGACTCCTACCTAGGTAAGTCCTTCTGTTATACACAGTACTTATATAGATACACCTGACTGCTGTATGATGGACTCCTACCTAGGTAAGTCCTTCTGTTATACACAGTAGTTATATAGATACCCCTGACTGCTGTATGATGGACTCCTACCTAGGTAAGTCCTTCTGTTACACACAGTAATTATATAGATACACTGACTGCTGTATGATGGACTCCTACCTAGGTAAGTGCTTCTGTTACACACAGTAATTATATAGATACACCTGACTGCTGTATGATGGACTCCTACCTAGGTAAGTGCTTCTGTTACACACAGTAATTATATAGATACAACTGACTGCTGTATGATGGACTCCTACCTAGGTAAGTGCTTCTGTTACACACAGTTATTATATAGACACACCTGACTGCTGTATGATGGACTCCTATCTAGGTAAGTGCTTCTGTTACACACAGTGATTATATAGACACACCTGACTGCTGTATGATGGACTCCTACCTAGGTAAGTGCTTCTGTTACACACATTAATTATATAGATACACCTGACTGCTGTATGATGGACTCCTACCTAGGTAAGTTCTTCTGTCACACATAGTAATTATACAGATACACCTGACTGCTGTGTGATGGACTCCTACCTAGGTAAGTGCTTCTGTTACACACAGTAATTATACAGATACACCTGACTGCTGTATGATGGACTCCTACCTAGTGAATGCTTATGTTGCACACAGTAATAAGTAATACAAAGTTTTCCTTGTTTCAATGGAATCTCAGAACCTCTTTTCATCCTCACCGAACCCCCTTTTCAATCCCCCTCATGAGTAACACCCCTGCAGAGGGACAAGAAAAAGGCAGAAGATACTTAATATTTGATATCCCACATCTGTCTGAGTTGGGCGGGGGGCAGGCACAGAGAAGGAGTGAACAAAACAGCAACCAAAATGAATCAGTCTGTGTGTACCGTACATTCTCCCTCTAGACAGAAAACCATGGGGCTCCCAATTCATCTCTGTGTTACCGGCTGCTTATGAAAGATTCATAATGGAGGGCTGCACAAGGATCATTACAGCCATGAAGCAGGGGTGGACAACGTTTAGATTACCAGATGTTTTTATACTTCAACTCCCATCACCCTCAGCTGTCCAGAAAGCTAGCAAAGTGTGATGGCATTTCTAGTTCTACAATAGCATGGCCAACTGAGAGAGATGGGAATTATAGTCTAGTAAGAGATGATGGCTCATTGATGGTGATGATGGGACTTGTAGTCCAACAACACCAGGGGAAGAGACGCATTAAAGGTCAATATATTGGTGACGTGTGTCTGGTTATGTGGAAATCTCTTCGCCATGGAGAACACAACACACTTTGCCATATGAAATAAGAGGTGAGAGACTTTGATCATTAGCATACGATTTGGGCATAAAGCTGGCATTGTGGTGGGCCAGCAGAGAGGATGAATTTTTAGACTTCAGATGAGAGTTGGTACTGTGTTAGCTGTAGAAATACAGGAGGCAAAAAATTAGTAAAGCTGATACCTTTATTGGCCAACTAAACAGATTTAAAATGCAAGCTTTCAAGACCTGTTAGGTCTCTTCCTCAGAGTAGAACATGCCTGAGGAAGAGACCTAAGAGGTCTTGAAAGCTTGCATTTTAAATCTGCTTAGTTAGCCAATAAAGGTGTCAGCTTTACGAAATATTTGCCTTCCTAGACTTCAGCACCAAGAACAGCAACAGCCCTCCATTAACTATTTCAGTGCCAGATTGAAATAGTTAATTGCACATTCAATCACACTCCACAAGGCAAACAGAGTAGCACCGTTTGCCTTGCGGAGTGAGGCTAAGTCTTGTGTTTCTTTACATCAGTCAGCTGATCGGTTACTGGTCCTGTGTGCCTGAAACTGCTGACTGGCATCTGGTCTGATCTGTACCCATATCACCTGATAGGAAGATTGTGCTCTGGAGACCCACTATTGTGAAAACCTGCGTCCCCTGCCACACACACCCAGGGGCGGCTGTAAGGAAGAGTTAGCCTGCCCCCCCCAACATTAGTCTTAACCCTTTGAGTGCCAGAGGGGTACGCATACATTGCAAAGCAATGCGTTGCGTACCTCTCTGGCACTCAAAGGGTTAACCCTCTCCTCCACAACTCACCTACTGCTACATCACTTCTCTCGACTTACAACTCCTACAGTAAACAACTCATGGCACAATAACATAACCCACCAACCAGCAGCTCCCATTTTGCTGGGGAGCCACACATTGATCACTTCTTTCAAAGAGCATAAAGACTTCTGTTTCCACCCCCTGTCCCATAATGCACTGGGACATTCAGAGGCAGATTGGAGTCAGGTGAGTGGAGTCAGCTGGGGAACAGGTTAGAACACACAGATCTTCAGTTTCCATGGTAAGAACTGGGGCTGATGTACTCACTTTGTTTCAATTTAACCCTCTGAGTGCTGTTTCAATGCATTGGATACCTCTCTGGCACTCAGAGGGTTAAGCCCATTAACCCTTGAAGTACCAGAGATGATATGCAGCACATTGCTCTGCGTAACTCTTATTCCTTTACTCACAAACATCTCACTGTGACCCTCAACAAGTAACACAGCACACTCACTTCAACTGTAAGGATACAGGGCCATATTCATCAAGTAACACAGCACACTCACTTCAGCTGTAAGGACACAGGGCCTTATTCATCAAGTAACACAGCACACTCACTTCAACTGTAAGGATACAGGGCCTTATTCATCAAGTAACACAGCACACTCACTTCAACTGTAAGCTTTCCAAGTACAAAAGGATACAGGGCCTTATTCATCAAGCTGAAGAGCTGAAATTGAAACCTTTTTTACAACTCTTATCAGCATATCTACATCACCACTGCGTCTGTCACACACTGTCTACATATGTGACATACGTCCATGTATGTGTGTGTCTCTCTGTATGTATACATTTCACAGTGACACGCTCTGTCTCTTTAAGTATGTGTCTATAACACTAGGCTTACCAGATCTCACCTTTAACCGGGGACACATAGGAAATAGCCATTTTGCAGTACTTCACTGAAATCAGTGCAGTCCTGCAGTATGCATTTCTCCTATGCGTCCCCGGTTAAAGGTGAGGTCTGGTCAGCCTACTGTAACACTGCATATTTCTGTTTCACACAATGTCTCTCTATGTAAATAATGTGATGGGCAACACCGTCCCACATTGCTAGTGTTTTATAAAACGGGAGGTAACATTTATCTCCTGCATTTGAATCTAGCCCAAAGTGCCACGGTTATTAATGGTTTAATGAAAAACATAGAAAAAAAAAATAGTTTGAGCTGTAATAACATCGAATGGGGCATCTTCCATGAATGGAAGTGACTCTGATTAGTTCAGCGAAAAAGACAGATCGCTAGATAGATATATATATAAACAGGGTTATCTGTCTATCTATATTTAGCCAAAAGAAGAGAAGCCAAACAGGGTCCTAAGGTGCCAACTGCACAATCCCAAAAGCAGGATACCCACTAGAAGAGGGCAGCAATCGTGGCTATTATAGGAAAACTAAGGAAATGTTATTGTGGTCAATATTTCAGTCCACTTGGGACCTTTATCAAGACGTCTTAATAAAGGTCCCTTGACACACAATAAAATTGTCTTTGTTTTTCTATAATACCCATAGCTGGGAACTCTCCGGATTTGCCCCGGAAACTCCGCTTTTCACACTGCATTACCAGATCTCCGGGGCAGGGGCTGACTCTCCGGATGTGGGGAGTTTCTATTGAAACTCTACCCACTTCTGCTCTTTTTAAGTATTTCCTCCTACTCCCTGCATCTTCTCCTCCTTCCTCAGCCTATTTTTTTTTCTAGCTGATTTAGCTCCACCCCCACTCACGGTTAATCCCCACCCCCTTTTTTGACTCAAAATCGAGTCATTTTTCTCCCCCCACTGGCACCACGGGACCTCCCTCCGGGGAGAGCAAAGATCAAAGCTCCCAGGTAAGATAATACCCATAGGTGCTGATCTCCTCTTTTCTAGTATATGTTACATAATTATATAGTAAACTTGGTGGAAGAAAGATACACGTCTGTAAAGTTCCACGTTTGCCACAGTAGAACCCAGAAAACAAGAATTATATAAATCTTCCTGACTCCATAAAAGGTATTCATGTGTTTACAAGAACGTCCTGTTTTGCCTACTAACACACAGTATAATCCTATATGTTCCCTTCTGATAGAAATACCATCTCTTAAAGGGATAGTAATACTTCATTTTAACTTTATTTTATTTTGTAGGCATTAAAAAAACATGAAGAATGATATAAGTCTTATCTCTGAAACCTTTATGGTTTGAGAGATGTTCACAAACAAAGTATCCCCCCCCTGTTCAACCAGATCAGAAGGGAGATGCCCAGGTAGACTGCAGAGAGGGACAATCTTCAATTAAGATAATGGAAAAAGCTGAAAAACTTGTCAAGGGGGGAAGGGCTTTCATTGTTTTCATACAAAGAAAATTGTCCCCTTCTGTTATCTGTACTGTCATACAACCAGACTCACATCTGAGAAGAGATGGCTTACACTAGGTAAAAGGGGCGGGGAGGGGAACTTTGCTTGTGAATATCTCATAAACCATAAAGGTTTGAGAGATAAGACTTATATCATTCTTCGTGTTTTTTGAATGCCTACAAAATAAAATAAAGTTAAAACGAAGTGTTACTATCCCTTTAAATCTATCCACTGTATCTGCCATTACCACATCCTTGGGCAAGAAATTCCACAATTTAACAGACGGGAGGGGGGGGGCTGGATTCTGTTGCAGGAGATAAAGTGTTACCTCCCGTTTTAGCAAATATTTTCCTATTGTAGTCTATGGAGAAACCTGGAGATAAATGCAATGATAAAATTAGCATCTGTAATAGAATCCCGCCCCTTACTGTAAAAAACACACAACCCTTCATCTGCTGAAGTTGAAACATTCTTTCTTCTAATCTTAAGGGGAGCCCCCTAGTTATTAGTATATGTATAATATATATATTTTTTGAAATTAATATTTAACCCTTTGAGTGACAGAAGGGTGTGCACAGCCCTCCTAGGGTTAAAGTCCCTTGAAAGGGCTCAGTTGGGAGTACTAGGAACCCTGAAGGCTGGCAGACAATAGATGTTGGCACATCTCGGCCCTGAGCCCAGCATTTCCCTGCCTTGATTTTCTGTGTTTCTCTGTTTTTGATCTAGCAGCGTCTGTCCTCAGACCTGTCTTGTGCCAGAGGTTTGTTATCCGTCTGCCTGTCATGTGAGCGGCCTGTCCACCCCGGTGATAGATTGTCCTCAGGTCTGAGCGAGCACAGAGATCCATACACAGCGCTCAGCTGTCAGATAATATCAGCCGCTATGAAACCAAACCTTCATTTATTTACCTCTCACTGAATGCATCACGCTGCCACGCCGGACACGTTAGTGAGGGATACAAATCATAGGCTGAGGTAGTAAGTAGTAGTGGTGCAAATGCATATAGTATTCAAAGAGTTAAAAAAAAAACAAAAAACTATTTAAATCAAATGGAATGTTGTCTCTGATGAAGCTGGATTGCACCAGAATTGCTCCTCTTTTACTTAACCCTTTGAGCTCCAGAGGGGGTTGTCTGATACCCACGCCGGCACTCAAAGGGTTAATACATCAGTCTAAGTGACTGGAGAAATTCTGGAGTAAACCAAGTGCATTTTGGGGGATTAAAAAAAAAGTGTTTTGATTTAAATGGGGCTTTTAACCCCTTGAATGCTAGAGAGGTGGAAGCTGTATGTTTCCCTATGGTTCTGCTTTTGTGCTCCAGAGTTGCTTCCCTTTTCTTTGTGTATATGGCACAATGTCTACACAATAAACATCTTGATATACAGGCATGCATCTGGATTAAGTGTGTAACTCTAGTTGTGTGTGTGTTATATACATGTGTATATGGGTTCTGTGCTCACACCTCTGTATTCCTTATTACATATATACACATCAGTATGTGAATGTATAGTGTATGTTTCCTCCTACGTCTATACTGTATATATATATATGTGTGTGTGTGTGTGTGTGTGTGTTGGGTCTCAGCTGTAACATCCCCCGAGGCTGCATTTGGAGCCGAGAGATAAGCTACCTTGTCCCGGACGATTAAACGCTGAGGATTAATCCACTGAACCAACTGCACCACTTTATCTGCTCTGCCTGCCGCGTAGACACACAGCCTGAGCCAACACATTCACATCACACACACAGACTAGATACACACACAGCCTGAGCCAACACATTCACATCACACACACAGACTAGATACACACACAGCCTGAGCCAACACATTCACATCACACACACAGACTAGATACACACACAGCCTGAGCCAACACATTCACATCACACACACAGACTAGATACACACACAGCCTGAGCCAACACATTCACATCACACACACAGACTAGATACACACACACACACACACAGCCTGAGCCAACACATTCACATCACACACACAGACTAGATACACACACACACACACACAGCCTGAGCCAACATATTCACATCACACACACACACAGACTAGATACACACACACACACACACACACACACACACACACAGCCTGAGCCAACACATTCACATCACACACACAGACTAGATACACACACACACACACACACACAGCCTGAGCCAACACATTCACATCACACACACACAGACTAGATACACACACACACAGCCTGAGCCAACATATTCACATCACATACACACAAACTAGATACACACACACACGCACACACACACACAGCCTGAACCAACATATTTGCATCACACACACAACTGCACACACGCAAAAGATACAAAAATCCGCAATACACATCTTAAACACAGAACTAACACACACACACAAACAATTGTCTCTTGCACACAAACACATGCACATTTAGTAGATATAATAGCAACAGACACACACCAACACACACATTCAAAAAACAACACACACACACATCTCTCTCTCACATACAAACACAACCTGAATAAGCGACACAGAATAAATTCAAAACCAACAGAGACACATTAGTAAATAATAGAATTTTACACGGCTCTTTCGGTGTGCAGAGCCCTCGGGCTGGTAATGCTGTTTTGTAAATACTGTCCCCTGTGGGACATTAATCATTTTAAACTTTGCTTCCTGTCACATTTTACCAACCAGTCACTGCTGTGCAGGTGCTGCGCTGGTGGACTACTGACACCTCCGAGACAGGATTCCCCCTCTAGGGGTCCTATAACTAAACACCCCCATATACATTGCTGACTGCAAGCTCCCTGGGTCAATATACTATTAAACTGACCTTCAGAGCTTACAGTCCATAGAGGCTGATCCAGAGTGTATTGTAGTACTATATGTGTGTAGGTAATGTGACCATATATCCCTGTCAACAATTTGAGTGCCAGAGGGGTGTGCAACGTATTGCTTTGCAATGCGTTGCACACCCCGCTGGCGCTCAAAGGGTTAATGCAGGATTGTTCAGGTTGATGTGCAGCCCTGAGAAATCATATTTCTATAAGAACATTATAATAGAGGTCATGACTGATTCTCCATGTTGTGTTTACAAACAATTACTGCACACATCAACACATACCAACACCAGGGGTTTGTCAGTTGTTGGCCCTCCAGCACTGTGAATTATAACTCCTATTATCTTCAACCACCCAACTGTTGGGGGGGATGATGGGAGCTATAGTCCCCAACAGCTGCAGACCCAGCTACCCGTGCTGTAGATAGAATTACCAGATCATCCCTTTAAAACTGGACTCAGCTGAAAAATCCCTGCTGTGGATACATGGGAACCACTGCAGCCCTGCCGTAGGAATTTTTCATATGCGTCCGGTTTTAAAGGGATGATCTTTCAATCCTACTGGATGTCCAATAACTGACATACACAATTCTGCACATTCCTACGCCAACAAACACTTGTACACACGTGCCCATATCCACACATGCCTGCACATATCCATACATACTCACACGCATCTGACACATCAGACCCCCAAAATGTTGCATGTGCTCGTCTCACCAATAAAGAATCAGCAATAGCTGTTACGTATTTGCACCTTGCTGTGAGTGTGTTTTCCCTTGTACATAGTCATCTGACACACATCCATACATACCTGTACATACATACCCACACGTACCTGCACATATCCATGCATACCTGTAAATACATACCCACACATACCTGCACACATCCATACATACCTGTACATACATACCCACAGGTACCTGCACATATCCATGCATACCTGTAAATACATACCCACACATACCTGCACACATCCATACATACCTGTACATACATACCCACAGGTACCTGCACATATCCATGCATACCTGTACATACATACCCACACATACCTGCACATATCCATGCATACCTGTACATACATACCCACACATACCAGCACACATCCATACATACCTGTACATACATACCCACAATTACCTGCACACATCCATACATACCTGTACATACATACCCACAGGTACCTGCACACATCCATACATACCTGTACATACATACCCACAGGTACCTGCACACATCCATACATACCTGTACATACATACCCACACGTACCTGCACACATCCATACATACCTGTACATACATACCCACACGTACCTGCACACATCCATACATACCTGTACATACATACCCACACGTACCTGCACACATCCATACATACCTGTACATACATACCCACACGTACCTGCACACATCCATACATACCTGCACACACCTACCCACTCCTGCACACGTCCAGACATATCTTCACATATCCATACATACCTACACACACTTCTGCACAAATTCACACATACCTGCACATACCTACACACTCCTGCACACATCCATACATACCTGCACATACCCATATTTATCTGCACACATCCATACATACCTGCACATACCCATATTTATCTGCACACATCCATACATACCTGCACATACCCATATTTATCTGCACACATCCATACATACCCATATTTATCTGCACACATCCACACATACCTACACACACCTACGGACACCTATACATACCACAAAATTAAGGTGCTCAGATATTCCTGTAAATCAGGGATGCTTATGACATTTTCTTCTATAGAACTGCACCGGCATCAGAGGGACTCTGCAGTGGGTGATTTTTATACGTATCGCTGTTTTAAAGGTGAGGTGAGCAGTGTTACATCAGTAAAAGGGGTGGGAGGGGGATAATTTATCATTCAATGACTCTTGAACTACAACTCTGACAGTACTGAAATAACACTCTCCATGGCCCAAATACTATGAAGATTAAACTGAGCTGCTTTTATTATGAAACATTACTATCCCTTTATTCTTCATAGTATTTGGGTCATGGAGAATGTTGTTTCAATTCTGTCAGAGTTGTAGTTCAAGAGTAATTGAATGATAAAGTATCCCCCTCCCGCCCCTTTTACCTAGTGTAACACTGCTCACCTCAGAGCAGCAAAACTGTCAAGATGGATCACTTAGCAGAACAATCTTCAGTGAGCTTAAGGAAAAACTATCCCCCTCCCACCCGTTTTACTGATGTAACACTACTCACCTCAGAGCAGCAAGACTGTCCAGATGGATCGCAGAGAGGGACAATCTTCAGTGATCATAAGGAAAAATATGAAAAACCTGTCAAGGGGGGCAGGGTTTTCCTTATGATCACAGTAAGAAGATTGTCCCTTGCTGTGATCTGTCCGGTCAAGAGACCAGATTCCACATCTGAACGGAGGTGGCTTACACTAGGTAAAAGGGGCGGGAGGGAGATACTTTTTCATTCAATTACTCTTGAACTACAACTCTGACAGTACTGAAATAACACTCTCCATGTACCAAATACTATGAAGATTAATTGGAGCTGATTTTTATTTTGGAACATTACTATCCCATTAAAATATCAGCAGGTTTAGAAAGATTTCGAAACAACAAAACAAGATGATCATTTCCAACAAACTAATACAGAGACATGAGGTCACAAGAGGGTGAAAGCTCCCCTTTAACATTTATTGAAATATACCACTTCTCTCAGCTGGCAGATCACTTGTTATTTACCCCTCCATTGAATTCTGACCTCTCTGTGCCATGACCATACCTTGGAACTCTCCTGATCTGCCCTGGAGACTCAGATTTTTAGTGTTACCTACCGAGTCTCCAGGGACACAGGCTCAGTCTCTGGGAGTGTTTTGTTTCCTGAGTAACTCTGCCCACTTCTCCTCATTTCTTCCTACTTCCCACCCACTTCCTGCCCACTTACCAGCTCAATCCTGATTAAGCACCATCCACCTGATTAAGCCCTGCCCACAAAGACATGAATCGTGTCATTTACACAAGCATACTCCCAGACCATGAGCCCTCTTTGTGGGCTCCATAGAAGGAAGTTCCCAGGTACGGTAATGAGCACCATTCCCTGATGTGCCATGGATCCTGCACTTTCTGCCGCAGATCACCAGTAACAACTTGCCACCGTTCACTGCAGCCAGGACCAAGTTCTTCCATTTAGTTCTCTGAACAACAGTGGCAAGGTGTCATTGTTGTCTGGAGTCTGGAACTAAAGATCAAGCGGACAGTGGGGAACTGTGTGCGTGGTGGGAGGTCACAGTTTACTGGAAGGTTGTGCAAAGGTAGTTGGGGGGTTGTAATTATTATATGTCTTTTAAATATCTGTGTTTGGATGGGGCATTTTTACTTGTCTAGTGCTGTATGATTGTTCCTCTAGCCACCAGAGCAATATTGTGTCAGTTTAACTTTTTAAAGATTGGCCCTCCCCACAAAACATTGAAACTGCTTGTCACAGACACTGTTGCCATGTATGGAAGCCTTTCTTCCTCTTCATACATACCGCAGCCTGGCACCTACAGGATTAACATGAATTTTTAATTTAGCTGGATGACTCATCACCCTAGGTGTGGCACAAGAGACTTTCGATTTCATTTCTTGTTTCTTTTCTTCTAGGATGGCGTCTGCTGATCTAAGAGACGAGCTGAAATGCTCCATCTGCCTCAACGTTTATACAGATCCGGTAATGTTGAGATGTGGACATAACTTTTGTCTGGTCTGCATTGGGAGTATTCTGGATATACAAGATGGATTTGGAGTTTATTCCTGTCCTGAATGTAGAGCAGAGTTTAAAGAGCGTCTTGCACTGCAGAGAAACATAAAACTGTGTAACATAGTGGAATGTTTTCTTAAGACTCACCCAGAGAAAGAGGAGACTGGGGTTTTTTGCACTTACTGTATTCACTCTGCTGTACCTGCTGTGAAAATGTGTCCGCACTGTGAGGCTTTGCTGTGTGATGACCACCTCAGGGTGCACAGCAAATCACCAGAACACATGTTAGCTGAACTCACCACTTCATTGAGGCACAGAAAATGTTCCATCCACAGGGAGCTCCTAAAGTATTACTGCACTGAGGATGGTGCCTGTATCTGTGTGTCCTGCTGTCTGGCCGGAGAGCACAAGGGACACCCAGTGGAACTGCTGAAGGAGGCCTCTGAGAAGAAGAAGGAGGCCATGAGACATGTTCTTGAGAAACTGACCTCAAAGAGAAAGGAGACTGAGAATGGAGTCAAGAGTCTGCAGGAGCACAGGAGAGAAGTGCAAAGGAAAGCAGCTGGTCTATCGGAGAGAGTCACTGCCATGTTTAGGGGCATCAGGGATCAGCTTGAAGTCCGAGAGAAGCGAGTCCTGAGTGAGGTCTCCAGGCAGGTAGAACAGGTTTCACTCCAAGTCTCTGATGTAATCCAGCAGCTGGAATTAAAGAAGGAAGAGCTGTCCAGTAAGATCTATCACATTGAAGAGCTGTGCGGTATGACTGATCCATTAACTGTCTTACAGAGTTGGGAGTCAGACACAGATAATTTTGGTGACATCGAGGAAGGAGATGACAAAGAGAAAAAGAGAAATGAGAAAAATAACCATGTTGCATTGGATATGGATAAGGCTCTTATCTCGGTGACCTTGCACAAAGCATTAAATGATATTGTGACTGGTGCAAGAATACACAGATTGTCCTACATGCACGAGGCTTCAGATTTATTACTGGATGCTAATACAGCTGGTAAAAATGTAGTTGTATCAGGTGACTTGAAAACTGCATCATGGACAGGGAAAGATCAGAGCTGGACGCAAACTCCTACAAGATTTCTATTATCCCAGGTATTAAGCATCAAGAATTTTT
Source organism: Rhinophrynus dorsalis (assembly GCA_037306005.1). Classification (NCBI taxonomy): domain Eukaryota; kingdom Metazoa; phylum Chordata; class Amphibia; order Anura; family Rhinophrynidae; genus Rhinophrynus; species Rhinophrynus dorsalis. The sequence continues at coordinate 235,868,553 of CM074725.1, read as the reverse complement.
CTTCAGGACAACATTACTGGGAAGTGGAGACCAGTCGGTCAGGGCCCTGGAGAGTGGGCATGGCCTATCCCAGTATAGAAAGGCAAGGAGCACAGTCCTTGATTGGAAATAATAAAAATTCCTGGTGTGTGTCCATGTATAATAATGAATATTGCGTGATAAATGACTTTAAAGTAAACCGGATAAACCCAGAGATTCCCTTTCAAGGACTAGGAATTTTCCTGGATTACGAGGCTGAACGTCTGACTTTTTATCAGCTCTGTGACCCGATCAGACACTTATACACCTTCACTGTCTCCTTCACCAAGCCCCTTCATGCCATGTTCTCTGTAGGTAGAAATGCCTGGGTGAGACTCAGGAGCTAGGAGAAATGATCCGCCGCCCAGCTGAGGAAATACTAAGGGACGTTGCAGCTGGTCTGCTAGGAAGAACAGAATTATTTCTGTAACAAACCAAATGCACCTTCAGGAACAAATGATATTTCTTATTGTTTATATGATGATTTTAACCCTTTGAGCACCAGAGGGTTACCCAACACAATGCTTTGGGCACCCCTGGCACTCAAAGTGTTAAAGAGATAGTAATGTTTCACATGAAAGCAGCTCTGATTAATCCTCATAGTATTTGGTCCGTGGAGAGCGTTATTTCATTACTGTCAGAGTTGTACTTCAAGAGTAATTGAATGATAAAGTATCCCCTTCCCGCCCCTTTTACTGATGTAACACTCCTCACCTCAGAGCAGCAAGACTGTCCGGATGGATCACAGAGAGGGAAAATCTTCAGTGATCATAAGGAAAAACCTGAAAAACCTGTCAAGGGGGCAGGGTTTTCCTTATGATCACAGTAAGAAGATTGTCCCTTACTGCGATCTGTCCGGTCAAGAGACCAGATTCCACATCTGAGGGGAGGTGGCTTACACTAGGTAAAAGGGGCGGGAGGGGGATACTTTATCATTCAATTACTCTTGAACTACAACTCTAACAGTAGTGAAATAACACTCTTCATGGCCCAAATACTATGAAGATTAATTAGAAGTGCTTTTCTGTGAAACATTACTATCCCTTTAACCCCTTGCCTGCAATAGGTCTCTAAAGCATTACAAAACACAATACATTATTGAAGACCTCTAGCATTGAAGGGGTTGAAAATCCAGTTTAAATCTGTGAGAATTTTAGTTCTTCCCCATGGTGCAATTGGATTGCCTCAGAATTACTCCACTTTTTGGTTTTGCAAGTATTGCCCGGCATATATAACGCTTTGAACAAAAGTAAACTGGGAGGGGCTGGATTTTATCCAACTGAGAATAGAAGAACCAATGTTTACAGTTCTCCTTTGTAATGATTAACAGCTTCAGTCTACTGTCTGTGCATCAACATACATTCTGGCCTGGAGATATTACACATCAATTAGATTAACCCCTTGGATGCTAAAGAAGTCTTTGACGCTCTAGCAACCAAGAGATTAATTTGCATTTTGTGAGTATATATATATATATATATATATATATATATATATATATATATATATATAATGGTACATAGGCACTTGTTACTGTGTCAATGGATTGGTGCATTTCAATGCAACGTCATCAGGACTCTTCTTCCTGGGATGGTGCTGTTACGTGCCCTGAAACATCGACCCATTCTTCTGTATGGTAAAACACTGGAACTTGCAGTGACTCATCCATCCAGTACCTGACATTTGGGCTACCATCAGGGGGTTACAGGCAGTACCCATGTATGAAGCCCAGCCAAGAAGGGGGAACACATCCCCAATCAGACATGGAGGTCCCCCAGGGCCGGATTTACATCTCAGGAGCCTGTAGGCACAGAAATCTGAAGTGCCCCCCCATCTCCACTGGACACCTCCACAATGCTCCAAATCTCCACATTACCCCCCATATCCATATTGCCCTCACATTGCCCCCATCAGCTCCAACTTATCCCCCATCAGCTCCATATTGCCCTCACATTGCCCCATAATCTCCAACTTGTCCCCATAATCTCCAACTTGTCCCCATAATCTCCAAATTTTCCCCATCATCTACAAATTGCCCCCATCATCTCCACATTGCCCCCATCATCTCCATATTGCCACTATATCAGCTACAACTTGCTCTCACATTGCCATCAGCTCCACATTGCCCACATCATCTTCACATTGCCCCCACTTTGCCTCCCGCATACATTTCCTACCTCCCTGGTGGTCCAGTAGCAGATGTCTGTGCCTCCTTCTGTAGCTGCTGTTGCTCCCGCGCGGTCTCTTTAGGAATGCAGAGCGCTGGGAGATGATGTCATCTTCCAGCGCTCTGCATTAGAGCCGACGGGGGAGCAACAGCAGCTACAGGTCTGTGCCTTCTGTCTGAGCCGATGAAGGCACGGACCTTACCATGCGGTGGGCGGGCTGTTACTGTGAATAGCGTGCAGCGATGTGAACAAAAATATATAATATTTTTTATTTCAATGACAGGCGCCCCTCTGTGGGGTGCGCCTGTAGGCAGATGCCTACTCTGCCTTATGACATGGGGGTGTCTGTGTCAGAAGGGGCTCCAGACAACTAGACTGGCCCACTATGATTCTGAAGGATCTCCTAATGGGCCCCTTACAAGTATAGTCTGTAGGTATTATAGCAGAGAACTGGAGCACACCTCTACCACCCTGTCCTCAGTTTCATATCATACCGTATAGTAAAGCAGTTCCACAGGCTCCAGGTTGCAGTGCAAATGGGTGGGGTGAGGGGGGCTATTATGTTCTGGGCTCCAAGATTTCTGACGGCAGCCCTGCCTGATATTAAATATTAAAGCATGCAGGTATCCTCTAAAGTAAAAACTACAGTATGTACAGTAATAAATTGTGAAATTTTAAATTATGCTGACTTTAAATAAACTCTTATTGTCTTACATTTATCTGCGCACTGAATTTTCTAAGCAAACACAGGACTGTAGCATGAGGCTCTCAGAAAACAGACCTCCAATAAACTGCACTAGAGAGATCTTATGTATCGGAAGCTCTTAGGGAAGTACCAGGGATACCCTCAGCTCTGCCCATGACCGCACCCCCACTTCTCATATGAGCTCCCTTCTAGCCCATGCCTGACATTGAAAACCCCTTATCTTACAATAAACAAGGACAATAAAGGTCCTTAAAGTGATAGTAACACTTAATATATAAAAGTATACATATTGTAGGTGTATCCTCCTGAGTAAAACCGAGGTGTAGGATTCAAAAGCTTTTTTGCAGACCAAACTTGAATTTATATGATGCAGTACCTCCATAGACTGACATTTTACAGTGGTGCTGTTACTACACCATCCTATGGAGGTTTATGGTCATGTGACCAGAACTGTCTATAGGATGGAGTAGCAACAGCACCATTGTTACATTTCAGTCCATTGATATACTTTGCCTAAAAATTTCAAGTTTGAGCTACAGTAACTTTTGAATAAAACACCTCTCAACAGTGGGAGGACCTTTTTGGAGTACCTTTTGTTTTACTTAGGAGGGTAAACACTACAACAGATAATACGTAAAATTATAAGTGTTACTATCGCTTTAACCCCTTGGCTGCTAGACATGTTTCAGATGCATTGCTTTTCATCCAAGAAGTTGAATCGGTGATAGACAGCCAGATTCACTGGAAAAGGCTTCATCTGGTCCTCATCTCGCAAAGGGTTTCACATTGTGATTTAACCCTATTGAATGCCAGAGCTGGATACCTCTTTGGTTCTCAGTTTATTTATAATATATATACAAATGTATATGGAAAAACTGGCGCCAAAGCAATATAGGGAGAGCGCTACTTCTTAATGAGAATAAAACATATGTATATTTTATTATTACAGAAATAACAGTGATACAGTCAATATAAATATTATATTGTCTAGAAACTAATATAGCGCTATATATATCCTATATAATAATTCGCGAGGATATTTGTCAGAAGCCATCATGTGCAGTAGAGACTGCCCAAATACACGGAATGCTGGGAGTACGGAATGATGGGAGTACGGAATGTTGGGAGTTCTGTGCTGGGAGCATTCTGTGCTTTCGGCCAGTCTCTATAGTGCATGACTGCGTCGGCGGCAGGACGCAGAGCAACACCGGCCTCTTAAACATTTGAGTGCCACTCAAAGGGTTAACATCACCCGGACCTTGGCCCGTGTACACGGGCTTTTACACTAGTATATATATATATATATATATATATATATATATATATATATATATATATAATATATATATATATATATTAAATGTGAATTCACATAAAAAATAGTAAAAACTTATCACCAAGAGGAGACTGAATGCAGATACTTGGGGAGAGATATAAAGCGGGCAGGTGTACTGATGGAGCAAACAGAGGATAGTGCTCTCCCGATTTCAATTGATTTTATTGCTGTGCAAATCGCAACTTGACAGTAGCTCCAAATGAAAGTGGGCAGAGACCTTTAATATTTGTAGATATCTGTTTTCCAGTATCTCCCCAGTCTCAATACTCTATGGGGCAAGATGATGTTTCAACAGCATATCAGTTCAATCTTTGTGCGGGCAGAGTCAATTATTCACCTTTGAATGCTGATACGTGTAACGTCTCCCGTCCTTTTTTGTAGATAGAAATAAAGTTTTCTGTAAAGCGGTGATATAAATAGTTAAAATGCACAATAGGGGTACAGTCCTCCAACGCGTTTTGTATCAAATTTGATACTTCATCAGGGAAAAGAATATTATAAATTCTCCAGGTAAAATGAACACCTTTTCATACATGCGCAGATGAACTCAACAGGTGTGTGAAAAAATATATAAAAAAATCCACTCCTCAGGTGCTAAAGAGGTCTTCCAGACTCAGTGCAATGTCATTATCTGGCACCCAAGGGTTAATGAGGAGCATTATGCTTGTGACGGGACATATGCTGAAAGGCAGAAGTAGAAAGACAAGGCTGGTATATTGAGTAATAAATGGATAAATTCTGGTACAAACCAAATGCACAATAGGGGACAAACGACGCCTCGCATTTCCATTTATTTAACCCTTTGAGTGCCAGAGGGTTACGTAACGAATTTCAATGCGTTGCGTAACCCTCTGGCACGTAAAGTGGACTTAACGCCTTCACTGCTAGAGTTGTCTTCAAAACACTGCAAGGCAATGCACTGGAGACCTCTCACAGCATTCAATGTGTTAAAAGAGCAATTTAAATCAATTAAGAATGTTATTTGTCTTCTGTGGTGCAGCTGACTTGTCCCATTTCTTATTAGTAAGTCCAACTTGATAGGTGATTTTTTTTCCCGGGTGAAAAAAGGGATGTGTGATGATGTGAGAAAGGGACATTTTCTACTTCCCGCTGTACCAGAGGACTGCAGGAGAAGACAATGAACTCTGTGAGGGCCCAGCGCCACCTGTTGACAACTGGGTGGCCCTGGGTAAAATAATGGTCTCTGAAAAGGTATATAAACCAGTGAAAAAAATCGCATGGGAGACATGAACCCCCTAATATCTCCTACAGAGGGACACTTGGGAGGTATGAACCCCTAATACCTCCTAAAGAGTGACACTTGGGAGGTATGGACTCCTAATATCTCCTACAGAGGGACACTTGGGAGGTATGGACTCCTAATATCTCCTAAAGAGGGACACTTGGGAGGGATGGACCCCTAATATCTCCTAAAGAGGGACACTTGGGAGGTATGGACCCTAATATCTCCTAAAGGAGGACACTAGGGAGGTTTGTAATGTAGCTGCATCAAGCATCACATACTGATATTAGCTATTTTTTAATAAAGTAATAAGATATAATATTGTGCCAAATACTTGTACAACAATAGCATATAGCAGAGGTTTGTAAATATCCAAAGTTCTGGATTTACATCTCAGGCAATGACATCCTAGGTGCACTTATCTCCACCCATGACCACACGCCTAATCATCATCATGACATCACCCCCCAGCCTCATCCATGGTTACCTGGTATAGAAAGTACTCTTGGTCTATTGTATACAACCACAAAAATTAGCTCTTAACACCTTGGCTGCTTCGCAGTGAGTTGGGCACCTCTCTGGCACCCAAGGGAATAAGTCAGTAATTTTTAACTGTCGTCCTCAAACAGGTCACAATTCAAAACATCCCTTCTTGTCCACAGGTGGATAATCACTGTTTTTGTCATTTTAATTCCACTACCTGTAATTAATTAGCGATATCCTTAAATCCTGACTTGTTGGAGTTCTCCGAGTACTGGAGCTGACAATTACTTTGTTATGTACTGACTAATACAGGGCTGTGTTAAATGATAAATAAACCAGCCACCATAGAGCAGGTCTGCTCTTCAGAGACACTGAATTAACTCTGATCACATTTGCAACTCTGAATTTGGGTGTGACTCTCTTCTCCTAATCTAGCATTCAAGACAGTTTTCTACATTGCCTAATGGGAAATCCAGCACTGGTGACGCACCAATCGCATCTAGAAGCTCTACTACATTTGAGAGACGTAAAGCAGATCATAATGATACCTTTACACCAACAAAATCTATGTGATCTATTGCAGTAAGTGGTCCTTCCAAATGGAAGATTGTTGTTGCTATGAGGGGGGGTCCTGAGTCTGCAAGCCTGTTTTATGCCAGTAGGTTATATGACTCGGCTCAGTGTATGTAAATGATCGTAGCAAAAAAGATACCGCCTTGCCAATTACTCTCTCTAGCTCCCTCTCTCTTTTTTATATATATATATATATATATATATATATATATATATATATATATATATATATATAAACAACAGAAGTTGGCAGCTGCACTCATAAAAAAAGGATCAAGTCAACAATATGTTTGGTGCACGTCCTTTATTATATATACCAAGTGTACTTAGCTGAGCTGTAGTAGACGAGACAGCACTCGCGTAGTATCCAAAAAAACGTGAAGAATTTAATCAAGCATTGTTCCAACAAAACGTTTTCGGTCCATTAACGGACCTTCGGAGCATCACGCTCTGTATCAGCATGACTGCGTCGTTACACACAATTTAGTGAATTATTTTATAGAATATATATATATATATATATATATATATATATATATATATATATATATATGTACACATACACAAAAAACAAAACAAACACAAATTCTGTGACTCTAATGTATTAAGCAAAAGTGGTGCAGTTTTGGAGGAAACCATTTGCACCCACAGGGAAGATAAAAAAAAACCAAAACATGAATTTAAAACGCCTTTCATTTTAGAGAGGTGTCTAATACTTTACAAAGTACTGGGCACCGATCTGGGACCAAATCTGTTAAAAACCTTCTTTGAATCAATGGCAGTTTTATTTATTCCCTGAAGTGCAGATAGCTTGCCCCAGATCTGCTCTCAGAGACCTACACACTGTCACTCACACACGCACAGTCTGATACCCCAACTTTTTTCCAATGTCCCACTGATAGACACAGAACCACATATATAAGACACAGGCCCAAATGTACACTGCCTGACACCCTACCCCTGCTCTGCTGGTAGCCACAGACCATCCAAACCCTTGCCTTGTTTCACTGTCCCACTGGTAGCCATACAACCCCACACACACTACCTGACACCTCAGTCTTGTTCCATTGTCCCACGGAATGACATAGAACCACTATACACAGTCTGACACACAAACTTTGTGACACCTTGTAGCCATGGTGAGATAGCTCAGTGGTAAATTCCCTGACTATGGAGCCTGTTCAAACCTCAAGGTTGCAGGTTTGCATCCCGGCAGGGTCAGCTCAGCCTTTCATCCTTCTGAGGTCGATAAATGAGTACCATAGATTGGGTAATAATAACATCTATTATTTCAGCTGCCTAAAATCGCTTTGAGTCCCACTGGGAGAAAGGCGCTATATAAATACTAGTTATTATTACATGAACTCTGACCTCAGTCTTGTTCCAATGTCCCACTGGTAGCCACAGAACACCACACACTATCTGCTTCCCGCCATTCTGCACTGGTAGTCGTGCACCTACACCGCCTGACACCCGAGCATTGTTCCACTGTACAGTGGTAACCAAAGAACCACACAAGCACTGTCTGATACCCCCACTCTTGTTCCACTGGTAGCTGCTGAACCACACAAACCCCATCCTTATTGGTATGGTAGAAGGGAGGGTGTGGTTTACCCAGAAATTGGGAGAAAAAGGAAGAGTTACATAGCAAACAAGCTCTGATAAGTTCCCAGACTGGAGAGGGTGAGATAGGCCTGGAGGAGGCTGAGTGTTATGGAGGAGGAAGGCTGGTAGAGGCATGAGAAGCCCTATGTTCCTCTACTCTGGATCTAGATGACTGCTAATAACCCATTTAGTGTCATACTTTTGAGCAACTAATTGGCGTGGTAACCCCTGTGCCACTGAAAGGGTTAAGTGTGTTTTATATTTGATGAAGTAATGAGGCTTCCCCTTTATCGGTGCTGCCTCTGGACCTCAGACTATGTCTGCAAGTGGTGCTCCATCACATAGGACTGCCAGACAGCTCCTCGCTGTGTGTGTCCAACCGGATGTGACTGTTTATCGGCGACGCACACAGTGAAGAGCTGTCTAGTGGACGTGGTTAATGGAGCACCACGAGGAGACACACACCGAGATCCTGAGCCTGCACTGACACTGGTGAAAGCCTCATTACCTCCGGAAATGTGAACACACTTAACCCTTTGGTTAACACAGAGGTGAGAATTGCTCTGCAATGTTTTGCTCACTGCTCTGGTACTCAGAGTTATTAAAAACTGTCTGAAGTTACTAATTGTGGGAGAAGGTAAGGCTGAGTTGCACTGAGGGCTGGACGCCCAATGCCTGCCATGGGGTGTGTCTGACACAGATCCAGAAACAGGTCATGTGACCTTCATTTGTGTGTGTGTGGACAATAAAGATTCCCAGATTTCCCAATAGGCAGAGTAGACAACTGCCTAGAGCTCCAAATCTTGAGAGCTAGCTCAGCTGTGCTGGCCCCACCCACATTCTGAATTTGGGGGTGTGGCCAAGGCTATCTCAATGCTCCTGCACCAGTTGTATACCCCATTACAGGTTATTATTTAACCCCTTGGACGCAAGATAGAGCTCCAATGCAGAGCAATGCGTTTGAGATCTCTCTAGCAACCAAGGGTTTGAAGCTTTTTTTTTTGTCCTTGCTTTTTCTATAGGCCAAGGGTATTTCTGTGCCAGGAAACAGTGAATGGGACTGGGGGTGGCCATAGGTAGAACTAAAGGCACCTAGGGGGACGTGGGATGTAAACCCAACCCTGAGGACAATTTGCATACTCCAACACAATGTATCACTCGGCTCCCCACTGTATATACTAGATAGATCAGGGCAATACTTACACACCAATACAATGTATTACTCCTCTCCCTACTGTATATACTAGATAGATCAGGGCAGTACTTAAACACCAACACAATGTATCACTCCTCTCCCTACTGTATATACTAGATAGATCAGGGCAATACTTACACACCAACACAATGTATCACTCCTCTCCCTACTGTATATACTAGATAGATCAGGACAATACTTACACACCAACACAATGTATCACTCCTCTCCCTACTGTATATACTAGATAGATCAGGCCAATACTTACACACCAACACAATGTATCAATCAGCTCTCTACTGCATATACCAGATAGATCAGGGCAATACTTACACACCAATACAATGTATCACTCCTCTCCCTACTGTATATACAAGATAGATCAGGGCAACACTTACACACCAACACAATGTATCAATCAGCTCTCTACTGTATATACTAGATAGATTAGGGCAATACTTACACACCAATACAATGTATCACTCCTCTCCCTACTGTATATACTAGATAGATCAGGGCAATACTTACACACCAACACAATGTATCACTCCTCTCCCTACTGTATATACTAAATAGATCAGGGCAATACTTACACACCAACACAATGTATCACTCCTCTCCCTACTGTATATACTAGATAGATCAGGGCAATACTTACACACCAACACAATGTATCACTCCTCTCCCTACTGTATATACTAGATAGATCAGGGCAATACTTACACACCAACACAATGTATCACTCCTCTCCCTACTGTATATACTAGATAGATCAGGGCAATACTTATACACCAATACAATGTATCACTCAGCTCTCTACTGTATATACTAGATAGATCAGGGCAATACTTACACACCAACACAATGTATCACTCCTCTCCCTACTGTATATACTAGATAGATCAAGGCAGTACTTACACACCAATACAATGTATCACTCCTCTCCCTACTGTATATACTAGATAGATCAGGGCAATACTTACACACCAACACAATGTATCACTCCTCTCCCTATTGTATATACTAGATAGATCAGGGCAGTACTTACACACCAACACAATGTATCACTCCTCTCCCTACTGTATATACTAGATAGATCAGGCCAATACTTACACACCAACACAATGTATCACTCAGCTCTCTACTGTATATACTAGATAGATCAGGGCAATACTTACACACCAATACAATGTATCACTCCTCTCCCTACTGTATATACTAGATAGATCAGGGCAATACTTACACACCAATACAATGTATCACTCCTCTCCCTACTGTATATACTAGATAGATCAGGGCAATACTTACACACCAACACAATGTATCACTCCTCTCCCTACTGTATATACTAGATAGATCAGGGCAATACTTACACACCAACACAATGTATCACTCCTCTCCCTACTGTATATACTAGATAGATCAGGGCAATACTTACACACCAACACAATGTATCACTCCTCTCCCTACTGTATATACTAGATAGATCAGGGCAATACTTACTCACCAACACAATGTATCACTCCTCTCCCTACTGTATATACTAGATAGATCAGGGCAACACTTACACACCAACACAATGTATCAATCAGCTCTCTACTGTATATACTAGATAGATCAGGGCAGTACTTACTCACCAATACAATGTATCACTCCTCTCCCTACTGTATATACTAGATAGATCAGGCCAATACTTACACACCAATACAATGTATCACTCCTCTCCCTACTGTATATACTAGATAGATCAGGGCAGTACTTACTCACCAACACAATGTATCACTCCTCTCCTTACTGTATATACCAGATAAATCCAGACAATACTTACACACCAACCCAATGTATCACTCATCTCCTTATTGTATATACTAGATCACCAATATAATCTTTTTTGGTAAAGCTCTCCCCTCTTCAATGTAATTTATTAGCTTCTATTGGGATATGTATTGTTTGTTAGGCCCAATAAATCTTACACTGATGGCTGATAATGGTGTGTGTGTGTGTCTACTGGATTTCTGATGAGGATGGATCCATGAAGTTCTCAGAGGTTCCAAATGAGCTTAGGGCCCTGAGTTGTTGTGGGATTTGTGAAGTGACGTTTTGATGATGGGGAGGAGATTTCAGATAAAGATGCAGTTGATGAGGCAGCACTTCCTAAAGCCGATGCAGACGTTTCTGGCTTTAATTGTTTTCAAGGTGGATATGGAGGTGCATAGTGGTCCTTACGAATACTACAAATGGGAGATTGATGTTGCTATGAGGGGGTGTTTATTTCTCTCGTTTTAAAGTATGTCCTGGACAGTTTTCAGTTACATATTTACACAAATAGAGAAACATTATATATACATACACACACAAACATACTTACATACTAACAATATATATATAGTTACATACTGTTTTTAGATATAAAGAAGCATTTATGTTTAAGTATTTTAGACTGGAAGAAGATCTGATTATTTCCTGCAGGTTAATACAGGTTTTTGGATCTCTGATGGAGAAGTCAGATTTAGTACTGAGTCAACAAGTCTATTGGGGTATTTGATATTCCATCTCATGAATATATATATATAATATGTGTGTGTGTGTGTGTGCAGTGTGTGTGTGCAGTGTGTGTGTGTGCAGTGTGTGTGTGCAGTGTGTGTGTGCAGTGTGTGTGTGTGTGTGCAGTGTATGTGTGTGGGTGCAGTGTGTGTGTGTGTGTGTGCAGTGTATGTGTGTGTGTGTGTGTGCAGTGTATGTGTGTGGGTGCAGTGTGTGTGTGTGGGTGCAGTGTGTGTGTGATTTGTGTGCAGTGTGTGTGTGTGCAGTGTGTGTGTGTGTGTGTGCATTGTGTGTGTGTGCAGAGTGTGTGTGTGTGTGCAATTGCAATTGAATAAATTATTCACAACAAGAACAAGGTATTTTATTTACTCAGACTAATATATAAACACTGATGTTTACGCAAACATTAAAGGGGATGTGTCACCTATACAAGACTTAAGCTAAATAGTTAGGTTATATCAATAATAGCACTAAAAGTATGTTTATTTTTTAAAATAAAGCTTTGTTTTGTCAAAATTTAATTTATAAAGTATGGGCTGCAGGTACGTCCAGACAGACTGTGGTTACCTGTTTTGTAGCCGCAGTCCGTTGCTCTACCCCTGCTCCCCTCCCTCTGTCCAGCCTCCTCCAATGACAGAGGCTTTCTGCTTGTAAGCTGAAATGATCTTATATTGTCAGAGATCGATCTCTGCCAATGAGAGTGCTCCAGCTTGTGGCTTCAGGGAGGGGAGCAGAGGCAGAGCAACTGGCTGCAGTCTACGCGGAAGTAGCTGCAGCCCATACATTATAACTAAAATTTTGACAAAACAAATCTTTTTTTTTAAAAAAAAATAAATACCCTTTTAGTGCTATTATTGATATAACCTAACTATTTAGCTTAAGTCTTGTATAGGTGACACATCCCCTTTAATGTGAGTTTTATTGCTATACAGCAATGTGATACACTTCCATACACACCACACAGTCTGATCTCCTAAACACAGGGACACCAGGGTGATACACTTATATACACATCACACAGTCTGATCTCCTAAACACAGGGACACCAGGGTGATACACTTCTATACACACCACACAGTCTGATCTCCTAAACACAGGGACACCAGGGTGATACACTTATATACACACCATACAGTCTGATCTCCTAAACACAGGGACACCGGGGTGATACACTTCTATACACACCACACAGTCTGATCTCCTAAACACAGGGACACCAGGGTGATACACTTCTATACACACCACACAGTCTGATCTCCTAAACACAGGGACACCAGGGTGATACACTTCTATACACACCACACAGTCTGATCTCCTAAACACAGGGACACCAGGGTGATACACTTCTATACACACTACACAGTCTGATCTCCTAAACACAGGGACACCAGGGTGATACACTTCTATACACACACCACACAGTCTGATCTCCTAAACACAGGGACACCGGGGTGATACACTTATATACACACCACATAGTCTGATCTCCTAAACACAGGGACACCAGGGTGATACACTTCTATACACACCACACAGTCTGATCTAAGAAACACAGGGACACCAGGGTGATACACTTATATACACATCACACAGTCTGATCTCCTAAACACAGGGACACCGGGGTGATACACTTATATACACACCACACAGTCTGATCTCCTAAACACAGTGACACCGGGGTGATACACTTCTATACACACCACACAGTCTGATCTCCTAAACACAGGGAAACCAGGTGATACACTTCTATACACACCACACAGTCTGATCTCCTAAACACAGGGACACCAGGGTGATACACTTATATACACACCATACAGTCTGATCTCCTAAACACAGGGACACCAGGGTGATACACTTATATACACACCACACAGTCAGATCTCCTAAACACAGGGACACCAGGGTGATACACTTCTATACACACCACACAGTCTGATCTCCTAAACACAGGGACACCAGGGTGATACACTTCTATACACACCATACAGTCTGATCTCCTAAACACAGGGACACCAGGGTGATACACTTCTATACACACCACACAGTCTGATATCCTAAACACAGGGACACCGGGGTGATACACTTCTATACACACACCACACAGTGTGATCTCCTAAACACAGGGACATCAGGGTGATACACTTATATACACACCACACAGTCTGATCTCCTAAACACAGAGACACCAGGGTGATACACTTATATACACACACCACACAGTCTGATCTCCTAAACACAGGGACACCAGGGTGATACACTTATATACACACCACACACTGTGATCTCCTAAACACAGAGACACCAGGGTGATACACTTATATACACACACCACACAGTCTGATCTCCTAAACACAGGGACACCAGGGTGATACACTTATATATACACCACACAGTCTGATCTCCTAAACACAGTGACACCAGGGTGATACACTTATATACACACCATACAGTCTGATCTCCTAAACACAGGGACACCAGGGTGATACACTTATATACACACCACACAGTCAGATCTCCTAAACACAGGGACACCAGGGTGATACACTTCTATACACACCACACAGTCTGATCTCCTAAACACAGGGACACCAGGGTGATACACTTCTATACACACCATACAGTCTGATCTCCTAAACACAGGGACACCAGGGTGATACACTTCTATACACACCACACAGTCTGATATCCTAAACACAGGGACACCGGGGTGATACACTTCTATACACACACCACACAGTGTGATCTCCTAAACACAGGGACATCAGGGTGATACACTTATATACACACCACACAGTCTGATCTCCTAAACACAGAGACACCAGGGTGATACACTTATATACACACACCACACAGTCTGATCTCCTAAACACAGGGACACCAGGGTGATACACTTATATACACACCACACACTGTGATCTCCTAAACACAGAGACACCAGGGTGATACACTTATATACACACACCACACAGTCTGATCTCCTAAACACAGGGACACCAGGGTGATACACTTATATATACACCACACAGTCTGATCTCCTAAACACAGGGACACCAGGGTGATACACTTATATGCACACCACACAGTCTGTTCTCCTAAACACAGGGACACCAGGGTGATACACTTCTATACACACCACACAGTCTGATCTCCTAAACACAGGGACACCAGGGTGATACACTTCTATACACACCACACAGTCTGATCTCCGAAACACAGGGACACCAGGGTGATACACTTATATATACACCACACAGTCTGATCTCCTAAACACAGGGACACCAGGGGGATACACTTATATACACACCACACAGTCTGATCTCCTAAACACAGGGACACCAGGGTGATACACTTCTATACACACCACACAGTCTGATCTCCTAAATACAGGGACACCAGGGTGATACACTTCTATATACACACCACACAGTCTGATTTCCTAAACACAGGGACACCAGGGTGATACAGTTATACATACCACACAGTCTGATCTCCTAAACACATGGACACCAGGGTGATACACTTATATACACACCACACAGTCTGATCTCCTAAACACAGGGACACCAGGGTGATACACTTCTATACACACCACACAGTCTGATCTTCTAAACACAGGGACACCAGGTAATACACTTATATACACACCACACAGTCTGATCTCCTAAACACAGGGACACCAGGGTGATACACTTCTATACACACCACACAGTCTGATCTCCTAAATACAGGCACAGCAGGGTGGGAAAGAGGGACAGAGGGATTTGGGTATGAAAGAGAGACTGTTCCTCCTAAAGTGTGACACTTGGGTGGTATGCATGTGCACCATTTGACCCTCAAATATATTGTATAAAAATATTTTTGAGACACTAGGGGTACTGAACATAATAACATAGTTGATGAGATGGGAAAGAAAAACATGCATCCATCACTTTCAGCTTGTACCATCTCCTCTTTATTTATCTAGAGTTGAACCACTCAGTTGTACGTTTCCTCTCCAACAAACCTCAGCCCACCCATGCATAGACTCATTCTTGATATTCTTTTGTGACCTTTTAAAATAATAATAAAAGAACTCTGTCCTTGACGTCTTCTATAAATGAAAAGGACAACACAAATCCCTCTTTTGTCATTTGATTATATATTATTGATGGTGAATTTTCCACTGCGTGTCCAAATCAAGCCTTCTCCATGCTCAATTTAATGGCTGCCCTTACATCTGTGTCCTTTTCTCCTCCTCTAGAATTCTGATTTCTCCAGAGGAAATCTTATTTTGATCCCAGTTAACCCAATGAGTGCTAGAGTGGTCTCAAACCAATTGCTTCATCTTTTTAATCTCTGTGTGCCAAACCCATTGCATTCTATCACCGGCCGTTCACCTGTAACAGCTCATGTACTAATAACTGCAGCCAACTAATTGACCGTAGGGTACATATAAATACCCATTGATTTTAATGGGGCTTTTAACCCCTTAAATGCTAGAGGTCTCCAATGCATTGTTTCATAACATGCTGCATTCAAAGGATTAACTCATTTACATAGCTGGGAACTCTCCGGATTTACCGAGGAGACTCTAGTTTACACTCTGCATTACTGAGCCTCCATGGCAGAGGCTGATTCTATGGATGGGAGGAGTTTCTACTACTTCCCAGTGTGTCCCTCCCATTCCCCACCCCTTTTCCTCCTTCCCCAGCCTATTCACTGCATTTTTTTGTCATTTTATAAGTTCCGTCCCCTCTCAATTAAGCTCCATCCCTTTTGACCCAAGTCGTGCCATTTTTCTCCACCAGCGGCACCACAGTGAGTCCACAACAAAAGGTTCCCAGTTATGCCCATTGAGTGACAGAGGGTATGCAATGCATTGCAAAGCAATGTGTTGCATACCCCTCTGGTGCTCAAAGGGTTAAATGACCCGTTAATGGCAATGGGAAATGTTTGCTTGTTGGTTTTCCCTAGAATTCAGTGGCGTAACAATAGGGGTCGCACCTGCGACCAGGTCCGTCACTCCAGGGGCCCGGCCGCCCCCACGACCCCCTCGCCCGCAGCAACTCCCACTACGGCCGCCGGTTTTAGTAATACAGAGCGCTGGGAGCTTCACTTGTAGAGATCTGTGCTGGAGGAGGCACAGATCTGTGTGTCAAGCGACGCCGCTAGACCACCAGGGACTGGAGGTAGGGGCATTGTGGAAGGGGAAATGTGGAGATGAAGGGGGCATTGTGGAAGGGGCAATTTGGAGATTGGGGGGCATTGTGTTCAGATGAAGGGGGCATTATGGAAGGGACACTGTGGAGATGAAGGGGATATTGTGGAGTTGAAAGGGGCATTGTGGAAGGGGCAATTTGGAGATATGGGGGCATTGTGGAGATGAAGGGGCAATTTGGAGATGAAGGGGGCATTGTGGAAGGGGCAATTTGGAGATTGGGAGGCATTGTGTGCAGATGAAAGGGGCACTGTGGAGATGAAGGGGACATTGTGGAGTTGAAGGAGGCATTGTGGAAGGGGCAATGTGGAGATTGGGGGGCAGTGTGGTCGGGGGGGGCCCATGGCAATTCTTGCACCAGGGCCCAGTGGCTTCTAGTTACGCCTCCGCCAGAATTTCTACTTTGTACATTAGCCACGGGTCTCCTAAGGTCTGAGTGCTCCAAGTGCAGGGAAGTCAATATTCAAGGCTGATGAAGACAATATGAACCGATTCTCCTTTACCCATGACATGGATTGTGCGGGAGGCAGCAGGCAGGCAGATGAAAGCTAATGGAAGGCAGGAGGCAGAGTGTGATCGACACCATTACAGTGTGTGTAAAACAGCTCCTTACCAGGTGCTCGTCCCTGCTGACAGGTGCCCTTAACCTCTCTCTGTCTACCTGTCAGCCTGTCTCCTATACTCATTAACCCTTTCCCCTTCAGAGGTCCACATCCTGACCTCATCAAAGACGGTCCTGACAGCCTTAGGAATCAGGCTCTCTGTCGAGTGACTTGCTGCCTGTTTTCTTGCTGTGCGGGATATTTTACATTATAAGTCAAGTAGAGGATACATTTGTTCTACTTGATTTTAGAGGAACAAATATGTTAACCCTTTGAGTGACAGGCATCCAACTCATTGCTTCACAACACCCCTCCGGCAATCCAAGGGTTAAAATCCGTGGTACTTTTTTTCGGCTGCAACGCTCTCCCCTGGAGTACAGCATTGTAAGGCTAATACATTAACACAATATATTCACTTATATTTAAAGGGGAGCTATCACATCTTAATAATAAACCCCATTTACCTAACTATGGCCAGGAAATACAAATGGCCCCTAAAAAGTTTGCCCTTTCTCCTTTGTTGAAATGATAATATCTTCATTCAGTCCTGGATGTCTATAGGGGCAGACATGACAGTTGATGGCTGTTCCTTAGTGAGATAAACTCTCCAGTTCCTATGTTATTCTATGGGAGAGCTTTAGTTATAGACTACAGGGGGAGATGTACTAAGGTGTGATAAAGAGGAGATAAATCTCCAGTGAGATAAACTCTCCAGTTCCTAGGTTATTCTATGGGAGAGCTTTAGTTATAGACTACAGGGAGAGATGTACTAAGGTGTGATAAAGAGGAGATAACTTCTCCAGTGAGATAAACTCACCAGTTCCTATGTTATTCTATGGGAGAGGTTTAGTTATAGACTACAGGGGAGATGTACTAAGGTGTGATAAAGAGGAGATAAATTCTCCAGTGTGATTAACTCTCCATTTCTTATGTTATTCTATGGGAGAGATTTAGTTATAGACTACAGGGGGAGATGTACTAAGGTGTGATAAAGAGGAGATAACTTCTCCAATTATAAACTCTCCATTTCTTATGTTATTCTATGGGAGATCTTTAGTTATAGACCACAGGGGGCAATGTATTAAGGTGTGATAAAGATGAAATAACATTCCTATAGAATAACATAGGAACTGGAGAGTTCATCACATTGAAAACATTATCCTCACATTATTTCTTTTTTATTACACCTTAATCTATCTCCCCACAGTTTTCCTTAGTACAACAGCTTTACCGTGGCCTGACTTACATTACAGGTGATACATATTATTAATGGATTTATCACTTGGATTCTTACTGAAGTCTATGGGGTAATTGGTAGATAAAACCATGGCAACAAAGTTAAAGTGGAACTGTTGCTTTGTAATAGCATTCAAAAGTCACCTAAATTTATATTAGGCATGTTCTTAAATATTTCAGACAATAGTATGTGAGATATTTATCTTGTCAGTTTATACACCTGAGCTAGTCCTGGCTGGCAGGAAGTGGCAGTCGGCAATGTAGAGCAGTGAGGAATGTTGGCATCTGGATGGCAAAAGACAGTAGTTGGTAATGTAGTGCAGTGTAGAATGTTTGTATCTGGAGGCATGTCTGCCAGATTCACATTAATTGATAATAAATATCTCATTTTATAGTTTAAACAGAAAAATAATAAATATAGCTACATCTGAAATTTCTTTCAGAATAACATGGTTGTTACAAAGATTCCATATCCACTTTAATGAAGTTCTAAAAAAACATGCTTCCATCAAGTTCATATTTTGCTTTATCACACTTGTTTTTGTTGATTCAGAGGAAGGAAAACCCCATCTGAAGCCTTTTTTCAAATTTTGCCCGAAAGGAGCAAATAAAATTTATTCATGACTCCAAAAGGCAATTGGATTTCTGTCTAATCAACATCCTATCTGTACTGAAACCAAGTGTCACTATTCTGTATATTTTTCTTAGTTAAAATGTATTTAGTGCTTTTTGAAAGTGTCTACAGTATCTGCCAATACAGCACCCAAGGCAAAGAATTCTTGCTGCCATTACTGTAAAAAAAAAATAAAAATAAAAAAATAAATCTCTACCTTTGTTTAAATCCATCAACTGTAATGGAATCCAATCTTATGTAGGATTGGGATGCATAAGAAGTTTGTGCAAGGATGCAAAACTGAAAACGTACAGGGATTAGCAGATACATTCATAGCCTGTCACCTGAGGGGATGGGAAAAGAAGGCAGACGCAGAGCACAAGATTCTGGGAGCTGGAAGGTAGAGAAGAGGAGGCAAAGCTGTGTGTCTGGGCACAGTCACACTTATTTAAAAATGGAAATTGGCAATCAAAGATCAAAGCCCAGGAGGGGAGCTTATCCCCATGAAATGCCCTTCATTACCCCCCCTCCTTAATGCACAGCTTTTTTATTATCTTTGGCAAATGCACCTTTTGCAACTTCATCAGGAAAACATGAGCAAAGGCAACAGAATCCAGAGAGGCCAACAGAGCACACGCACTTCATAGGTATGCAGAACCCAGAGAGGCCAACAGAGTACACACACTTCATAGGCACGCAGAACCCAGAGAAGCCAACAGAGTACACACACTTCATAGGCATGCAGAACCCAGAGAGGCCAACAGAGTACACACACTTCACAGGCATGCAGAACCTAAAAAGGACAACAGAGCACACGCACTTCATAGGTATGCAGAACCTAGAGAGGACAACAGAGCACACACACTTCACAAGCATGGAGAACCCAGAGAGGCCAACAGAGCATACGCACTTCACAAGCATGCAGAACCCAGAGAGGACAACAGAGCACACGCACTTCACAGGCATGCAGAACCCAGAGAGGACAACAGAGCACATGCATTTCACAGGCATGTAGAACCCAGAGAAGACAACAGAGCACACACACTTCACAGGCATGCAGAACCCAGAGAAGCCAACAGAGCACACACACGTCACAGGCATGCAGAACCCAGAGAGGACAACAGAGCACACGCACTTCACAGGCATGCAGAACCCAGAGAGGACAACAGAGCACATGCATTTCACAGGCATGTGGAACCCAGAGAAGACAACAGAGCACACACACTTCACAGGCATGCAGAACCCAGAGAAGCCAACAGAGCACACACACTTCACAGGCATGCAGAACCCAGAGAGGACAACAGAGCACATGCATTTCACAGGCATGTGGAACCCAGAGAAGACAACAGAGCACACACACTTCACAGGCATGCAGAACCCAGAGAAGCCAACAGAGCACACACACTTCACAGGCATGCAGAACCCAGAGAGGACAACAGAGCACACGCACTTCACAGGCATGCAGAACCCAGAGAGGACAACAGGGTGATACACTTATATACATACCACAAAGTCTGATCTCCTAAACACAGGTACACCAGGGTGATACACTTCTATACACAGCACACAGTCTGATCTCCTAAACACAGGTACACCAGGGTGATACACTTCTATACACACCACACGGTCTAATCTCCTAAACACAGGGACACCAGGGTGATACACTTATATACACACACCACAGTCTGATCTCCTAAACACAGGGACACCAGGGTGATACACTTCTATACACACCACACGGTCTGATCTCCTAAACACAGGGACACCAGGGTGATACACTTCTATACACACCACATGGTCTGATCTCCTAAACACAGGGACACCAGGGTGATACACTTCTATACACACCACACAGTCTGATCTCCTAAACACAGGGACACCAGGGTGATACACTTATATATACATCACACAGTCTGATCTCCTAAACACATGGACACCAGGGTGATACACTTATATACACACCACACGGTCTGATCTCCTAAACACAGGGACACCAGGGTGATACACTAATAAACACACCACACAGTCTGATCTCCTAAACACAGGGACACCAGGGTGGGAAAGTGGGACAGAGGGATTTAGGTCTCAAAGAGGGACTGTCCCTCCTAAAGTGGGACACTTAGGAGGTATGGACTCCCAATATCTCCTAAAGAGGGACACTTGGGAGGTATGGACTCCCAATATCTCCTAAAGAGGGACACTTGGGAGGTATGAGGCTCTAATTTCTCCTAAAGAGGGACACTTGGGAGGTGTGGACCCCTAATATCTCCTAAAGAGGGACACTTGGGAGGTATGAGGCTCTAATATCTCCTAAAGAGGGACACTTGGGAGGTGTGGACCCCTAGTATCTCCTAAAGAGGGACACATGGGTGGTATGGATCCCTAACACATTCAACCCAGCTTATATTACTTTAACACTTTCCGTGATGGAGGCACAACCTTAGTGGGCATGTGAGTGATATAGGTAGGGGTGGGCGAAAAGTCAGAAACATTCCCCGTATGACTTTTAGTGAAAAACCAACAATTTTTTGCTTTTTTCATGAAAGTTTTCTCCTTTTTGCCACTGCCAATAATTTTTCACCTATGTTTCCTATGACTTCAACATTTCCCACCACAATATTAATTCTTCTGAGGCCTGGAGTGGAGAAATAAATAGGTGAAAGTCAAAGTTGTTATTCCTACAGGAACATACTGTATGCCTTAAAAAGGTTGTTAGAAATCTCAGTACCTTTGCCCTTTGTCCACAACACTAACATTGGCACAACCATCCTTGAAAAATAATGGTGTCATGGGATATTCCCGCAGGGTGCAACACATAATAGCAGTTCTTTAAAGCCTTCGTTTTCAGCAAAAGAAAAGAGCAGCATGTCAACCACCAACATTTTGGCAATTTTACTATTCCATAGTTGTACTCTTGCATAATGTTTGTGCACATTTTTACTTCTTTCTAATAAATTAGTAAGTGTGAGGTGGCAGTACATAGTAGAAGAACTGTGTAACTCTATTGCTTTAATACCATCACTTGTGGAGGTGGTAGCGGTATGTGTAGGCATTCCATGACTCTTGTCATCTCCTACAGCAAACCCTGAGTCATTATACTCCTCTGCAGCAGGAGCCGTAGGTGTTATTTGGAATAAACTAACTGTCGGCAGTGGCGCACTCTCTGACACATCATTAACATCACTACTTCACTTTTCTGCCTAAGAGCCCTGGGAACTTTTTGGATTGCTTCTGTTGCTGCTAGTTGTGGCACCTGTGACATGTTCATGGTGGGTCTCCCAGTCAGACCTGTGGTTGTGCTTCAGGTGGGATCTCATTGAGGAGGTGCTTAGGTGTGATCTTGCTTTCCCCCTGCTCACATATTTTTTTTTTGCACAGACAACAGATAGCAACATGCTTAGCTTATGGATCCTGAGTGAAGTATTTCCATACTGTGGACTTCATGGACTGCTAGGTTCCTGAGAGGATGCTACTACTACTGAGGCTAGATCTTGATGCAATTTTACTACTACTAGGTATCTAAGGTGCAGCACATCCATCAGCAGCAGAGGCACTCATCATCTCATCATAGTTAAGGTTGTGGATATTAATAACCTGTGCTGTTGTTGTTGCTGGTTACTCAATACAAATGTGTGTGGCTGAATGGGGCTTGGACTTGGAAGCTGTGATGATGCTGATAATCATACCTGGGAACTCTCCGGATTTGCCCCAGAGACTCCGGTATTGACAGAGCTTTACCAGGTCTCCGGGGCAGAAGCTGATTCCTCCGGGTATGGGGAGTTTCTATTGAAACTCTGCCAAATTCTGCTGTTTTTCCCGATGTTCCTCCTTCCCCAGTCTTCTGTGTGACACCTTTAAGCCCTGCCCCCCACTTTTGTCAAGCCCCGCCCCTTTTTGACACAATTCACGTCATTATTGTCACCCCTGCTGCACCAGAGGACTCCCTTCCGGGTAGACCTCAATTGGAAGTTCCCAGGTATGCTGATAATGACTGACAGAATGATTGTGTATTTTTAGGCATTTTTGCTTCTACAGGGTCAGACATTCCAATTGTTTTCTCAAACAGTTTATAGACAGGCAACAGTGCTCCTTTTCAGTGGTGGAAGATTGAGCCTTTGCCTTTCAGCTAACTTTCTGGCTATGTCATCATGTCTCTCACTCAACGTCACCTATATCTGAACAAGAGGAGGATGTTGGAGGGATATATTTTAGATCTACATCATCATCATTAGGTCATCCTCAGCATTGCCCACCTCTTCTTGCCCGCTACCTTCATATTCCTCTAAGCTTTTAGAGAGGTCAAACAATTTCTTTTTACTTTTACTCTCTCAAAGTTCACTACTACTTTGTGGACCTGTGTTTTTGGTGCTTGTTTGTCTCACTGTCAGATGCAGCAGTTGGTTCAGCTGCTACACCTTCCTCCATTATGCCATCATCAACACCAGAATGTGACTCATAGTCATCTTCAGTGTCCTTCTTATATATATATATATTTTTTTTTGATAGTACTGGCGCTAGTTGTAGTGGTACTGGCGCTAGTGGTGTTGGTGGTGGGAGCTTGATACACTGCATCCTCTCTGGGAGGAGAGGCATCATCATCATTATTTATTGCACACGACACAACCATGGCTGCAGTCAGTTTTTGAATTGACACTTTACTCCCACGTCCCTGTACTGCTCCACCTTTCACCCTCCCCCTGCCCTTTGTGTGTTTGCTGGACATTACTCACCTACTGTTTGTGTGTTTTTACTCTAAAGTACACAACAGAACTGACGGAGTGTGATGTCTTGCCTTGGCCCTCAGCAAAATTCTCAGTCTTGTCTGCTATCTATCAAGTCTGCCTCAGTCACACAGATCACATCAGGGTCCCAGTCAGCTGTCTGACTCTCCCGAGATAGTAACAGCCAGGTCAGTAAGTAGCTTGGATCACAGCTCCTTGTGTCTTGCCAGTCAAACCAAATTTTGAGGTATTTAGGGACAACCTCCTTTCATCTCCCCCAGAGTGCCCCCAGACTTCCCTAATGCAGAGAACAAATGTCCTACCTAAAAGACGACCTAAATTAAGCTTCAGCTTCACTTTATTTGGATATCTTCTCTAGCTCAAAAACGTGCTGCTTTCTCCTCTCACAAACACAGAATGGCATCCTGGGAGACCCTGACAGTGGCATAACAATAGGGGTCGCAGGGGTCGCACCTGCGACCAGGCCCGTCACTCCAGGGGCCCGGCCGCCCCCTGCGAACCCATCGCCACTTGCCCACAGCCCGTGCCTGCAGCAGCTCAGCTGATCTCCTGGCGCTCTAGTAATGCAGAGCGCTGGGAGATGACATCATCTCCCAGCGCTCTGCATTACTGAGAACCGTGCAGGAGAGGGTGATGGAGGTAGGAGATGGACATGGGGCAATGCATACCTCCCAACATTTCAAATGGTCAAGGAGGGACACTTCTGATTTAGGTGGCGTTTCTGGGGGCGTGGCTGGTAGGCGGGGCATTTCTAAGAATTTTTAGGTTACTTCTTGACCTATCTGAACCTCTTTGTGCAACTGATTAATGATTTAGAACAAGACCAAAGCATTTTTATTACACAGATTCATTTATAAACACATATATTGAAGATTAAAGGGATAGTAATACTTCGTTTTATCTTTATTTTAATTTGTAGGCATTAAAAAAACATGAAGAACGATATAAGTCTTATCTCTCAAACCTTTATGGTTTAAGAGATATTCACAAGCAAAGTATCCCCCCCCGTTCAGCCTGATCAGAAGGGAGGTGCCCAGGTAGCCTGCAGAGAGGGACAATCTTCAATCAAGATAAGGGAAAAACCTGAAAAACTTGTCAAGGGGGGGGAAGGACTTTCATTGTTTTCATACAAAGAAGATTGTCCCCTGCTGTTATCTGTCTGGTCTTACAACCAGATTCACATCTGAGAAGAGATGGCTTACACTAGGAAAAAGGGGCGGGAGGAGGAAATTTTGCTTGTGAATATCTCTTAAACCATAAAGGTTTGAGAGATAAGACTTATATCATTCTTCATATTTTTTTAATACCTACAAAATAAAATAAAGTTAAAACGAAGTATTACTATCCCTTTAACAGCAAATTTATGTGAATTTTATTGCTGTGGAGCAATGTGATACACACCACTCATTCTGATGTCCTATAAAGAGGGGCAAAAGGGTAGAAAAGAGGGACAGAGGGATTTGGGTCTCAAAGAGGGACTGTCCCTCCTAAT
The DNA here is from genome assembly GCA_037306005.1 of Rhinophrynus dorsalis. NCBI lineage: Eukaryota > Metazoa > Chordata > Amphibia > Anura > Rhinophrynidae > Rhinophrynus > Rhinophrynus dorsalis. The sequence continues at coordinate 235,842,797 of CM074725.1, read as the reverse complement.
GAGGGACACTTGGGAGGTATGGGCAATGTGAAGATGGGGGGGGGCAGTGGCAATTTCTGCAACAGGGCCCGATGGCTTCTAGTTACGCCACTGGAGCCTGACACCCTTTTATATGCCTGCAGGAAAAGAAGAGAAAACTACCATGTGGTGGGGAGAAATTCAGTCTTCCCATTCAATTCAATGCAATGAGCTAGGCAAAAAAAAGCAGGAATATGGAACTTTTCGGCAGACATTTTTCACCAGGCAGGAAGTGCAATATTTTGGCTGTTTTGGTTTGAGGCAAAACATTTTCACCCATCCCTAGATATAGGCAGAAAAACCCTTTAAAGGAATAGTAATACTTCATTTTATCTTTATTTTATTTTGTAGGCATTAAAAAAACATGAAGAACAATATACGTATTATCTCTCAAACCTTTATGGTTTAAGAGATATTCACAAGCAAAGTATCCCCCCCCCTGTTCAACCAGAGCAGAAGGGAGGTGCCCAGGTAGATTGCAGAGAGGGACAATCTTCAATTAAGATAAGGGAAAAAGCTGAAAAACTTGTCAAGGGGGGCAGGGCTTTCATTGTTCTCATAGGAAGAAGATTGTCCCCTGCTGTTATCTGTCTGGTCTATGGACTGCATTCCACATCTGAGAAGAGATGGCTTACACTAGGTAAAAGGGGTGGGAGGGGAAACTTTACTTGTGAATATCTCTTAAACCATAAAGGTTTGAGAGATAATACTTATATCATTCTTCATGTTTTTTTAATGCCTACAAAATAAAATAAAGTTAAAATTAAGTATTACTATCCCTTTAACATCTCAGTACTAGAGACATTTTCAACTTTCGCAGAGCAATGCATTGGAGATGTCTGTAGCACACAAGGGGTTAATCTTCGGAACTACTCAGTCTGACATACCTTATTACAGTGGGTCCTGCACTCACAGGAAGGAAGAGCTATTATTAGAGCCTCAATGATAAAACATCTAAATGTATTGAAGTAAGTGTACGTACAGTTATCGATGACATGTGCAGCACAGTGACCAATCGATAATCCATAAAACAAGGGTTTAATGAGTTTTGCCATGTAAACTGCTTACTCATACACCACCTATACAACAAGACTCACATCCAAATTACTAATCTGTTTTTATTTTTAAGGAGAAGTTTAACCCTTGGTGCCAGAGGGGTGTGCAGTGCTTTATCCTGCAATATGTTTCCCATCCCTCTGGCACAGATATTATTTAAGCAGAGGATTCTTAAAGGAGCAGTAAACATTTTTAAGGAAAAAGATGTAATAGATCTTTTTCTAATAGTTTAAAACAAGGGTACTTCCAGCACTGAGTGATGTATAATTCCAAGTGTTATTACAGTTCAAACATTTTTTTTTTTACATTAAAGCTGTAATTTTGTCTTATGGTCACTTACTATGAAGAGCTGTAGTCTGTGACTCAAGCTCTCCTACCGAATTCTGGGGAAAAACAATCTTTGTGCCCCCAATTCACAGCGAACTACCAGACAATTTATATTATCAGCAATTAAAATGGACCCTGAAAATTGTTTGGGCCTCTGTGCTTTGCACCTGCTGCAGAAATTGTAGTTTAGCTCTTTGCTAACAGTTTGATATAAAAAAAAATGAACATTGAGCTGTAATGACTTTGAATGATAAATCTCTCAGCAATGGCAGTATCTTTATTTTATCCATCAGAAAAAGACCTGTCTTTATATGTACTTGTTGTTATAAGGCGTTAGCATTCTGAATACACCACACATTTAAATAGCAGTACTAGGGTTGCCACCCAGCCGGTATTTTACCGGCAGACCGATAAAAAATTGGCTTCTGTCCAATGTTAAGTCTATGGAGGGAATGCCTTGGCTGGTATTTTATTTAAGAAAAGGTGGCAACCCTAAGCAGTACGTTCGATACAACTGATATATTGTTCTTTAGAGTCTCTATGTTAAGGACGGGCAACCTGTGGGCTTCCAGCTGTTTCCCTGCTGATGATAGGAATTGTACTCTGTCATAAAGGGAGCAGGGCTTAATCAGGTGGATGGGGTTTATTGACATGGTACTTGGAAAGTGGGTGAGAAGTGGGCATAATAGGGTGAGAAGGTGGAGAAGTTAGTGGAAAGTGGTCAGAACAGGGTGAGAAGGAGGAGAAGTAGGAGGAACAGGGTGGGAAGGAGGAGAAGTGGGAGGAACAGGGTGGGAAGTGGACAGGAAGTCAACAGAACAGGGTGGGAAGGAAGAGAAATTGGTGGAAACCAGGAGGAACAGGGTGGGACGTAGACAGGAAGTCAACAGAACAGGGTGGGAAGTGGACAGGAAGTCAACTGAGCAGAGTGGGAAGTGGACATGAAGTCAAGTGAACAGAGTGGGAAGTGGACATGAAGTCAACAGAACAGGGTGGGAAGTGGACAGGAAGTCAACAGATCGGGGTGGGAAGGAAGACAAATCGGTGGAAACTGGGAGTCACAGGGTGGGAAGGAGGAGAAGTGGACGGGAAGTGGGTTGAACAGGGTGGAAAGGAGAAGAAGTGAGTGGAAACTGGGAGGAACAGGGTGGGAAATGGGAGAATTGGACAGAGTTTGAAAGAAAACTCACCACCACCTGAGAATCAGTCTCTGTCTCTGGAGACCCGGTAATAAACTCTGAAAAACAGAGTCTGTGGGGCAGATCTGGAGAGTCCTGGATAGGGTTATGTCCTCTTCCATAAATCTGATATCAAGGACTGATTGTAACGACAAAAAAGGAGAGCAATAGGGAGCGCCCTAGTGCAATTCAGGCGATAAATGACATTTTCCTTCACCAGATCACCCCACAGATGGGTACTCACAAAGCTCTTGGCTGTTTAGCACATATGTGAAAAACAGTAATCAGGCTTGCTGGATAAATTCCCTGACCCAGCTCAGGACTCGTTGGGCTGCTTCTTCTTTACACGATCTCTCCCAGAGGTTCAAAACAACTCTCAAACACAATAAAGAAAAGAAGCGCCCAATAGTGAAATATGTTTACACTATATATTTCTCCACCATCCATTAAATACCATTGTACTCACATTTATTCGGGGCCAGCAAGGGGGATATTCCGTTGCTGACAAACAAACTTGTGGAGATCATACACCGTCTCCACTCGGTGCGCTGGGTTCTGCTGCTTCAAATATCACCATCCACTCAACGAATCCAGTTCAATATTTAGATTTGTTGAGTGGATGGTGATATTTGAAGCAGCAGAACCCAGCGCACCGAGTGGAGACGGTGTATGATCTCCACGAGCTTGTTTGTCAGCAACGGAATATCCCCCTTGCTGGCCCCAAATAAATGTGAGTACAATGGTATTTAATGGATGGTGGAGAAATATATAGTGTAAACATATTTCACTATTGGGCGTTTTCTTTATTGTGTTTGAGAGTTATCAAGGGGCAAGGGAAAATTCATACTGGTCACTGGGAATTTCTGATCTGAATAAGATAGGTGAATGGTTATTATTAGGACTTGTTACTTCTCTTTTAAAGCAAGGGACCAACTGACCAGTGCAGTGAACTAAAATGCTTTCCTTGGCCAAAGACCCTTTTTTGGGGGGGGAATCTAGACTCCTTTGGGTGGAATATTTATTAAACATCTGCTTAGATACATAACCCTACACGCACGCCTCTGCTTTCAAGGCTTAACACCAGCTAAACAAAACGGGTGTAATTCTTGGGTAAATCATATGCCTCCATTTAAGACAAATATAAATTCCGATTGAGTTAACCCTTTGAGTGCAACCCCTCTGGCACTCAAAGGGTTAAATATGACACTTCCCTTTAACACTTTTGTAATGAACGTTACAGTGCATGACACACAAAGACGAGATACAGAAAATTGGAGCAATACTGGATTAAACCAACAGCGATAGAGGGGGATAATCAAAACTACCCAAATTTCCCTTGATTTAAACGAGGGGGGCTTTAACCCTTGAACGTTTAAAGGGGGAGGGCTTTAACACTTTGAGTGCCAGAGGGGTACCCTCTGGCACTCAAAGGGTTAACCCTTGAATGCTATAGCTCTCCAGAACTGAAGAAGTTAACAGCCCCATTGGGAATTTTTATTCGTCCCCCTATGGCACTGTTGGGTTGCACTAGAATCGTCCCAGTTCTTCATAGTGCCGCAGCCTCCTCGCCTGCAGAGTAGCGGTCCGGATGATAAATGTGCCCCTGTGGACTGTACTCTCGCCGGAGGCTGTTTCAGAGCAGATCAGAGAGTGATATTCTGCAGCAGACCTTGCTAAGCGGCTGACTCAGTACAGAAATGAATTAAATGTAACATAATAAATTAGAGTTTGTGATTTATTTCCTATTTTTTTTTTTTCTGAACAACTAAAGCTGGATTAACACTTTTGCTGAGTTTATTACAGGTCTGTTGGGTTTATTCCAAGATTCCAGCAAACTCAGCTAAGTAAAAACATTTTGTTACATTGTGCAAGTGAAGTGTGACAATAAGACAGAGAGGCTCAGCTATGGAATACAACTAAAGCAATTCTAGAACAAACCAATTGGACCATAGGGAACAAACATTCATCAGCTTCCCATTGATTTAAATTGGGCTTTTAACCACCCTGAATGCCAGAGAGGTCTATTTGGAGACAAATCTAGCATAGAAGGGGTTAAAAGCCCCCTTTCAGTCAATGGTAAAATGAATTAGTTTGCTATGGTTCAGTTGGTTTGCTACACAATTACTCCTGTCTTTAGTGTCAGAGTTATGTCCACTAACCCACACTATTAACCCTTTCTTATCCTGTGTACAATGTGTAATGATTGTACAATTTAGATTGATTAATTTTTGAAAATTATATAGATATACAACAACATTAAAGGGATAGTAATACTTAAAATGTAAAAAAAATGATGTTGTAGGGTTTATCTCCCCTGAGTAAAACAAGGGTATCCTACTGCTGAAAGCTGTTTTATTCAAATGTTATTCCAGCTCAAACTTTTTTTTTTTAAGTGCAGTATCACAGTGGCCTGAAATTGTACAGTGGTGCTGTTGCTACACCATCCTATGGACAGCTCTGATCAGTTGACCATAAATCTCCATTGGATGGTGTAACAACAACTCCACTGTACAATTTCAGGCCACTGTGTTACTGCACTTCAAAAATTCAAGTTTGAGCTGGAATAACTTTTGAATAAAACACCCTTCAGCAGTGGGAGTACCCTTGTTTTACTCAGGGGGATAACACTACAACAATTTATTTTTTTACATTAAGCATTAATATCTCTTTAATATTGTTGTGTTTCTGTATAATTTATGTGTATAACAGAAGAACTTACCTAGGCAGCAGTCTTTCTATCTAATGTAAAGCCTTGGTATATTACACCACATGTATTAAAAATAAATCTCTCCTGCGGGCAGCATGTTTGAAGTTGCCACCTGCTTTATTGCCTCATCTCCAGGTACTTTCAGGTTGTGCAAGGACCTGTATTCTCCTTCTCCATGTCCCTCAATCTCTCTCTCTCTCTCCATCACACCCTTTATTGAACACTAGCAGCATGCAGGGCCGGTGCAAGGATTTTTGTATACACAGACGAAGGTGCATTTTGATGCCCCCCCCGAACCCGGACACAATCCCCTGCCCCCCCTGATCTTGCCACAATCTCCTGCCCCCACCCACATATTCACCTCCACACTCTCCCCAGCTCCACATTGCCCCTTCCGCAATGCCCCCTCATCTCCACAATGCCCCCTCATCTCCACAATGTCCCCTCATCTCCACATTGGCCAATTCATCGCCACATTGCCCCTTCCACAATGCCCCCTCATCTCCACATTGGCCCCTCATCTCCACAATGCCCCTTTCACATTGCCCCCATAATCTCCACAATGCCCCCTTCATCTCCACATTGCCCCTTCCACAATGGACCCTTCATCTCCACAGTGCCCCTTCCATATTGCCCCCTTCATCTCCACAATGCTCCCTTCATCGCCACATTGCCCCTTTCATCCCCTACCTTAAGTCCCTGGTGGTCTAGCGGCGTGCCATAACTTAGAGCTCTGTGCCTCCTTCAGCACAGAGCTGAAGCTCCCGCGCGCTGCTCTCAGTAATGCAGAGCGCTGGAAGATGATGTCATCTCCCTGCGCTCTGTATTACTACAGAGCCTGGGTCTCTCTGCAGCGTGTCACATAGATGCCGCGAGGGAGCACTTGGTAGTGTAAATCAGCGCTCCCTCGCGGCAGATATACGTATTTAAAAAAAAAATCCCAGCTTCCCCCTTTTCGGCGCCCCTCCATTGCAGTGCCCTAAGGCAGCTGCCTGTCCTGCCTTAATGGTAGCGCCGGCCCTGGCAGCATGGGACGGCGTTGCCCATGTTTTTTGTTTTATCATTCTATTTAGTAATGTAAACTATAATTTTAAAGTATCCTAGCTTTGGCCGGGATGCAATATCCCTGTGTGCATGGATCTACCAGGATGTATATGTAGATGTGTGTGAGCCTGTGTGTATGGCAGTGCCGGTGCAAGAAGAAGCAGGGTGAAGGTAGAAAATATTGTAGATCCAGGAGATATGTCCAGCGGGGGGCGTGTTAGAACTTGCCTCCCGCTTCCTTGCTTATGTCTCCAGTTTCATTTTATACAGTGAAAGACAGGTCCTGACAGGTCCTCAAAGCAGTGTGGGGTTCTGGCACTAGCAGAACCTGAAAGGACCTGAAGACGTAGGTAAGGAAGTGGGCAGCAAACTGAAACATACTGCCCACTGGATATATCTACCAGGTTGCTTCCAGATTGATGTACAATATTGAGGTAGAGGGAGGAAGGGAGAGATGGGGAGAGAAGAAAGGAGATAGAGGATAGATATTGAAGTATTGTTTCACAAACAGAAATTGACACACTCAAACTCACACATAAACACACTAAAAAACACACACACGCACATACACACAAACACAGACATACATACTCAAACACACATACACTATCTCTCTCTCTCTCTTAAGTGAGAGTTTTGGGTATTGTGGAATGCTGGAATCATGGGGTATATTATAATTCTCTTTATTGGTCTTAGTTTAAAAAAAATGATACCAGTATGTACACAGCAAATATCTATCTATCTATCTATCTATCTATCTATCTATCTATCTCATATTCTATCTCATATCTATCTATCTATCTATCTATCTATCTATCTATCTATCTATCTCATATCTATCTATCTATCTATCTATCTATCTATCTATCTATCTATCTCATATCTATCTATCTATCTATCTATCTATCTATCTATCTATCTCATATATGTCTATTACATATCAAACTATTTATTTATTTATTTATTTATTTATTATCATATCTTTCTTTCTATCTATCTATCTATCTATCTATCTATCTATCTATCTATCTGTGTCTGTCTATCTATCTGTCTGTCTGTGTCTGTCTGTCTATCTATCTATCTCATATCTGTCTATTACATATCAATCTATTTATTTATCTATTAATATCATATCTATCTATCTATCTATCTATCTGTCTATCTATCTATCTATCTCATATCTGTCTATCTATTACATACCTATCTATCTATCTATCTATCTATCTATCTATCTATCTATCTCATATCTATCTATCTATCTTATCTATCTCTCATATCTATCTTTCTGTCTATCTCATCTATATCTCATATCTATCTATCTCATATCTATCTATCTATCTATCTATCTATCTATCTATCTATCTATATCTATCTATCTATCTATCTATCTATCTATCTATCTATCTATCTATATCTATCTATCTATCTATCTATCTATCTATCTATCTATCTATCTATCTCATATCTATCTATCTATATCTATCTATCTACCTATCTATCTATCTATCTATCTATCTATCTATCTATCTATCTCATATCTATCTATCTATCTATCTATCTATCTATCTATCTATCTATCAATCTAGCTATCTATCTCATATCTATATATCATCTATCTATCGATCTCATATCATCTGTCTATCTATCTGTTTGCCTGTCTATCTCGCTCTTTGCCTGTCTGTCTATCTCATATCTATCTATCTATCTATCTATCTATCTATCTATCTATCTATCTATCTATCTCATATCTATCTATCTATCTATCTATCTATCTCATATCTATCTATCTATATATCTATCTCATATCTAACTATCTATATATCTATCTCATATCTATCTATCTATCTATCTATCTATCTGTCTATCTATCTATCTGTGTCTGTCTATCTATCTCATGTCTGTCTATCTATTACATATCAATCTATTTATTTATCTATTAATATCATATCTATCTATCTATCTATCTATCTATCTATCTATCTATCTATCTGTCTATCTATCTATCTATCTATCTATCTATCTGTCTTTCTCATATCTATCTATCTATCTTATCTATCTCTCATATCTATCTTTCTGTCTATCTCATCTATATCTCATATCTATCTATCTCATATCTATCTATCTATCTTTCTGTCTATCTATCTATCTATCTATCTCATATCTATCTATCTATCTATCTATCTATATCTATCTATCTATCTATCTATCTATCTGTCTATCTATCTATCTATCTATCTATCTATCTGTCTTTCTCATATCTATCTATCTATCTTATCTATCTCTCATATCTATCTTTCTGTCTATCTCATCTATATCTCATATCTATCTATCTCATATCTATCTATCTATCTATCTATCTATCTATCTATCTATCTATCTGTCTCATATCTATCTCATATCTATCTATCTATCTATCTATCTATCTATCTGTCTCATATCTATCTATCTATCTATCTATCTATCTATCTATCTATCTATCTATCTCATATCTATCTATCTATCTATCTATCTATCTATCTATCCCCATTGTGTCCCAGAAAGGAATTCAACTCGTTGCATAGCAGTGAGTTGTACACCTCTTTGGCAATTAAAAAGTTAAATAAGATTGTGCTTATTTTTGCTCTTTATTAATTTATTTGCCCCGGGCCTCCTAGAGTCTAACGACAGCCTTTACTTGGATTACCGCGCTCTCTGCCGTCATCTCCTGCTCTCAGTCTCTCTGTTCTCTCCTCTTTCTTTCATTCTCTGTTGTTCCCCTTCTCTTTCTTCCCGATGTCTTTCTCTCTCTGTCCTCTTGCCCGCTGTTCTACTTGGCAGCTATTCCCAGCACTGCAGCATATTTAGTGAAAAATGCCGCTGCTCATGTCAGTAGATGTGATACATCGCAGGCTGGGGAATAATTCACAATCTGTAAAACATGTGGAACGTGCCATCCTTTCAACTTTCACCCTCATTCACCGCACCTGCCAGGGGGCCTACAAGAACCGCAAGACTGTAGCTGACTGATACAGGCACAACAGATCCATGGGAGTTTACACACTGTGGCGTTGCGTTTAGAACCATTTGTGTGCCAGTGACACTGGATGAATTCTATTCACAGGGCTTAACGTCGTTTTACTCTAAACTAAGGGATGATTTAACTGCTTGGACGCTATGGACGTCTCCAATGCATTGATTTGCTATGTGTTAGAGATTTCGCTAACATCCCAGGGTGTTACTGGGTCAATAAGTAATTATCAGGAACTTGCATTCATCTTAACCCTTTGAGAGCCAGAGGGGTACGCAACGCATTGAGACGCAAAAGCTCCCAAAGGGCTAGAAAGTATGTTACAGCTCTTCATTGCCACTGCAAAAATATTTTAAAAATATTTTAACCCTTTGAGTGCAAGAGGAGTATCCAACACATTGCTTTGCTATGTGTTGGTTAACCCTTCTGGCACTCAAATGTAAAACATATTCTTACAAATGACAAAATCCTTATTCATCAATCTAAAGTGGAGCAGGTTAATTGCACTGTATAGGATAAATAACATGTCCCTAAATTTCTAGTGATTTGAATAGGGCTTTTAACAGAGGCCTAACTAGAAGCCACTGGGCCCTGGTGCAAGATCAGCCATGGCCCCCGCCAGCCATTGCCCCCCCCCTCAACCACACTGGCCTCTCCATTGACCATCTGCACTGGCCACCTCCACATTGCCCCCCCATCTCCACATTGCACCCCATCTCCACATTGCTACCACCCTACCCCCCATCTCCACACTGCCCTCCATCTCCACACTGCCCTCCATCTCCACATTGCCACCACTCTGCCCCCCATCTCCACATTGCCACCACTCTGCCCCCCCATCTCCACTTTGCCCATCTCCTACCTTCCTGGTGGTACAGTGGTAGGCTGACCATAAGTACCGTTTGTAAAAGGGACAGTACAGTTTTTTCATATTTCCAGAGGTCCCGTCTTTTTAATATAAATGTCAATTTTGTCCCGTTTTTAATATAACTTATATTTAGTTTTTTGTAAAAAAAAAACTGAACGCGGCTTGTTTGTTTCTCATAAGATAAAGTAAATCGTAACTTCCTTTCGTCACACTAGTGACTTTACTGTGTTTACTGTACGCATTGATTACCATAGAGTCTTATGACTCGAGTGACTCATAACTGTCTAAGACTCTCGAGTCTATGGTAAATTACCATAGAGTCTCTTTGACAGTGATATGACAACAAATCATAAGACTCTATGGTAATCAATGCGTACAGTAAACACAGTAAAGTCACTAGTGTGAGTGACGAAGAGAGGAAGTGTCGATTTACTTCAGGGGAAGGCTTTTTTGGCCAGAGAGAGAGAACACTACTAGGAAGAGACGGAGCAAACATGCTCTCTCTGCTTGCAGCTTACTACGATCGGACTCAATGAGTATTTTTTACCTGTATTGCAGTTGGTTTGCTCAAAAATAGCTCCAGTTCATCTTAGTATGTCAGACTCTATCCAATATGGTATGACTTGCAGAATTTTCTATTTTCCCTCCACCTTGAAGACATTCTATCCAGCACAATACACAAAAGCACTAAATCACTGATATTGGTAAAGTGGTCACAGGATTTTATTTTCAATGTATACATATATAAAGAGGATGTTGCCAGAGCTACATATTTTAGAGATCAAATTCCCTAATGAGCGCTGAGGAAGAGTATCTTTGCTGCTTCCACTGTTAGGGCACCACCAATAAGACTGGATCAAAACCATGCAGTAGTCTAGCACAAGCAATAGTAGTGTCTCTCCCAATCAATCCGCTTGTATAATCAGGGGGTGCCCTCCTTTCTCACCCTACCAAACTAAGACGTGGATTTCTATGGAAAGGTCCAAATGCTGCCATGACAATAGATAGAATTAAATAGATTTATGGGACAAGATTGGGCCTCTGGAGTCACTAAAACCACTGAGCCCTCAGGAGGGGAAAATACCACTTTGCAGGAAACTTCTGAGGAACCATGGCTGAAAAGCCTGCCCTTCCCTCTGGGCAGTAAGAAGTCAATGCAGGGAACAAAACATATTTTGATCTGTGCTTTAGGCAACAAAATGAATTAATATAATTCATAATACTGTCCATAATCTATATGACCTGGTTACAGGTCATTGTCATCTGCTGTTATGTTGCATTTATGCTTATGGCTACTGGGATTTAAGTTGCGTTATCCATGCTCTGCCCCTTCCAGGGTAACCCAGGGCCCTTCTGAGCTACCCTGGTCCTCTGTCCTGCCCCTATCATCAGCCCTGCAGCCTTTGTCTGCTGCTGGCAGTTAGAGAGGCGGCTGCAGGAAGGAATGACATCAACGCTACCTTCTCCAAGCTGATGTAATTTACTGCGAAGGCAAAAGAAAAATTTTATTGTGTCCCAAACACGACAGGAAAATCTATCAAGCAAAAATGTACAATGTCTGAAATCCTGCTTGTAATACAAATAGATACAGTGTGATACAAACACAGGCATACACACAGTGATATAAACACTGTGATTTATACACACGTGCAGCGTAATACACACACAGACACACAATGATATAAACACTGTGATTTATACACACACAAATGAACAGAGTTATATACACACAGAGTTATATACACACAGACACACAATGATATAAACACTGTGATTTATACACACATTCAGCGTAATACACACACAGACACACAGTGATATAAACACTGTGATTTATACACACGTGCAGCGTAATACACAGACACACAATGATATAAACACTGTGATTTATACACACATGCACAGAGTTATACACACACAGCGATATAAACACTGTGATTTATACACACATGCAGTGTAATACAAACACACAGACACACAATGATATAAATACTGTGATTTATACACACATGCAGCGTAATACACACACACAGACACACAATGATATAAACACTGTGATTTATACACACACATACACAGAGTTATATACACACAGACACACAATGATATAAAAACTGTGATTTATACACACACATACACAGAGTTATATACACACAAACACACAATGATATAAACACTGTGATTTATACACACACGCAGCATAATACACACACAGACACACAGTGATATAAACACTGTGATTTATACACACGTGCAGCGTAATATACACACAGACACACAATGATATATACACTGTGATTTATACACACACATACACAGTTATATATACACAGACACACAATGATATAAACACTGTGATTTATACACACATGCACAGATTTATACACACACAATGATATAAACACAGTGACACAGACCCAAGCATCTGGTGATTTGTACTCACAGGTACCCAGTGATATATACAGACACATATGATACACACACAGTGATTTGTACACAGGTACCCAGTGATATATACAGACACATATGATACACACAGTGATTTGTACACAGGTACCCAGTGATATATACAGACACATATGATACACACTGTGATTTGTACACACAGGTAGAATATTTCACACAAAGAAATACACACAATGATTTTACTCACATGTATAATGTGATATACACACAGACACAATGTGATATTCACAGACATAATAATATCCACACACTGATTTCCTCTCATGCATAATGCGATACACACACAGGAATAAAACACACACAATGTGATATACTAAGTGACACACTAATGTATACAAATACCTAATGTGACATACACACATGCACACAGTAATACACACTGACACAATGTGATATACACACACTGATTTTACTTACATGTATAATGTGATATAAACACACACACAGTAATAAAACACAGACGCAATGTTATATACACATTGACACACTAGTGTACACACAGACACAATGTGATATACTGACAGACACACTAATATACACATGAACACAATGTGATATGCACACATGTCGTGTGCATGTGGTACTGATCAAATAATTACACACACAGACAAATAATTGGATAAAACCAGGCCACAGCTTTATTAAATGTTTTAAACATTACAACAGCCCCACTTTAAGCCCTTGCCAACTGCCAAGTCATACTCCGTATGCCCTACCCATATTGAGCGAATCTCAAACTACATTTTCCATCCATCCCACCATTCCCCATTAGCTGGTCAATGCAGCTCAATGGGGAGCGGTGCCATAACCTGCGACCAAGGTCCGGGTGCAATATATGCCAATGCTGTTGGCCTGTCCTCCACCTGTTGACCATAAAACCCACACAATTAATTTGCCATTTTAACCCGTTGGCAAGGGCCCAAAGCGCCAACAGCTGTGACAAAAACCCAACCCCCAGGTGCTTGTACGACCTGAACACACCCAATAACCAATAACCACAGGGAGGGAGGGAGGGAGATTCGTTCAAGGAACCCAAGAGGAAGTGGTCACCAAGGTAGCTCCCTTTTTATCGATTATGATAACCCACCCCTTCCTCTTACCAACACCCCATCCCACCAATAGCCAACTTAATTATGATCTCCCCCCAGCCCAGACGTGATTCCTTTTCTCATTCACAGGGAATTCTGACACACAGTTGGACACACACACAGGCAGTGATAAACATACAGACAGAGATACACACACAGAGATACACACACAGAGAAATACACACAGACAGTGATATACACACATACAGAGATACACACAGACAGAGATATACACACAGACAGTGATATACACACACAGACAATGATATAAACACATTATATTCTTATTTCTATTATTGTTCCCCTAGAGGTATAGAAATGATTGAAAACGAATTACTCTTCAGTGACATACAAGAATGAGTTTGTTACATCAACAGACCCTTTTAATCCTTCCAAAGATCAGAGGGGTGTGCAGCTCATTGCTTTCAAATGTGTTACCCCTCTGCATACCTGGGAACTTTCAAAATAATCGAACCCCGAGATCTTTGAAATATTAACCCGTAAGATTCCCCAGAATGCAGATTCTTGTGATGTGACCCTGCTTACTCTACCAGGGAGGTGTTCTTATTTATCCTCAAGGAACCCCTAATGTCCTGTAACGTGACATGGGGACTTTGAATTGTGTTGCTGCTGGTGAGAGATAAATGACTGGTATAAAAAGGGGTGGGGCTTAATCACGAGTGGGGGCAGAGCTTGCTACACAAGAACAGAGTAGGCTGAAAAGGCTGAGGAAGGAGGACTGGGAGGAACAGACTGGGAAGGAGCAAAAGTGGGCAGATTTTGTTTGAAAACTCCCCACATCCGGAGAATCAGCCTCTGCCCCGGAGACCTGGCAATTAGCAGCAAAAACCAGAGTCTCTCGGGCAAATCTGGAGAGTTGCCAGCTATGGCTGTGACAGCCTGAACACACAGATTAGTGGGGGAGATATATAAAAAAGGAGTTAAAGCGGAACATTCGCCTCTAACACACTGTGTCTCATATGATTAAAGCGGAACTTTCGCCTCTAACACACTGTGTCTCATATGATTAAAGCGGAACTTTTGCCTCTAACACACTGTGTCTCATATGATTAAAGCGGAACATTAGCCTCTAACACACTGTGACTCACATGATTAAAGTGGAACATTCGCCTCTAACACACTGTGTCTCATATGATTAAAGGGGAACTTTCGCCTCTAACACACTGTGTCTCATATGATTAAAGGGGAACTTTCGCCTCTAACACACTGTGTCTCATATGATTAAAGCGGAACATTCGCCTCTAACACACTGTGACTCACATGATTAAAGTGGAACATTCGCCTCTAACACACTGTGTCTCATATGACTAAAGTGGAACTTTCACCTCTAACACACTGTGTCTCATATGATTAAAGCGGAACATTGGCCTCTAACACACGGTGACTCACATGATTAAAGTGGAACATTCGCCTCTAACACACTGTGTCTCATATGACTAAAGTGGAACTTTCACCTCTAACACACTGTGTCTCATATGATTAAAGGGGAACTTTCGCCTCTAACACACTGTGTCTCATATGATTAAAGCGGAACATTGGCCTCTAACACACTGTGACTCACATGATTAAAGTGGAACATTCGCCTCTAACACACTGTGTCTCATATGACTAAAGCAGAACTTTCACCTCTAACACACTGTGTCTCATATGACTAAAGCGGAACTTTTGCCTCTAACACACTGTGTCTCATATGACTAAAGCAGAACTTTCACCTCTAACACACTGTGTCTCATATGACTAAAGCGGAACTTTCGCCTCTAACACACTGTGTCTCATATGATTAAAGGGGAACTTTCTCCTCTAACACACTGTGACTCACATGATTAAAGTGGAACATTCGCCTCTAACACACTGTGTATCATATGATTAATGCGGAACTTTTGCTTCTAACACACTGTGACTCACATGATGAAAGGGGAACTTTTGCCTCTAACACACTGTGGCTCACATGATTAAAGCGGAACTTTCACCTCTAACACACTGTGGCTCATATGATTAAAGCGGAACTTTCACCTCTAACACACTGTGTCTCTGTAACGGTTTTTAGGACACTCAGACCAGTTGGTAAAATTAAACACAACTTTATTGAAGGAAAAATAATGCAAACGATCGCCCTCTACAGGCAGCAGTAATAATAAACTGAAATGGCAGGGATAACCCAAAGGTACAATATATAGAATGAGGTAGACACACTATCTAGGAACAGATAATGGTAAACTGACACAAAGAGTTAAATGCAATAATCAATCAGTCAGTCTCAGATGTGGGGGTTTGGCATGCCCAAGGTGGTAATAGGAGCTGCTGGGTAGATATAGCCAGCACAGAGTTCTTTGAGGTATGATGCCATAACCAATCTGTGACCAGTCTAGATACAGCAGAACAGCGACCCAAAATAGCCCCCGCGAGCGTACCCAATGTGACAACTGATTCTGCGAGTGCAAGAGTGGATAGCCCACACGGGCGTACTAGGTCTTAGCCTGAAATGCACGAGCTGGCATTTAGCCCCCACGGGCGAATAACCGGAGACCTACGTTAACGACAGTTGAGCCAATAGACCCCACGGGCGTAGACCAACAGGAGCCTGCCAGAGCTTGGAGCCTGCCCTTTGCTGCAACACGAGCCAGTAAGCCACAACGGAGTCCACCGGTAAACTGAACATTAGACCAAGAGCCAATGGCAAACAGTGTTTACACGACCTTTACATCAGTAAAAGGGGCTGGAGGGAGATACTTTATCATTCAATTACTCTTGAACTACAACTCTGACAGTATTGAACTAACAATCTCTATGGCTCAAATACTATGAAGGTTAATTAGAACTGCTTTTATATTAAAAAATTACTGTCCCTTTAAGGCCATGTCTGAATCAGTTCTTATTCTTTAAAGTCATCACATTTATAAATGTAACTAGAATACTTTATAAATCATAATAAGCAATAAGGACATTTTAAGGATCCATTCTCCAAAAAATCAAACAAGAACGCTTTTTATAAATTTCCCACTAATGTCCCTTATGAAACATTCTGGTCTGTTGGAGCCCATTATTTGCTGTGAGGTGGTGTGACCCAGAGTCACTACAATTTAAAGGAAATTGCTGATATAATGCAAAAGCTAGATAGACAGACAGACAGACATATAGATGGACTGACAGACAGACAGATAGACCTGACTGGTGTATGAGGGCCATCTACCTAGATAAAACAATGCATTGAACAAATGACATCACTTATTCCTAAGGTACAGTCTCCCTTTAAAGGGATAGTAATACCTAAAATGTAAAAAAAAATATGTTGTAGGGTTTATCCCCCTGAGTAAAACAAGAGTACTCCCACTGCTGAAAGATGTTTCATTCAAAAGTTATTAATTTTCAAAATTGAATTTTTTAGGTGCAATATCACAGTGGCCTGAAATTGTACAGTGGCGCTGTTGCTACACCATCCTATAGACAGCTCTGGTCTCAGGACCATAAATCTCCATAGGATGGTGTAGCAACAGCGCCACTGTAAAATTTCAGGCCACTGTGATATTGCACCTAAAAAATTCAACTTTGAAAATTAATAAATTTTGAATGAAACATCTTTCAGCAGTGGGAGTATTCTTGTTTTACTCAGGGGGATAAACCCTACAACATATATTTTTTTACATTTTAGGTATTACTATCCCTTTAAGAAATATAGTCCCTTTATCTCTGTTTCAGTCCAGTGATGGTCATACTGTCCTTCTATTCTTTGTTGTGTAAAGATTGTTTATAGCAAATAAAAAATCTCAACTGCTCACTCGTTTTTCATTTCCACCAAACGTTATGCTGCTAAATCCTCTGCTATTTTTAAAATTAATTTGAATATTGACTTCTACAAACTTTAAAAGAGCCTTTGTATTCGTTTGTTACAATAGCACTGAAATGAAAATGTTAAATAACCTTTGAGTGCCAGAGGGTTATGCGTTGCAAAGCAATGGTTTGGATAAACTTCTAGGACTCAGTGGGTTATATTTCCACGGTCCCTATTTTCAAAAGAGAAATGGAGTAATTCTGGTGCAAACCACCTGCACCACATTGAGGAAATACAAATTCACATTAATTTAAATGGGCCTATTAACCCCGTTTAATACTAAAGAAAACTTGGACAGATTCCAAAAACTGCCCTCCCCCAGCGCCCTACACTCCCACATGGTCCTCCCCTTTGCACAAGAGGCGTATGGATGAGCATAGTAAATTGGCGTTAGGCGGACATGCCTGTTTCATTGTGGAACTATTTTCAGCCATTGTGGAACATATTCCACCTAACACGAAACGCGTTGGAGATTCAGTATCACTGTGCCCATGCTTTCCTGTCACTCTCTGTGCTGGTGCTCGTGCATTGAAGGAAGCTGATTGGCCCACCCAGGGTGTCTCTTTATATTTGGGTCTTGGCACCTGTCAGGTGCCCTTTCGTGGTGTTCCTGTTCCTGCGCTATTGTTGCTGTGATCCTGTATTCCTGTGTACCGACTCGGCTCGTCTGACTACTCTGCTGTTCCTGTTCCGTGATTGACCCGGTTCTGGCTGACGTTCCTGCTCCGTGATTGACCCGGTTCTGGCTGACGTTCCTGCTCCGTGATTGACCCGGTTCTGGCTGACTTCCTGCTCCGTGATTGACCCGGTTCCGGCTGATGTTCCTGCTCCGTGATCGACCCGGTTCCGGCTGACGTTCCTGCTCCGTGATTGACCCGGTTCTGGCTGACGTTCCTGCTCCGTGATTGACCCGGTTCTGGCTGACTTCCTGCTCCGTGATTGACCCGGTTCCGGCTGATGTTCCTGCTCCGTGATCGACCCGGTTCCGGCTGACGTTCCTGCTCCGTGATTGACCCGGTTCTGGCTGACTTCCTGCTCCGTGATTGACCCGGTTCTGGCTGATGTTCCTGCTCCGTGATCGACCGGCTCTGGCTGACGTTCCTGCACCGTGGTCCTTCCGGTTCTGCTTCTCGTATCAGCCTGGCGACATTCTGAGCCTGCTTGCAGCTAGAACTGACTGATCACACATCCGTTACTCTGTGGCCTCCGTTACTGTGTCTGTTGGTTGCCTCCGTTTTCTGAGCCTGTGAGAGATTACTACCGAGCTGTGGCCGTTGTATCAGAGCCAGTCTAGAACACTTGCTGTGCCGGTTGCCTCCGTTACCGAGCCCGTTGCATACGCCTGCCCAGCTTGTTGCCTTCCATACTGAGCCACATTAACACTTGTTGAGCTATTGCCTACTATACCAAGCCTATCTATTACCACTGCAGAGCCGTACACCTAGTTTGGGGCCCGTTTACCAGGAGTTGTTGCACCGCGTGGTGCAAAGGGCATTCCGATACTCTGGCAGCGTGAGCTCCGTGTCGGCACCGGAAGGGTGCTTTGGCTCTGGTCCATTCTCGCTCACTGTGTTGTTCCATCCACCACCACTTGGTAGTGCGTTGGCTCTAGTATTCAGTTTGGGCAGTGCTTCCTCCGATACAGCACCTAAGGGGTGCTCGGCTCAGGTCCCATTGGCACACGCAGTGTTCCTCTCCTACCGCACCAGGGGTGCTCCCTATTCTGGCTCCATTGGCTCTGGTAGTTTCTCTCCTTCGTTGCTACACCCCTGTAGGGGCATTGGCTCCTGCTACAGTTGGTTATTCTACACTCTTGGGCATTTCCAGACCGTTATCTGGTTGTGATTCAGTTCAGTCGCTCTGCTTGAGCTAGCTAGCTGCACTACTACTACTGGGACTGTTGATGTACCGGGCGTTGGCTAATCACCGCCACAGAGACTGACTACCAGTGTTTATGCTATGTTCTACCTGCTCCTGCTATATTGAGCCTGTATATTACTCATTATTGTAATACCGATTCTGGCCCTCAGGGGCGCTATTCCTTATTTCATTTTAATAAAACTGTGTTTTATTTCTAACCCTGGTCTGAGTGTCTGAAAACCGTAACATTCAGTTTTTATAACAACTGAATTTTATCCTTTTTCCATGATATATTTCTAAGTTCCCCATTGATATTTGAAGTTTATTACCTCCACTTGTATCCATTACAGACTGTACCAGGACTGCTGATATATAAGAAAGACCAACAAGGCTAGGTGAGCGTCGAGAGATTAGACCAATACTCTGTCCGCTAGAAGAGAACGCCTTCCAAGGAGTGAAAGGGTTAATAAGAACATTACAGCTGGGAGAACGTCTGCTCTACATTGGTGGAGGTTATATCTGCCTGCATTTTATACACTATCCTCCCAGATACACAGCGAACTGGCTCATATAGTCGGGAGGGAACAGTACTTTTTGGCAGCGGTAAGGCCGGCTAATACTGGCAACATCTTCTATACAATCTAATAAATACTTATAGACTTGCCATTTGTGCATATATTTTTTGGAGAGACTATAGGGGAACCACCTATGCAATTAGTAACATAGTAACATAGTAGATAAAGCTGAAAAAAAAGACATGTGTCCGTCAAGTCCAGCCCATGCCAAAAACACCCCTGTTGATCCAGAGGAAGGCAAAAAAAAGCCCTCTGGAGCCATTTCCAATCTAGTCCCAAGTGTGTGTGGGGGGAAATTATTCCTTCCTGACTCCAACTGGTACTCAGATAGTTCCCCGGATCAATATCCTATCTGCTTTGAAGCCATCTGTCATAATTGTCAGTATTGTTCTGTGCTAGATAGGCATCCATTGCTTTTTTGAATGCAGTTGCATTATCTGCAAGCACAACATCCTGAGGCAAAGAATTCCATAGCCTTACCGCCCTTACTGTAAAGAATGCCTGCCTTTGTTTTAGTCGAAAGAGCCTTTCCTCTAGTCTTAATGGATGACCTCTTGTTCTTAGCTCAGCTCTTTGCATAAGTAATTCATTGGATAGTTCTTTGTATTGACCTTGAATGTATACTTATGGATTAGTTTTGTCCTAGTTTATTATTATTTGTTTATATAGGGTACCCTCTATGATAATATAGTTGTATAATTTTACTATTTTATTGTCTATAATAAATTGTATATTTGCGTATATACATGCACTCCTCCTTCTACACCCTCTTTTAGGGTATAGTAATGTTGTGTAATCCCCATCAATTTACTAATTTATTTTAACCTATTGAGTGACAGAAAAGTATTCAACTCATTGCAACGCAATGCGATGAATACCTTTCTAGCACTCAGTGGGTTAAATTAACCTTCATCATTAATTATGACAATAACACAGAGCTATAATTTCTCCAAGTGCAGTGCTTTCTAAACCCACTGAGTGCCAGAGGCGAAGCAATTAACTGGTCAACCCTCTGGCCTTCAAAGGGTTAATATCTGGAAACCCCTCTGGCATTCAAAGGGTTACATTTCCTGGGATGTGAACTAAATCTTGCATCCCAGGGAAATGTCCTCCTTGGTAAAAGACAGATTTTGTTCTGGAACATGCAGTATGGCACACAAAGCGTACCAGACACGCTGTGTATCTTTCCCATAATGCATTGTCTAAGCTTTTCTATGTATTTTTTTTTTTTTTACTTCAAGTTTGCCCCCAGGCCAGAAGAATCTGTGCATTAATTCATGCAAAATAATCAGCATCTTTCCAAAAAACAACCAAAATAAATCCAGCAGGTTAAATCTGTTTTTCGTGCCGGGTTAGTGGAATAAAATACTGTAGATTCTCATTGTGGAATAATAAATGAAATATAACCACCCCCCAAAACAACAATCATAAACTGAAGATATAGAGAAATTGTATTTCTCAGAAAGGAAAAACTGTAAAAGCAATGACAGATAGAAGCAAAAAAATATGAAGACAAACCAGGGTCTCTTTACTGGATACAAAGAATGGAATATCTCCCAACATTTCAAATGGCCAAAGAGGGACACTTGTGTTTTAGGTGGTGTTGCTGGGGGCGTGGCTGGTGGGTGAGGTATTACTGAGAATTTGTAGGTTATTTATTAAAGGGGAACTACCACCCCGCAAAAACTTAATCTTAATTAAGTCTTCATCTGGCGACTAGCTGCTTAGTAGCGCTAGTCGCAAGAAATATTACCTGGTTTAAAAGATTTTCGACTTATTCGGAGGCTGACAGTAGCAGGAAGCATGGTCATCTTGCCCCTGATCTGGTGGTGGGAGGCCATTAAGGACCACGGTATTTCACAATGAATTCTGGGATGGCAAAATGGTGTATAGCCGCGCTACCATGCCAGAATTCCATGACGCCCAGACCGGCGTGACGGGACTTCTGCTTCTCTGGAAGAATTGGCTCTAATTCAGAAACTAACGAAGCAGTTAATTGGTGAAGATTATAAAGTAGGTATCACAAGGCTCCTTCAGATTTTGGTCCTTCATCCTGAGACTCTGGGATCTGGAGCAATGGAGTGTAACACACCAAAACAGATGTAGTCATCTCCACTGCCTCCCCCTGGTGCAAATGGGGTACAGAGGGCCAAGTTTAGAGTAAGCAGCTTATTAAATTCAAACAGAGAACCAGAAGGGATGAAAACCACTTTCAGTACTAAATACTAGGTTCCCCCAAAATGGGATGAGCTCACCTTTAGTGTAAAACCGGTTTGAAAATACAACTGGTATATAGCAAATGGGGAATTTTAAATCCTCCCCGATTCGGACAGCGTTCCTCCAAATGAATTTCTACTGACCAATCAGCTTGCAAGAAAATGACTGCGGCTTCTCAGTTCCTGCTTTCAGTCCCATCCACTGGTGCCTTACCCAGAATATACCCTTAGCTCATGAGTAGGCAATTTATCTGGCTCTGCAGCTTTTGGGAGACTACAACTCCCATCATCCTCAGCAGATGGAGAGCCAAAAGTTGCCATCTACTTTCTTAGCCTTTACACAAAAGCACAATCAATCTCACATCCATTTTATTCCTAGAGGCTGCATTAACCCCTTCAACTTTAACAACATCTCCAACACATTTCCTCACAATGTAAGAGGGGTTAATAACACATTGCTTTGAATGGGTTAAAGATAAGGGGGTGGAGGAGCATCCAGAAGATTCTTCATATGTTACAATTTTGATGTACTTTCCCTTTAATTTTATAAGGAGCAGAAATGGGGCATTTGCCAGTATGTCACCATTTATTTATTTCCAAAGACATGGCATCAGACCATTAACATTTAATTAAATTAACAATTTACCCATAATTATAGCATATTAGCACAATCTGTGTATTTGAAATATAACACTCGTGTTTAGGTGCTAATGAGTTTGGAAACAGCGAACTGGGAATTAAATGTCAAAGTCATGCAATTAAACCTTTGAGTGCCAGTGGTTTGTCAAATGCATTGCTTTGCAATGCACTGAACAGTGAAAGTGTGCAAAAGAGAGCAATAAAGTGACATGAGAGACAAGAGAGTTCAACAGAGAGTAAGTGGAACACAGTAATAGAGAGTCATCAAGACATGGGAGAGATGCACTAAGGTGTGATAAAGAGGTTGCAGTAGGGTGACCACATCAGATTCTAGCGGGGGGGATGACGAAACCCACTGGAATCTGATTGGCTGGGAGGTGTGTAACCCCGCATCCCAGCCAATGGAAGCCTGGGAACCATATTGAACAGGGTCTGGCCATATAAAAAGCAGTCTGTGTTCAAATTCCCCTCAGTATGGCTCGGACAATGGTCTGAGAGGTATATAGAGGGAGGATCTTTGCTCTGCTTTTCTGCCAGAGGGGGAGTAGTGGCCGCGGCAGCATAGCTGAGTTGGCTGTATGTCACAGTGCCTTATCTCGCGGCCGGCTGCTGAAACGGTCGCGGTCCTTCTACCTCGCGGATCTGCCGCCACTGCTCCTTTGCGGCTCGGCCGCGTGGTTGTTACACCAGGCTCCATCCGCGTCCTCTTCTCTCAGAGGTTCCAGCCGCATTTCCGGGCAGTATTACGAGCGCACGTTTTGGAGGAGGGACGTGCTCACTGTATTTTATTGATTGGCCACTTTTCCCTTACTCCTCCTCCAAGATGGTTCTGTACTTTATAAACTACCTGGACACAGGGCTTAGTTACCCTTTCATTGGTGTCCTGTGCAGTTCTATTTCTTTGTATTTCCTGATCTTCGTGTATGACCTGGCTTGTCTGACCATTCAATCTGGTGCTGACCTGTGGCTCTGTCTGACTACTCTGTGTTAATCCTTGTAGTGGACACCCAATCTGATGCAGACCTGTGGCTCTGGCTGACTACCAGATCTTTGTATGACCTAGGCTTGTCTGACCATCCAATCTGGTGCTGACCTGTGGCTCTGTCTGACTACTCTCTTTATGTTGCCCCTTGTAGTGGACACACAATCTGGTGCAGACCTGTGGCTCTGGCTTACTACCTGCTCTATGTATGACCTAGGCTTGTCTGACCATCCAATCTGGTGCTGACCTGTGGCTCTGTCTGACTACTCTTTTTGTGTTGCCCCTTGTAGTGGACACCCAATCTAGTGCAGACCTGTGGCTCTGGCTGACTACCGGCTCTGTGTATGATCAGGCTTGTCTGACTATACAATCTGGTGCTGACCTGTGGCTCTGTCCGGCTGTTCCCTCTGCGTTGCCTCCTTCCTGTGGATAACCATCTGGTGCAGACCTGTGGCTCTGGTAGACTACCATCTTTACCGACACAGGAGTGATTCAGGTATCCTTCTCCCAGCTATACGGGCTGCAGGCGTTAGTCAGAGATCCTCTTACCGCTATACCGATTGCAGGGTTGAGTCTGGTATCTCCTTGTTCGTTCCTGGTCAGAGTTATCCTGTTCCTGTCCCAGTTCCTGATCCAGCAGAGGCTTATCTTGTTCCTGTTCCAGTTCCTGGTTCCAGTGGAGAATACCAGTGGCTTAGGCCTAGTCTCTATCAGAGAGGTCTATCCTGGGCAGCCTACTATTTCTGACAGTAGTGCTAGCTTATCTTGTGACCCTCTGCCTGTTCCTTTTATTTTGCCTATTGAGTATACCTTATTCTGTGTTCTGAATAAAGGTGGTTTTACTATACACCGTACTGACTCCTGTGTTATTCCGGGAACGCTGATACACTATTAATTTTATATATTTATTTCTGTTTCGAGGGGCAGTAATATTTGAAGAGGATCATCACATATGAGGCTAGGAAGATACATAAGATGAAGAAGACTGAAGAATAAAGAAGACACTTGCTTACAGAAGAGAACTTACAGTGGTAGATGACCAGGAAGCTGATGACCCTACTGGACATCAGACTTACAGGTAAGTGTTACAGCTATGGGGTATGGGTTATAGGATAGTGTTAGGGCTAGTATTATTTAACTTTATGTTCATGTGAGGGGTAGTGTAGGGTTAGTTTTTGGGAGGTGCAAAGGCGTAACTAGAACGGTCCGGACCCTGGTGCAAGAAGTGCCATGGGCCCCCCCAACCCCAGAACACATTGGCCCCCGGGCCCTCCACAATGCCTCCATTTCCTACCTCCCAATCCCTGGTGGTCCAGTGGGGTGGCAGGAGAGGCGGGCTGGTGCGACGTGCTCCCGAGCTGTCCTCTTCTGTAATGCAGAGCGCTGGGAGATGATGTCATCTCCCAGCGCTCTGCATTACTAGAGTGTGGGAGGGAGATTGCGGCGCCAGGAGGAGGGGGTCGCAGGGGGCAGCCGGCCCCCTGGAGTTACGCCACTGGGGAGGTGGGTGACTGTGTTTTTAGCTCACTCTGTGTCAAACATCGAGTTTCCTTGGATGTTCCCACGCGCTATTTAGCATGCATTGTGGGAACAAAAAGCTGAGATGAGTGTTTGGCAGCTATGTGGGTTTTGGCGACCAACGCTCCTTGCAGTGAATGCTGGCCAAGCAATAGGATTCCAACTGTACAACAGTGTGTTTACCTCCCAGAACTCCTTTGGCCCGTAATGATGCTTTTAGCGCCGATAATAGTATCGAGCCCAGGGTCTATAGAACAACATAGGAACTGAAGAAGTGATATCACCGGAGAAGTCATCTCCACTTTCTCATCTCTTTATCACATTTTAGTGCATATCCCCCATGGAGAGTGATAGAGAAAAGACAGCGAGAGTGTGAGAAAAAGTGATAATGAGACAGAAAGAGAGAATGAGAACAAGAAAGAGGGAGGTTGATATAGGAAGAAAGAGAGCAATACAGAGAGCAAGAATGAGTGTATTAGGGAAAGAGGGCGGCAGAACTGTATCATCCATTATAGCAACCTAGGCTTCTGTCTATGGCCCATGGCAATATGAGGAGCCCTGGTTGCAAGCAATGGGTCACAGATAGAGGTCCTGCTGTTACTGCCACTAACAACTTGTGTAAAATGCCCCTTTAGTTGAAAGAGACCAGCATCACCCAGTTGCTCCAACTTCCATTAGAGACACAATGGCAGTACCTGCTAGCAGCACAATGTGTCAGAACACGGGATCAAGAGATGTGGGGTATCTTGCCTGGGGCCCTGTGGATCCTTAATCCATCTCTGGAAAGCGGGAGAGAGGGAGGACAAGCGAGAGAGAGAGGGCAAGAAAGCAATAGAGCGTGAGCAAGAGAGTGACAGAGTGAGCAGAAGAGAGAGAGGAACAAAAAGCAATAGAAAGATAAAAAGCAAGAAACAGAGAGAGAGCGTGAGAGCAATAGATATATACATACCTCCCAACATTTCAAATTGCCAAAGAGGGACACTTGTGCTTTAGGGGGAGTGTCTGGAGGTGTGGCTGGTGGGAGGGGCATTAGTGAGACTTTTTAGGCTATTTCATAGCTCCCAAGTGTCCCTCTTTGAGACCCAAATCCCTCTGTCCCTCTTTTCTACCCTTTTGTCCCTCTTTTTAGGACATCAGAATGAGTGGTTTGTATTACATTGCTCCACAGCAATAAAACATACATAAATGTGTTGTTAATTGTCAGTATATGTGTTTATACATTAATATGGGTAATTAAAATACTTTGGTCTTGCTCTAAATCATTTATCTGTTACACAAAGAGGTGCAGATGGGTCAAGAAATAACCTAAACATTCTTGGAAATGCCCCGCCTACCAGCCACGCCCCCCAGAAAAGTCACCTAAAACAGAAGTGTCCCTCTTTCACCATTTGAAATGTTGGGAGGTATGCTATTTCATGACCTATTGACACCTCCTTGTGTAACCTAATAAATGACTTCTAACAAGACCAAAGTATTTTATGTACACTAATTTATAAACACATATACTGATGTTTAAACAAATAATAATGTGAGTTTTATTGCTGCAGAGTAATGTGATAAACTTATATACACACCAGACAATCTGATCTCCTAAAAAGAGGGACATCAGGGTGATACACTTCTATACACACCACACAGTCTGATCTCCTAAACACAGGGACACCAGGGTGATACACTTATATACACACCACACAGTCTGATTTCCTAAACACAGGGACACCAGGGTGATACACTTCTATACACACCACACAGTCTGATCTCCTAAACACAGGGACACCAGGGTGATACACTTATATACACACCACACAGTCTGATCTCCTAAACACAGGGACACCAGGGTGATGCACTTATACACACACCACACAGTCTGATCTCCTAAACACAGGGACACCAGGGTGATACACTTATATACACACCACACAGTCTGATCTCCTAAACACAGGGACACCAGTGTGATACATTTATATACACACCACACAGTCTGATTTCCTAAACACAGGGACACCAGGGTGATACACTTATATACACACCACACAATCTGATCTCCTAAACACAGGGACACCAGGGTGATACAGTTATATACACACCACACAGTCTGATCTCCTAAACACAGGGACACCAGGGTGATACACTTATATACACACCACACGGTCTGATCTCCTAAACACAGGGAAACCAGGGTGATACACTTATATACACCACACAGTCTGATCTCCTAAACACAGGGATACCAGGGTGATACACTTCTATACACACACCACATAGTTTGATCTCCTAAACACAGGGACATCAGGGTGATACACTTATATACACCCCACACAATCTGATCTCCTAAAAAGAGGGACATCAGGGTGAAAAAGAGGGACAGAGGGATTTGGGTCAAAAAGAGGGACTGTCCCTCCTAAAGAGGGACACTTGGGAGGTATGGGTATAAAGAGCAAGAGAGACACAGAGAACAAGAGAGGGAAAGTGAGAGAGAGAGAGAGAATGCAAGAGTTGGTAGAGAAATAAAATATGAAAGAGCAAGGGAGAGAGAGAATAAGACAGTGAAAGTATAAAAGAGAAAGAGAGCTGGAGGTATCACGCAAGAGATGGAGAGAAAGAGAGGGAGAGGGACTGAGAGAGTGAGAACACAGCAGAGGAAAGCCATGACAGTGGAAAGAGAAGTAGGAGAGACAGCATTACGAGAGAGGACTATGTTGAGAAGGAGCAAAGGGAGGAAGCAAGACTGTGAGGAGAGAAAACAGCAGCCAAAAAGCTGTCAGTCTGGGAGACATATCACCTCCCCAGGAATAAATAGTAGCTAAGAGATCATCCTCCCTTGGGTGCCATGAACTCTCTTACTTTAGGCAGAGCACAGATTAAAACAACATCAGCATCTGCTTAAAGGGAAACTATCACCTTGAGACATGCATTTTTTTTAAAACTGCATTTCCCAAGGTGCCCTGAAATAATAGTACTGCATACCACAGTGTCTTCCTCAGATAGCACCAGCTGGGGCCTACCTGTTCTAGGAACAGGTACGAGGAAGGGTCCACGTCTCTCCTCTCCTTGTATCACTGATGCAGCGTGAGTACTGAGCATGTGCAGGTGATATGTCTTACTGAAGTACATTGCCTTATTGTAGTGATCCCCTGCTCCTGTCTTTGGAACACACCGACAGGTCAGATTTGGATATCCCTAATTAACCCTTTGAGTGCCACAGTGGGTACGCAACGCGTTGCTCTGCAATGTGTTTCGTACCCCTCTGGCACTGAAAGGGTTAAGCACAAGCGACTCAGTCACAATGACTGAACCACTGATCACTCCCTGGTGACTGGGAAAGGGCATTCAGAAGAGCTGAGCTGTTGGTTTGCCCCAGTACTAACATTATTTATGGGTGAATTGGACCATACCATAACCCAAGCCTCAACTGTTATGGAGTTATTATGCAAATATTATAACACTCTTTGCTAGGGTTGCCACCTTTTCTTAAAAAAAATACCGGCCATGGCATTCCCTCCATTGACTTAACATTGGACAGAAGCCAATTTTTTACCGGCCTGCCGGTAAAATACCGGCTGGGTGGCAACCCTACTCTTTGCTTATGGTGATACTGTATTGCCTTGTACTTCCTGTTTCCTGGTCTTACCTCTGACCTGGATGCAGTTCTGTATCCTAACATCATACCTCCCAAGTGTCCATCTTTAGGAGGGACAGTCCCTCTTTTAGACCCAAATCCCTCTGTCCCTCTTTCCCACCCTGATGTCCCTCTTTTTAGAAGATCAGATTGTTGGGTGTATATATAACTTATCACATTGCTCTACAGCAATAAAACTCCCATTATTGTTTGTTTAAAGGTCAGTATATGTGTTTATAAATTAGTCTGTGTGCAAATAAAATACTTTAGTCTTGTTATAAGTCATTTATTAGGTTACACAAGGAGGTATCAAGAGGTCATGAAATAGCCTAAAAATTCCTGGTAATGCCCCACACACCAGCCACACCCCCAGCAACAACCCCTAAAACACAAGTGTCCCTCTTTGGCAAATTGAAATGTTGGGAGGTATGTAACATGATTCCTCACACAAACAGCTTGTTGTGTCTTCATTACTATACTTGAAACACCAAGCCCCAAAAAAAGCCAAACAAACAAAAAAGCCCTCACCACAAACTGTTTAAAGGCGATTCTTCCCAGGAAATTGTTAACCCCATGATTGCTAACAAGGGGTGTTTAGCTGGATCCCACCAGATTAACCCTTAAGGACCCTTGAAGGTCCTGGCATGTCATGGCTGGATTTGCGTTAATGACCCATGACTTCCCAGGGCAGTCATGGAATTCCGGGCTACCTGAGGGGCTGCACGCCGTTCGGGGACTCTGGAATTGGATTAAAAAAAAAAAAATGCTCTGTGGTCCTTAAGTGACGGCTGCATGCGTGTGCGGCCTGTCCTCAAGGGGTTAATGCGCACATGCTAAAAAAAAATGTGCCTCAGGTTAATTCTTTGAGTCCCACGGAGTTGTGCTTTGCAATGCAAGCAATGAGCTATATGCATAAAGAAAAAATGCATCAATTCTGAAGCTAAACAGCTGCACCAAATCCAAATTCCTTTTGGTTTAAAGGGGTAGTAATGTATCACAATAAAAGCAGCTCCAATTAATCTTCATAGTATTTGGGCCATGGAGAGTGTTACTTCAATACTGTCCGAGTTGTAGTTCAAGAGTAATTGAATGATAAAGTATCCCCCTCCCGCCCCTTTTACTGAAGTAACACTGCTCACCTCAGAGCAGCAAGACTGTCTGGATGGATCGCAGAGAGGGACAATCTTCAGTGAGCATAAGGGAAAACCTGAAAAACCTGTCAAGGGGGACAGGGATTTCATTGTTCTCACAGTAAGAAGAGTGTCCCTTGCTGAGACCTGTCCGGTCAAGAGACCAGATTCCATATCTGAGGTGAGCAGTGTTACACTAGGTAAAATGGACCGGAGGGGATACTTTATCATTCAATTTCTCTTGAACTACAACTCTGACAGAATTGAAATAACTCTCTCTCTATGGCCCAAATACCAGGAAGATTAATTGGAGCTGCTGTTTTTGTGAAGCATTACTATCCCTTTAAATGGAGAGTTTAATCCCCTAAATGCATTACTATGCATTGGAGCCCCCCAAAAACTCACTGGATTAAAAAAAAAAAATCACTTAAATCTATGGAGTTTTTCAATTTTTTGTAACCCAGACTTGCTCACTTTAAGTTTGTGTATATAGCCCTATAAGTAGTTATCATTTTCCCTGGCACTGCAGGAGTTAAAACTCCCCACTGGAGTTGGTGTTTTCAATGAACCTTCTTATTTCTTGTGATTATCAAAAGAGAAAAGAGAGAGCAAAGGGAACAGCAGCGACTGATTGCGCCTCTGACAGACATGTCCCTGACTCTCCAATCAAAGGCAACCGGCGTCCTTCAGTGAGAGATCCTCGGCAAATTAAACCCACCACTAACTAGGCGTCCGCCAGAGACCTATCAGCTTTAATCAGAGGTCAGGTCAATCGGAGAGGCAAAATTATTAACAAGGCCTATCCCTCTGCAGTGCTGAGCCAAATGCCGGCACAGTCACATGCTTCAGTCTAGATTTAACTGTTTCAGTTCCAGAGGGGAGAGCACAAACACACACACACACACACTCAATTAAATGGGATTTTAACCCTTGATTGCAAGATAGATCTCCAACACCTCTGTTACATGTAACGGTTTAAAAAACCCATTTAAAAGAACTCCCCATGAAAATAAGGGAGGCATGTCTGAGCTGGGGGATGACAAGGAAAGTCAGTAGGTGGGACAGGAAGTGATGTACGAGGAGGTTAGATAAGGGTATATATATATATATAGGTGCAGAGTTATGGGTGCACTTCCTTTACAGTGTCAACGGAACAGCGTCCCTCCCTCCCTGTTTATTTTACGGTTTGGTGGTGGTGGTGTTTGGTGTGGGGCCTTGGGGCCTGTTGGTTCTGTCAATTTGCCAATGTTGAGAAGGTCTTTAATTTGGTTATGGTTACATGAAGTTGGTAGGCCAGCGGCCTAGGGCAAATTGGCACCCAGACTGTGTCGCGGGTTTAGACACCGGCCTTATTGAGCTGCATTGACCAGCTAATGGGGCACGGTATGGTGGAACAAGTTTGGGGTGAGCCAGCCGCTCAAGAAAGGTGGTAGGCAGGTTTGGCCTATCAAAATGGAGAGATTGGCAAGGGCTTAACGTCTGGGTTTGTAAAAGTTTATCATGTAATTTTAAATAAAGCTGTGGCCTGAGTTGAACCCATAATTGGTTGTTGTGTCTTTAGTTGAATCATTACCCCATGCATGAGACATGAATGGGAAATTCTCAACGATTAGGTGTTCCTTATAATGCAGATGGATGTACCAGGAACTAATCCTCTTTTCTTTGCATATATGGCCACAAATCCAGTGGGAGTAAACATATATGTCTACCTGATTGCTGTATAGGGGATATATACCAAGGTAAGTTCAGTTATATTTATGGCCATATCTAGAAGAGCAAATCAACTGTATTATATAAAGAAAGAAATAAATGTTCTCTATATTTCTATTGATCCAACACATTGTGGTCTCTCTATCCTTCAAAGCATTAATCCTTTCAGTGCCAGAGGGGTAGGAAAAGCATTGCAAAGGGATAAAAGTCCCATTTAATCTCTTGGTTGTTATAGACATTTCCAATGCTATGTGTTGGAGCACTCAACAGCATTTAGGGAGTTAAAAGCAACACTGGGTATGACATTGAGTGCAAATTAAACATTCAGTTTGGGGGACCAGTCCCGGTAGAACTGATTAAAAACATAGAAACATAGAATTTGATGGCAGATAAGAACCATTCAGCCCATCTAGTCAGTCCTGTTTTCCTTCAGTAAAAACCTCAAACCTTATTTGGTCCTTGTTCTTGTCTTATGTTCATGGTAACCTTTTATCAATCCCATGCATGCTTACATCCCCTCACTGTATTAACCTCTTCCACTTCTGCTGGTAGGCTATTCCACTTATCTACTACCCTCTCAGTGCAGTAAAAATTTCTAACATCACATCTAATCCTCTGTCCCTCTAGTTTTAGACTATGGCCTCTTGTATTAACATTGTAACTCCTTTGAAATGCACTTCCCTCCTGCACTTTGTTGAATCCCTTCATGTATTTGAATGTTACTATCATATCCCCTCTTTTTTCTCTCCTCCAAGCTATACAAGTTCAGATCCTTTAGTCTATCATGATATTTGTTATCCTGTAAACCATTCAAGATTTTAGTAGCCCTTCTCTGAACTCCTCCCAGAATATCTATTTCCTTCTGGTGGCATTAGGATTTTTGCCAGGATTAAGGTATAGGAGCATTACACTTTTTATGAAAACTCCTATGTTATAGGGCTTTTCCTCTCGAATAAAACAAAGGTACTCCCACAGTTGTCAGTTTTGTAACTGTTCAAATAGTCAGGAAATTACAGTGTGATTACTTCCTGAAAGCTGTAAAAGCATTACTCAGCAATCTCTATCACATTCTATGGAAAACTGTTTGTCAGTGACTCTCCTCCCCCAGTAAATGCAACAGAATAACTTGAATCTGGCCAGTAGAGGGCACCGTTAATATATAAAAAAAACAGTTTTAACTGTAATAACTCTGGAAATACACATCTCCCAGCAGTGAAAGTACCCTTGTTTAAGTCAGCAGGAAAGCCATACAATTGAAGCTTTTTCATACGAAATATCTATTGTTTCTTTAAAGGGATAGTAATACTTGGTTTTAACTTTATTTTATTTTGTAGGCATTAAAAAAAACATGAAGAATGATATAAGTCTTATCTCTCAAACCTTTATGGTTTGAGAGATATTCACAAGCAAAGTTTCCCCTCCCGCCCCTTTTACCTAATGTAAGCCATCTCTTCTCAGATGTGGATTCCAGTCCATAGACCAGACAGATAACAGAAGGGGACAATCTTCTTCCTATGAGAACAATGAAAGCTCTGCCCCCCTTGACAAGTTTTTCAGGTTTTTCCCTTATCTTAATTGAAGATTGTCCCTCTCTGCAATCTACCTGGGCACCTCCCTTCTGCTCTGGCTGAGCAGTGTTACATCAGTAAAAGGGGCGGGAGGGGGACACTTTGCTTGTGAATATCTCTTAAACCATAAAGGTTTGAGAGATAAGACTTATATCATTCTTCATGTTTTTTTAATGCCTACAAAATAAAATAAAGTTAAAACAAAGTATTACTATCCCTTTAAATGCGGACATATTATTATAGGTGTTACTGTTGCTTTAAACCTCCTCCTGAAAATACAATAAGTAAAATTAAAACATAAGCGTTTAGCACGGACAATAAAACTGGTGGGGAGTAATGAGAGGCGAGGAGAGATCAGGCCGGCAGTAGCAGAGCAAAGCGACACAGGATGCTTGTCCTTGGGATTCAGTGGGTCTCCGCAGCGTTGACATTACCCTTCTACCAAAGACAGCTATAGATCCTTAAAATGCAAATATTTTCAGGAGGGAGACGAGGTGAGAGAAAGGGGAGCGAGGAAATGAATACTGAGTGGCAGTGATGACTTGTTTATAGAAAGGGCATGTTCTCCTGGTAGTGATATCACAGGCACCAAAGTGGGAAGGGGGGTGATGTTTCTGGCACAGAGATTTCTCTGATATGAATCGCCACGCGGGGGAATTTACCCTTTGAATGCCATAGTGCTCTCTCCTCTGCCACACAAAGGGTTAACCCTTTGAGGGCCAGAGGGGTACGAAACGCTTTGCGTTTCCTACCCCTCTGGCACTCAAAGGGTTAATCTTTTGAGGGCCAGAGGGGTGCAAGGCAACATTATATTATGTTTGTATACTTAGAGTGCCAACATATTCCGCAGTGCTGTACAGAAGGGGAGAAACCGTACAAACATTATGTAATAGCGATAGAGATCTGACACACGGTGGGCACAAGGTACCTATCTGGCAGGGCAGCATCTGGGGATATGAACTAAACAAGTGGTTCTCAACCTTTTTATGTTCAGGGAACCCCCTAACATGCCATCTACGTTTTTTGGGGAACCCCCGATACTTTATATGTCATTTTGCAAGGATGACAGAAAGAGTACAAATAAGTTCTATATAGTTACATAGCAACATAGTTGACGAGGCTTAAAAAAGACAGGCATCCATCAACTCCAGCCCATGCCAAAACATTGATCCAGAGGAAGGCAACCCCCCCCCCCCCTGAAGTCAGGGGCGTAGGAACCAGGGGGGTGGGGGGAACGTGTATCCCCCAGGAAATCATGTGGGGGACAAATAATGTAGAAATCTACCCCCCAGGCACTAGGCTCACCGGCCCAGGGTGCACATGCTCTGGGTGACAGGCGGGAGGGGAGAGCACTGCACTGCACTCCCTCCTGCCGGTCACCTTCTTGTAGCGTGGCCAATCAGAGCGGACTTCTTGTAGAGAAGCTTCTGTATCCTCTACCCTGGTCTGACAGGAAACTGCTCACTGAGCACAACAAGAAGCTTCCTATCAGATAGGGTAGAGGATCAAAGTCACAGTAAAAATGCTATCCCCCTCAGATTTGTGGGGGTTCCTATGCCTCTTCCTGAAGCCATTTCCAATTTAGCCCCAAGTGGGTAAAAACATTCCTTCCTGACTCCAAATGACAGATATTTCCCTGGATCAACATCCTATCTGCATTGAAGCCATCTGTCATAATTCTCAATATTGTTCTGTGCTAGATAGGCATCTATTGCTTTTTCGAAAGCAGTTACATTATCTGCCAGTACAACATCCCGAGGCAAGGAATTCCATAGCTTTACTGCCCTTACTGTACAAAAACACTGCCTTTGTTTTAGTCTAAGGCATCTTTCCTCTAATTTTAATGGATGATCCCTCATTCTTAGCGCAGCTCTTTGTGTATATAACACAATATTCTTAAGTCTAACAATTAGAATAACAAAAATGAATATGTTGTGCATAAAATGTCCATAAATAAACATCTGAAACTCAACATTAAGATTTTTTAAACACTTGCTATGAGCACCGTCAAGTCATCCTACCCCAGCCCCATTATATCCCCCCCAAGACACTCTTACGCCTTGGATGGGTTAAAAAAGCAACAGCATTTTGTTATAAACATATAACAAACATTAATACTTGAATTTTATTAACAATTGCCAAACAAATAAATAATCTTTCCCAAAAAAGAACCTAGTGTTTGCTAGTACACCATCATTGCCTGACTATCCCATTAGAATAAATCTGTACATTTCTTAACACTACTTGACTGAGGGCCAAGCCACCATCTACCCTAGCCATTTGAATGTGTCAAGTTGTAGCCCAACAACCATAAACCCCCAATTCCTAGGACCGTGCCCAAGAGTCATGATCCAGTACCATCACAACAAAGCCCATGCTTTTACCCAGCAAGCACATCGTCATGCTGTGACACCAAAATATACCACATTCCATACCCAGGCCACCTATGGGTTCATACCACTAAATCCCCTTTTCGCCACCACCCCCATGCACCACCCCATTACCTACTGCGAGGTAACAGAACCCATGCATGTAGGTGCGGGCGGGCAGGGAATTCACTGTGCCGCTGTTTCTCTCAAAATGGCTGAGGGACCAAAATCCCCTGCAGCCAGTACTTCCTGCTCTCCACTTCCTCCACGGAACCCCTACCCTTACTTCCTGCCTGAGGTGCTCGGTCAGGCCCCCTCCACCTAAGCTCCACTCCTACTACGGGGGTCCCATTATAGAAAATAAGGGGCACCCAAAGTGGATGCTCATGGCACACCAAAGTGCCACAGTACCCTAGTTGAGAATCACTGCATTAGAGCATATGACCTTTTTAACCCCTTAACGACTGCCCAATGCAGAACGGGTGGCTGTTAAAGATCATGGAACATTTTTTTCTCTCACTGAATTCTGGGATGGCAGAGCGGTGCCTTCCCAGAATTCCATGACGTGCCAGGGTGTCACCAGTCCTTCAGTGCCAGACCCCTGTGACGGTTCCTGTATGTCATGTGATGCTATGGGGTTAAAGCATACCAAATCACCCACACCGTCACTCTTAAGACTTTAATGCCAGCATGTCCCAAAAGGCCACCCTATAGCATAGGAAATGGAGTAAAGTTACACCAATTCCTCTGTGTCTCTGTCCCCTGAGTGTCAGAGAGGAATCCGACACATTGCATAGGGGCGTTTGAAAGCCCTTTCCAATGAAGTTGTCATAAATTGTCAGTTCCACTTTAAATCAATGTAAATTTGGGGCCCTAATTGTTAATTTGGTTTGCTCAAGAAATGCTCCTGTTCTGTCTGGTGCATCAGCCTCCCAAGGGCTCCCCGGGGCTGATACGCTACAAACTAGAAACATAGAATTTGACGGCAGATAAGAACCATTCGGCCCATCTAGTCGCCCATTTTCCTACTGTAAAAACCTCAAACCTTATTTGGTCAGCCTTATGCCTAATGCCTTATGTCTGTCCCATGCATAGTTACATTCCCTCTCTCTACTAACCTCTACCACTTCTGCTTGTAGGCTATTCCACTTATCTACTACCCTCTCAGTGAAGTAAAACTTTCTTACATGACATCTAAACCTGTGTCCCTCTAGTTTTAGACTATGGCCTCTTGTTCTAACATTTTTACAAAGAACCAGCACAATTCTGTATCCAACCAAATGCACCCTATGTACCATTAATTTAAATACGTTATTTAACCCCTTCGTTGCTAGAATGATCCCCAATGCATTGCAAAACAATGTGTTGGAGTCCGCTGTAGCATTCAAGAGGTTAAATGTTCAATTTTTATCAATGGAAATTTGGGGAATGTTTATTTTTCCCCTGCGGTGCAGCTGGTTTGCTCCAGAGTTGCCACATCTATCCTCAGTACCTCATCCACATCCTATAGTTGGACCTAACCGCCTGAGCACCACTTTGTAGACATGGCAGTTACTTCTTCTGTACAGCCTGCTGATACAGAAGCCCTTTCTTATGGGGAAGGTGACACTAGGGTGGTAATGTGTAGGAAGCCACCGCGGGTAGGAAGCAGTGATGCCCCCTTCCTGCTGCGCACAGTCTCTGCCTGTCACCATTAGCAGAATCAGCTGGAGGCTGCGAGCTGATATCTGACGCTGAGTCAGGGGGATGCGCGGCCCCTGCAGGGCCAGCAGATGGTCCTGTCCTGTCTGAGTTCACGTACCTTGTTAATCAAAGTAAGAATCCCTGAAATAAAGGGAAAAATCAGCACTTTGAGCGTCTGCTGTCAGGACTCCAGCTAAGAGAATTTTGTGCTTATAGACCCCCTGCTTGCAGTGTGCACACACGCCTGAAAGGGACATATGTACAAAGGCATAGTAGAGTAATTCAGTGGCAAACTAATTTCACTATAGGGGACAAATAAATACTCTGAATATTCCCATTGATTTAAATAGTTATTTTGTAATACTACGCACTTTTATTTATAGGTGTCAGTAGAAACAGTAACAGCAGTAAATTGTGGTACAGCTTAAAGTAAAATGGCACAAAAGACACATAAAGCACAACCACGCCTCCCTGCATTTCAAATGGCTAAAAAGGGGCATTTGTGTTTTAGGGGGTGTTGCTGGGGGTATGGCTGGTGGGAGGGGAATTACCAAGAATGTTTAGGTTATTTCATAGTTGACACTTCTTTGTATAGCTGAATAGATGACTTAGAGAACGACAAACACATATACTGAAGATTAAACACACATTAATGTGAGTTTTATTACTGTGGAGCAATGTGATACACTTATATACACACTACACAGTCTGATCGCCTAAACACAGGGACACCAGGGTGATACACTTATATACACACCACACAGTCAGATCTCCTAAACAAAGGGACACCAGGGTGATACACTTATATACACACCACACAGTCTGATCTCCTAAACACAGGGACACCAGGGTGATACACTTATATACACACCACACAGTCTGATCTCCTAAACACAGGGACACCAGGGTGATACACTTCTATACACACCACACAGTCTGATCTCCTAAACACAGGGACACCAGGGTGATGATACACTTATATACACACCACACAGTCTGATCGCCTAAACACAGGGACACCAGGGTGATACACTTATATACACACTACACAGTCTGATCTCCTAAACACAGGGACACCAGGGTGATACACTTATATACACACCACACAGTCTGATCTCCTAAACACAGGGACATCAGGGTGATACACTTATATACACACACCACACAGTCTGATCTCCTAAACACAGGGACACCAGGGTGATACACTTATATACACACCACACAGTCTGATCTCCTAACACAGGTACATCAGGGTGATACACCTCTATGTACACCACACAGTCTGATCTCCTAAACACAGGGACACCAGGGTGATACACTTCTATACACACCACACAGTCTGATCTCCTAAACACAGGGACACCAGGGTGATGATACACTTATATACACACTACACAGTCTGATCTCCTAAACACAGGGACACCAGGGCGATACACTTATATACACACTACACAGTCTGATCTCCTAAACACAGGGACACCAGGGTGATACACTTATATACACACCACACAGTCTGATCTCCTAAACACAGGGACACCAGGGTGATACACTTATATACACACCACACAGTCTGATCTCCTAAACACAGGGACACCAGGGTGATACACTTATATACACACCACACAGTCTGATCTAAACACAGGGACACCAAGGACACTTGGGAGGCATGGACCCCTAATATCTCCTAAAGAGGGACACTTGGGAGGTATGGACTCCTAACATATTCTAGAGGAACAATTGGGGGGTATGGACCCCTAATATAGCTTAAAGAGGGACACTTGAGATGTATGGACCCCTAATATCTCCTAAAGATGGACACTTGGGAGGTATGGAGTGCCGATATCTCCTAGAGAGGGACACTAGGGAGGTATGGACCCCTAATATCTCCTAAAGAGGGACACTTGGGTGGTATGGACCCCTAATGTCTCCTAAAGAGGGACACTTAGGGGTTATGGACCCCTAATATCTCCTAAAGAGGGATACTTGGGGGGCATGCACAACTCCCTCACTTAAGGTGGGAGCAAGAGGAGAGACAGTGGAGGTTGGGAGAGACATGCCTGAGGAAGAGACCTATGAGGTCATGAAAGTTTGCATCCTAAATCTGCTTAGTTAGCCAATAAATGTATCAATTTGACTAGAAATGCCTCCTGTATTAGTATATAGACTCCACAGAACAGCGGTTCTCAACCTTGCTAGTGCCTCGACCCTTTGATAAAATTTCCCAAGTTGTGGTGACCCCTAACAGTAAAATTATTTTCATTGCTCCTTCATCACTTCAATAACACAGACTATAAAACGTACCGGTCTCCCGGAAGGGACTGACTGCGCAGGCGCGCTGACTGCGCTAACCTGGCCGTCAGTCTCGGAACAGTATGGATAACTTTATAACGGAAAAAAATTGTACAATTACAAGTTTTACAGATTAGAATAGACAAAAAAAACTATTTTCTGATGGTTATAGGCGATCCCTGGCAAATCGCCATTCGATTCCCGACAAGGTTGCGACCCACAGGTTGAGGGCCACTGCCATAGAATAATCTAGGCATTGAATAAGGTAGCTCCAGTTCCTATGTTATTGTATTATATTGTATAGAAATTGTATATTCTCTTTATCACCATTCTATCACACCTTAATGCACAACCCCCCTGATGACTTTAACCCTTTGAGTGCCAGTGGGGGTATGCAACCCATACCCCTCTGGCACTCAAAGGGTTAATGATTACACAGCCTAAACGTCCACCAAATATGCAAGAAGTTATGGAGGGAGGTGATTTTCTGGACATGTGAGTACTGATCAAGTCAGAGAACAAAGCTCTGCGCAGATTAGATTCTTCAACTACTAAACCAAATATCCCTAAAACTATTAACCTGTTTATAAATTCAAAAGCAAGAGCTGTAGGCACTTTAAAAATGAGACTAAAAGCTGTGTAAGTAACAGGATCACTTTAACTCACTGAGCGTCAGAGAGGCGTCTGACATACAGGTCTGTCCTTCACACTTGTTCTAAACCAGTGATTTCCAAGCACAATGCCCTGGTACTCTGGAATGCTGTGGACATCCATTCCCTTTCCTTTTGATTAAAATATGAATGTTCGGTTTAAAATGTATATTTACAGACATTTTTATACACAATATGTTTATTTATGTTATTCTCTTTACAAAACCTAAATATATATATATATAATATTACATAGTTGTACCCTTCATAACACCCTTGAAGAATGACATACATACCGTGGAACTTTTTCTTGTGGACTCCCCAGAGGGGAGTCCTGTGGTGCTGCTGGGGGGTAGAAAAATGATGCAATTCGTGTCAAAAAGGGGCAGAGCTTAAATACGTGGCCGGTGTAGGAGGAATGGCTAGGGAAGTAGGAGAAGTGGGCGGGGAGTGGGAGGAACAGACTGGAAAGACGTAGAAGTGGGTAGAGTTTTATTAAAAAATCCTCACATCTGGAGAGTCAGCCTCTGCCCCGCAGACCTGGTAATCAGCAGCAAAAACCGGAGTCCCTGGAGCAAATCCGGAGAGTTCCCAGCTATGATTATATATAAAATGTTATGGGTGCCTGAACCAAGAAGACTGAGAACCACTGTTCTAGAATGTATATGTGTGTGTGTATGTGTGTGTGTGTGTGTGTGTGTGTGTGTGGAGGAGGCAGCCCCAGATTTCACCCCAGGGTCCAGTTAATTCTGTTTCAGGGGTAGCTGGTCCTCAAGAGCTACCATCAGCACATGTCTTTAGGAGATCCTAGCCAGAGAACAGATGGACTAATTAGTGGCTCATTCACTTTAACTGGTCCACCTGTGCTCATTCAGGGATATCCTGAAATCACTGGTGTAACAATAGGGGTCTCACCTGCGACCGGGCCCGTCACTCCAGGAGTCCGGCCGCCCCCTGCGACCCCCTCGCCTGGTGCCCGCAGCAAGTAGGTCTGTGCCTTCTTTGGCACAGACCTCTAACAGCTGATCTCCCTCTCCGGCGCTCTAGTAATGCAGAGCGTTGAGAGATGACATCATCAGCACTCTACATTACTGAGAACCGCGCTGAAGCACTAGCTTTATAGAGGTCTGTGTCTTAGGAGGCACAGACCTCTCATGCCGTGCTGCTAGACCACCAGGGAGGTAGGAGATGGACACGGGGGGAGGGGTCAGTAGGGGCAATGAGGAGATTGGGAGGCAAAGGGGGGGCAGTGTGGAGATTGGGGGCAATGGGGGCAATGTGAAAATTGGGGGCAATGCGGGGCAATGTGGAGGCTGGGGGCAATGGGGGGGCAGTTTGATTGGGAGGGGCCATGGCAATTTCTGCACCAGGCCCCGGTGCCATTTAGTTACACCTCTGCCTGAAATCATTCACTGTTAGTAGCTCTTAAGGACCAGATTTGGTTAACCCTTTTCTGGACATACACCCCTGCACTCTAGTACATACCATGAAAGTGTTGTTTTTTTTAAACCTTTTGCGTGCCATAGGGTTACGCAACGTATTGAAGCAATGCGTTGCATATCCCTCTGGCACTCAAATGGTTAAAAAAAATTGTGAGGCACTTATACAAGAAAACTGGAGGACTTCTTGGGTTAACCAAGTACACTATAGGGGACAATTAAACATTCGTCAAATCCCCTTGATTTAATAGAGGCTAAATAAACTTATTGAACACTAAATAGACCTTCAAGGGGCATGCAATTGGTTAATAATAAATGCCAAATTAAATGTAATTCATTGACTATGACTCTACACTGGGTTTTCAGAATCCGTCTTTTTTGTTTATTTCATCCATCGTATACAATATTAGCTGAGAACATGAACCAGCATTCACAGCCTTTGATGTCCATGAGCCCAGATCCAATCCTCTTGTGCTATGTCCTTGAGCCTTTGGCTAAATCCCTTTATTTACCTCTGTCTATTGCTCTGGTTTGAGTTTCCCAGACAGGATTTGTCTGTTCAGAGCAATGCACTGAGTACAGCAGATCATCTCGATCAAAAGCCCCTTCCTTGGAACATTCCTTTTAATATCATTTGTTTTTTTTGTGGTTGAGGAATGGCAGTCCTGCTTGGTGGGTTGGCGGTGTTTCAGTGTTTTTATCTATACTCTCCATAGGGCTGCCTGCACACCAATTTGTTCTGTAGCTGTGCAGCCTCTTGTGGTGTATGTTTCGACTTTTCCTCCTTATCCATTGTCTTCTGTTTAGTCACAGCACACTGTGACCTGGGTACTTTTAAAATGAGTTCACAATGAGATCTTTGAAATATGAACCCTTAATGCTCCCAAAAAAGTCGATTCTAGGTGCTATGTCAGTGTCTGCTGTAATACAAAGATGACCCAATCAGTCCTCATGGAACCTTTAACCCCTTAAAGGGGATAGTAATACTTCAAAATTACTATCCCTTATATTGAAGCCCTTGTAAAACTGAATTAAAGGCCACCAGCGGCATCTCTCACACCTTTACGGTTTGCGAGATAGCCGCTTTTAAACTTCGCTCTCCCCTGCCTCTCCCCTGACATCATCGTTCTTCCTGCAGCAGGGAAATCCGGTCCTGGGACCGGCGGAGGCTCTTCAGCAGAGCCGAGATCTCGTTATGGAAGACAAGATCCTTCACTAAAATGGTCTTCTACCTGTGCTTGGTTACCAAGCACACGTAGAAGACCATTTTAGTGAAGGATCGTTTCTTCTATAACGAGATCTGGCTCTGCTGAAGAGCCTCCACTTGATTC
This sequence comes from Rhinophrynus dorsalis, assembly GCA_037306005.1. Lineage (NCBI taxonomy): Eukaryota > Metazoa > Chordata > Amphibia > Anura > Rhinophrynidae > Rhinophrynus > Rhinophrynus dorsalis. Next base: position 235,799,610 of record CM074725.1, on the reverse strand, counting down.
AATGAACGGATTTCCCTTCTGCAGCAAAAACGCTGATGTCAGCAGAGAGGCAGGGGAGAGCGAAGTTTAAAAGCGGCTATCTCGCAAACCGTAAAGGTTTGAGAGATGCCGCTGGTGGCATTTAATTCAGTTTTTAAAAGGCTTCAATATAAGGGATAGTCATTTTGAAGTATTACTATCCCTTTAAGGACTGGCCACGTGGCCAGCACTTAAGGACCATGGAGCATTTTTATTTATTTTTTGGTTACTGGAATCAGAGGTCCCCGAACAGAGTGCAGCTGCACTGGGACACTTGTATTGCAGGACGTACATGTCCGTCTTGGGCCCTTTAGGCATGGTGTACTCATGATGTAAATGTACGCCCTTAGTCCTTAAGGTGTTAACAGGCTACATTTGTGAGATATCACTTCTTATACAGTCACAAGACAAGCAGTACTTCTCTCTCTGTCTTTGTGGTAGAAATGTCACTAATTTAGACACTGAATGAACAGTAAATTGGTGTAAATAATTTAGTAGGAAACAGTTGACTTCCTCACCATGAGAATTTGGCCCTTTACCCAGAGACCATGAGATTTGGTTCAAAACCGCGAGTCTCAGCGGCACGCCCTCAGAGTTCCCAGGCAAGGTCCTCGCCAGGTAGTTGAACAGTTAAGTTGCCCTCATGGGCTTTGGGGTTTAATCTCCCTCTCACAGGATAATGGTGCAAGTGGGAGTGGAGACTTGTGGGAGTTGTGTGCAGTACTGTGCTCCCAGGCTTGTGCAAGTAGGCAGGATTATTACCTTTATAGTTAATATGTCGTTTTTGTATAATAAACTAGCTGAACAGCCAGTATACACGGGCCACAGTGCCAAGCAGCAACGGCTGTGGTGCAGTCATCCTCAGTAGAGAGTGCCCGTGCTGCGGAGAGGACTACGGTGTGAATTCAGAGCGCCTCGCTCCATTATCAGCCGCGGCATGGGAAGTCTCTACTGCGCATGACTGCAGTGCGCGCAGCCGTCTGTACTGTGCATGACAGCTTCTGACAAGCATACATTAGCGAATTATTATATAGGATGTTGTGGCCTTTTCCTTCCCACGTGGTATACTGTGTCTTGGGTGGGGGGAGGACTTATGGTTTAGTTTCTGGCTGTGTGTTTCCATAACCCCTTATCGACCAGCCGCTCAGCGCTTGCCCGGCAGTTATGACCACAGGGCATTTATTTTTTGGACAATGGATTCAGGGGGTCCTGAACGGCACTGGTCCTTAAGGGGTTAAGCAATCATGTAGTTTATACATAGATATCCAATGAAGGTAATGTACTATGAAGATTTGGAGAAATTCTGGTGCAAACTAGCATACCTCCCAACATTTCAAATTGCCAAAGAGGGACACTTGTGTTTTAGGGGGTGATGCTGGGGGTGTGGCTGGTAGGCGGGGCATTACAGAGCATTTTTAGGTTATTTCATGACTTATTGACACATGTGTAACCTAATAAATGACTTATAACAAGACCAAATTATTTTATTTACACAGACTAATTTATAAACTCATATACTGATGTTTAAACAAACATTAATGTGAGTTTTATAGCTGCGGAGCAATGTGATACACTTATAAACACACAGCACACAGTCTGATCTCCTAAACACAGGGACACCAGGGTGATACACTAATATACACACCACACAGTCTGATCTCCTAAACACAGGGACACTGGGGTGATACACTAATATACACACCACACAGTCTGATCTCCTAAACACAGGGACACCAGGGTGATACACTTCTATACACACCACACAGTCTGATCTCCTAAACACAGGGACACCAGGGTGATACACTTCTATACACACCACACAGTCTGATCTCCTAAACACAGGGACACCAGGGTGATACACTTCTATACACACCACACAGTCTGATCTCCTAAACACAGGGACACCAGGGTGATACACTTCTATACACACCACACAGTCTGATCTCCTAAACACAGGGACACCAGGGTGATACACTTACATACACACCACACAGTCTGATCTCCTAAACACAGGGACACCAGGGTGATACACTTCTATACACACCACACAGTCTGATCTCCTAAACACAGGGACATCAGGGTGATACACTTCTATACACACCACACAATCTGATTTCCTAAACACAGGGACATCAGGATGGAAAAGAGGGACAGAGGGATTTGGGTCTAAAAGAGGGACTGTCCCTCCTAAAGAGGGACACTTGGGAGGTATGAACTAGGTGCAGCATATGGGGGATATCAACATTTCCATTGATTTAAATGGAGCCTTTAACCCCTTGCATGATAGAGATGTCTTGAACACATTGCATGATGCTACTGAGCGGTGACTAGCCATAGAACAAGCCATTGTGCTTTTGCTGGTCCTCAGAGTTTAAATGATGGTTTCTAATGTGGTCAGCAGGTGCTACTGTTCCCTCTAACTTGCTATGGGGAGCTGTAGTCAATGACTGCATACTGGACATCTGTTGGTGTTGTTGCTTAATAAAAGATGTTTGAGCTCAAATAACTTTTGAATGAAAAAATGTCCTTTTTCCCCCAGTAGAAAAAGCTTTAAAGGGATAGTAATTTCTATATTAAACTGTAGCTCCGAGTTTTCTATATGTTTTTTATTACACGTAGTCGTATGTTTAATTATTTACAGTTCTGTAGTTCAAAAGATATTAAAGCTAAAAGTATCCCCCTCCCACCCCTTTCCCTGCGTCACGCTTCCTCTCTGTCTGGTCCGGATGGAGCGCACCAAGGCACAATCTTCAGTAAGAAAATGGTAAAACCTACCCTCCTTTGTCAAGGCGGACAGGGTTTCCTTATAGTGGAACTTTCACCTTATTTAAAGTTGTCCTGCAATAGTTAGGCAGATGGCGACTAGCTTAATAATAGTTCTCTTACCTCTCAGAACTAGACAATTCTAAAGAAATCCCTAATTATTGTCTGACGGCCAGGTTAGTGCAGTTTGCCTATCTGCACAGACAGTCCCTTCCGGCTGCCTTGTGGCACAGTGCAATACTTATTAATGAAGACCGGGACTGACATCGCAGGTGTGCAGACAAAATGTCTGCGCCGATGCCTGGTTTCCTGTCTCCGAAGATTAAAGGAGCAGTAAACTTTTTTATGAAAATATATATATTGTAGGGATTTTCCTACTGAGTAAAATAAGGGTACTCCCACTGCCAAGAGATTCATATTTCCAGAGTTATTACAGTTTAAACCCATTTTTTTTACATTAGCAGTGCCCTCTAGTGGTCAAATTCTAATTAGTTTTTCCTGTTACATTCTAATGGAGAGGAAAGTCAGGAAAGTCAGACACATACAGTTCTCCATAGAATGTGATAGAAGCTGCCTGTCACTTCCTGTCAGTTAGAACTATCAGGAAGTAAACACAGTAAATTCACTTCCTGTCAGAACTATCAGGAAGTAAACACAGTAAATTCACTTCCTGATTATTTGAACTGTTATAAATTTTTAATAAAACATCCGACAACAGTGAGAGTGACCTTGTTTTATTCATCAGGAAAAGATCTATAAAATATGTTTTCATAAAAAAAGTTTACTGCTCCTTTAAGGATTTCTTTAGAATCGGCTAGTTCTGAGAGGTAAGAAAACTATTATTCATCTAGTCTCCATCTGTCCAACTATTGCAGGGCGATTTTAAATAAGGTGAAAATTCCGCTTTATAATTACTAAATGAAGATTATCCCCACTGTATCCGTCCGGTCCCACGACTGGATTACAGATCTAATCGGGGGTGACCAGAAGGGATGGGAAGGGGATCCTTTCAGCTTTAATGTGTTTTGAACTACAGGACTGTAAGTAATTAAACATAACACTACTTGTTATAGAAAACATATAGAAAACTCGGTGCTGCACATTAATATAGACATTTCTATCACTTTTAACAATACTGTTCAATTCAATCAATATGAAGGTTTATTTGCCCACAGTGGTACAATTGCTTTGCCCTAGAATGGCTTGGTTTTTCTTGTACCCATAGCCTTGTATCGCTAGTCCTCATCTTGGTAGCAGGGAGGTTAATGGTTTTCTCTGCTAGAAACACGAGCTGAGTATTTCAGCTTATTTCTCTGTAGAGAAAAGAGCCAGTCTGTGGAAGGGAGATTGGATAAAAGAGGGCGTTATTGAGGGTTTGTGGGAAGAAGAAAGAGAGTCTTTGTTGTTCTTGCACTGAACATCGTTTTCCTCAGATAAATAATGTCTGTGTCACCAATGAACAGATAATTAACATGGTGACAGTGGACGCTGGGCGCTGACCTGCGATCTTCAGCTGTCTGATTATACACAGCTCAATGGGCGCACTCTCTGTCAAGGGCGTCACTCTCCCAAGAGACAAAGAGCTGTCACCCAGTGTCAGTGCTACAGATCAGATCGGCCTCCTAACTTAAAGTGGAACTTTCAGCTATTACTAAGTCGACATGCATTCATTAAACGCATGGCGACTAGCTTGGAAATCCATCTCTTATCTTTAAAAAATAGCAGATTGTAAAGAAATCCTTGCTGTTTGGAGACCGGGACCCAGGCTACAGGGCAGACATCTTATCTGCACCCCTGCACTGTCAGTCTTGGTCTCCACTAAGTAGCACTGCAGTGCACCATATGGTTACTGGAAGGGACTGGCGGTGCAGACCGCACTAACCTGCCCGTCAGTCCCAAAACGGGAAGGATTTCTTTACACCCTGGGCTATTTTTTTAAAGGTAAGACATTGATTTCCAAGCTAGTCGCCATGCGTTTAATGAATGCGTGGAGACTTAGTAATATCTGAAAGTTACGCTTTAACCCCTTGAGCATCAGTGTGCAATGTATAGCAAAGCAACGCATTGACACCCTTCTGGTTCTCAAGTGGTCAACCACCTGGGGGCTAGAGAGCTCTTCAATGCATTGGATACACATCCAAATAATAACTCCCCCCCACCCACGCACTTACTTTTTATGACCAGAAAATCCTAATAGCCCCTATGAATTTCCTCTTGATCTTCGTTTGAGATATTCTATAGTCAATCTGTCCTGGTTGTTATGTCCATGGAGACAGAAATGACAGTTGCTGGCTGTTTTTTAACCTTTAGAGAGCTGGGGGGGTGCGCAACACATTGTTTTGCAATGAGTTGCACACCCCTCTGTCACTCAAAGGGTTAACTGAAGCAGGCAGAGTGCAAGAGCCCATTTAACCCTTTAAGGACCAGTTGCCTACCCCCTCTGGTCTTTAACTCCTTGAGTGCCAGAGGGGTACGGAATGCATTCCGTACCCCTCTAGCACTCAAAGGGTTAAAAGTGACCACGTACCGTGAACCTCCACAGACATAAGATCCAGAACTGATCTGAAGATGATATCTCTTGAATAAGGCTACAAGAACAAGATTCATAGGGCCATGAGGATTTCCTGGCCATAATAAGGCAAATGGGGGGCTTATTATTAGGACGTGTTACTTTGCCTTTAAGAGACACTTCCATTTTCTTTCATTAGAAATATTTGCAGCATAAGAAAAAAAAATTAACTCATCTGAAATAAATATCTGTTTTCTAATGATAAAATGAACCTGTCATCCCAGGAAACGTTTAATAGAATTTACACCGCCTATCTCTTGTTCTAATAATATTTATTGTAAAGGAAATATTTAGGAGGGAATGTATCTTTTATTTTCTGTTGCAACATTGTGGCACTTTATGTTAATGTCTGGCACAGTATGATAACTGGATTCACGGGAAAATGTAAGAAACCTCCAGAGTAAATCCACCGGGATTAGCCTTCCATTGCCGACAGATGCGCGAACAGGGTATGCTTTACAGCGTATAATCACTTTATTGTAACATATTTGATGAGGCTGAAAAAAAGACATGTGTCCATCAAGTCCAGACCATGCCAAAACATCCCTGTTGATCCAGAGGAAGGCAAAAAAAAAACAAAAATACCCCTGAAGCCATTTCCAATTAAGCCCGAAGTGGGTAAAAAAAATTCCTAATGGCAGTCAGATATTTCCCTGGATCAGCTATCATAATTCTCAGTATTGTTCTAGACAGGTTGCCATTGCTTTTTTGAAAGTAGTTACAGTATCTGCAAGTACAATATCCAGAGGCAAAGAATTCCGTAGCTTTGACGCCCTTACTTTAAAAATCCCTAACTTTGTTTTAGTCGAAAGCGCCTTTCCTCGAGTCTTCATGGATGGCCTCTCGATATTAGCTCAGCTTATTGTGTAAATAATTATTTTGGTATTTCATAATTATAATTCATTGTAACTACACTCCGCTGTTATTAACCCCTTAACGACTGCCCTATCTGGCGTGTAAGCGGATGTTAAGGACTGCGGAGCTTTTTTTTTCTCACTGAATTCTGGGAGCTGCCATCCTAGAATTCCATGACATGTCAGGACCGGCGTGACAGTCCTGGCACATCATGGGTCCGTAAAGGGTTAAAGGGATAGTAACACATAATATGTAGAAAAATATATATTGAAGGGTTTATCCTCCTGAGTAAAACCAGGGCGCTCCCCCTGCTGAGAGATATTTCACTGAAATGTTATTGCATCTCAAACATTAATTTATTAGGTGCTAAATCTCAATTGCCTGAAATTTCCCATTGGCTCTGTTGCCACACCATCTTTTATGGTCAGTTGACCAGAGGTGTCCATAGAATGGTATAGCAACAGCGCCACTGTAACATTTCAGGCCACTGAGCTATTGCACCTAAACAATTTCAAGTTTGAGATGCAATAACTTTTGAATAAAACACCTCTCAACAATGGGAATACCCTTGTTTTACTCAGCAGGATAAGCCCTGCAATATACATTTTTCTACATATTAACATACCTGGGAACTCTCAGGGTTTGACCCTGAGACTCAGGGTTTTGGCCCAAATCTCAGGGTCTCAGGGTGAAGAGCCAAAATCTCAGGGTGAGAGAGTTCAGTGCTCCCTGTTATATATTCTGCTCCAGTTAACTGCTTCTTTAGTCTCTAAATGGGTGCCACTTGTACCAGAAAGGCAGAGGGAGAAGTCCTGCTTGTCTTGTGTGTGTTCATGCAGTGCTATCTGTAAGTTGTTGTGTATTAATGACTCCTTGAATGCTGATTGGAGCGAATCTCAATTACAGCAATGAGGGATATATCACGGATAATCTATATTGTGGGAAATTTAAGGGTTAATATTTACACAATCTCAGGGTCAGCTCAATTTGAAAGTTCCCAGGTATGCATATTAAGTATTGCTATCCCTTTAATACCAGCAAGCTGTAAACGCCTCCCCTATAGTGTGCACATAAAGTGATATAAAGTTACACTACTTCCTTTATTCCATTTTTATACTTGGCAATCAAGCAAGACGTAAAGGAAGAGAATGACCCAAAACACCCATATACTGACATGTTGCCCTCCCCTTGAAGCAAGTGGCATTGAGGGGGGATATTTGGTGTAAATGGATTAGTAAAATGGAATTAGGAATTAGACTGTAAAATTGATCCCGGAACCTGTTTTTGTTCAGAATTAAATTCCTACTCACCCGCACCCCGTGCCAGTCCAAAATAACAAAATTACAATCCATAATTTATTGTTTAGATCAGAAAAGTGAGGCATGGCTCGCTCATCACATGGGGTTCCCTCCCTGGTCAGCTTAGACCAGTGGTTCTCATCCAGGGTGTGTGGTTAAAGGGATAGTAATACTTCGTTTTAACTTTATTTTATTTTGTAGGCATTAAAAAAAAACATGAAGAATGATATAAGTCTTATCTCTCAAACCTTTATGGTTTGAGAGATATTCACAAGCAAAGTTTCCCCTCCCGCCCCTTTTACCTACTGTAAGCCATCTCTTCTCAGATGTGGAATGCAGTCCATAGACCAGACAGATAACAGAAGGGGACAATCTTCTTCCTATGAGAACAATGAAAGCCCTGCCCCCCTTGACAAGTTTTTCAGGTTTTTCCCCTATCTTAATTGAAGATTGTCCCTCTCTGCAGTCTACCTGGGCACCTCCCTTCTGCTCTGATCGGATACTTTGCTTGTGAATATCTCTTAAACCATAAAGGTTTGAGAGATAAGACTTATATCATTCTTCGTGTTTTTTAAATGCCTACAAAATAAAATAAAGATAAAACGAAGTATTACTATCCCTTTAAAGAGCCCCTTGTCTTCTATAAAGACTTTGATAAAAATGTGAATGCTGAGGTTCAAATGTATATTTATGGAAATTGTTATACACGTTATGTTTGGTTTCGTTATTCTGATTAAGAGCCTTGAAAATAATTATATATTTATGTGTTTGTTCCCTTCATTACTTGACTGACAAATGACAAATAACATGTTAGATGTGTCTTGAAAGTTCAAGACCGCATGATAGGGGTGTCTTGACAAAAAAAGGTTGAGAACCACTGACTTAGACTTTCTTAGAGTGAAATATCTAATTATCTATTGGGTCCTGGCATAGTTCAATGTGTAACTGTCTGAACTGACATGTACGGTGAGACTGATATCACGCTTATCTCTTCCTTTGTTATGCTAGTGGTCAGAACAATAGCCTAATCAAGTATATGTCTGAGACTAGTATCAATCAATCAATCCTAACTATTCCTTCATGCTAATGAGTGAACAGCAAATTCAAGGAGAAATAATAGACTGTTTATTGTACTTCAACATCCCATACTCCAAATATGACAAAAGAGCAAGCAGTAGTCACATTTACTTAAAGGGATAGTAGTGCTTCACAATAAAAGCAGCTCCAATTAATCATAGTGTTTGGGCCATGGAGAATGTTATTTCTACTACTGTCAGAGGTGTAGTTCAGGAGTAATTGAATGATAAAGTATCCCCCTCCCGCCCCTTTTACTGATGTAACACTGCTCACCTCACAGCAGCAAGACTGTCCAGATGGATCCCAGAGAGGGACAATCTTCAATGAGGGGAGGCGGCTTACACTAGGTAAAAAGGGTGGGCGGTTGATCTTTCAATTGCTCTTGAACTACAACTCTGACAATATTGAACTAACACTCTCCATGGCTCAAACACTATGAAGATTAATTAGAGCTGCTGTTTTTGTGAAACATTGTTATCCCTTTAAGTATAGTTGTCAGGTACAAGAATGTGCACAAAAAGTTAGCTCCGAGTATTAGTTACATTTTTTTAACATGTTGCACTATATATAGTCACTTACAGATCTGTAGTTCCAGCGCTCTTCAAGAAGAAAGTATCCCCTTCCCGCCCCTTCTGGGCTCCTTACGTTAGATCTAGAATCCAGTCGTGGGACTGGACGGATGCAGCGAGGGACAATCTTCACTAAGTATAAGGTAAACCCCGCCCCCTTGATGAAGGAGTAGAGGATTTTCCTTTTGCTTACTGAAGATTGTCCCTTGCCACCCTCCATCCGGACCAGACTGAGAGGCAGCGTGACATGGCCAGAAGGGACAGGAGGGGGATCCTTTTCTCTTGAAGAGTGTTTGAACTACAAATCTGTAAGTAACTATTTATAGCGCAACATGTTAAAAAAATGTAACTAATACTCAGAGCTAATGTTTAGTTGAGGTATTACTATCCCTTTAACCCTTTGAGTGCCAAGTGGGTACATTGTACGAGTTTGGACAGCTGTACCCGCTGTGCCAAGCTCGTACAATGTACCCACTAAAATGCGGTCACTGCATGAGCCGGTATAACCGGCATGCAGTGGCCGCATTTTAAAAAAAAAAAAGGTGGGCAATCGTGGGGGGACATGAGGATCACTCCTCATGTCTCCCCTGTTATTGATCTCCCAGCCGATCGCGCTGGGAGATCAATAAAGGAAGAGGAGAAGCGCAGCAGAAGCGCAGCTTCTCCTCTTCCGTCTCTCCTACCCGAACTTCCGGGTAGGAGTGGGCGGGACCGGGGGAAGCCTCCCAACGTCATCAGTGACATGTCACTGATGACGTTGGGGAAGTTTCCCCGGTCCCATTCACTCCTACCGGTGGTAGGAGTGAAGGGCAGGAGAGCTTCTGCTCTCCTGCAGTCGCCAAATTGGTCTCCCAGCCTATCGGCTGGGAGATCAATTACTTGGGGGACACCAGGAGGGGTCCTGATGTCCCCCACGAGGTCTGAATATATAAAAAATAAAATTTAAAAAAAAACAAAAACAAAACTAACCCTGTGAGTGCCGCAGTGGTCCCCAGCACATTGCTTTGCAATGTGCTGGAGACCCTTGTAGCACTCACAGGGTCTTTTCTTTGGGTTTTTTTTTTTTTTTTTTAAAGACCTCATTGGGGGGATCAGGGGGGATCCTGATGCCCCTCAATGAGGTCTATTATTAAAAAAAAAATAAAAATTTTTTTAACCCTGTGTGTGCCACAGGGGGGGTCAAATGCACCCCCCCCCTCCTGTGGCACACACAGGGCTTCTATCATTACTTTGTTACTAGAGATTGTTGGGGGGCCATCAGGATTGGTCCTGATGGCCCCCCAACAAGCTCTGATTACAAAGTAATAATAAAAAAAAAAATTAACCCTCTGAGTGCCAGAAGGGTCCAATGCATTGCTTTGCAATGCGCTGGAAACCCCTTTGGCACTCACAGGGACATTTATTTTGATTCCTTTTTTTTTTTTTTTTTTAAGACCTCGTTGGGGGGAATCAGAGGGGTCCTGATACCCACCAATGAGGTCCATAATAAAAAAAAAGTAAAGAAAAAAAAATTAACCCTGTGTGTGCCACAAGGGGGGCCAATGCAGCCCCCCTTCTGTGGCGCACACACAGGGCATTTATCATTACTTCGTTATCAGAGATTGTTGGGGGGCCTTCATGATTGGTCCTGATGGCCCCCCAACAAGCTCTGATTACCAAGTAATGATTAAAAAAAAAATTAACCCTCTGAGTGCCAGAAGGGTCCAATGCATTGCTTTGCAATGCGCTGGAGAGCCCTTTGGCACTCACAGGGACATTTATTTTGATTCCTTTTTTTTTTTTTTTTAAGACCTCATTGGGGGGAATCAAAGGGGTCCTGATACCCACCAATGAGGTCCATAATAAAAAAAGTAAAGAAAAAAAATGAACCCTGTGTGTGCCTCAAGGGGGGCCAATGCAGCCCCCCTTCTGCGGCGCACACACAGGGCATTTCTCATTACTTCGTTATCAGAGATTGTTGGGGGGCCATCATGATTGGTCCTGATGGCCCCCCAACAGGCTCTGATTACCAAGTAATGATTTAAAAAAAAATTAACCCTCTGAGTGCCACAAGGATCCAATGCATTGCTTTGCAATGCGCTGGAGACCCCTGTGGCACTCTCCGGGTCCCCTGTTTGTGGACATATATATATATTTTTTTACTAAGACCTCATTGGGGAGGGATCAGGGGGTCCTTATGCCCCTCAATGAGGTATATAATAAAAAAAATATTAAAACACAAATTAACCCTGTGTGTGCCACTAGGAGGGGAGTTCAATGCCGACCCCCTTCCTGTGGCACACACAGGACTTTTTATCAACACTGGTAGTCACAGATCTCCCATACACACTATCAAACACTGCCCCACCATCCTTGCTCCTCTGCTCATACCCACACACACTGCCTAATCCCTCACCCTCCCACATACTTTGTTACACTTGTAGTCACAGGTCCGCACGTACACCGGCTGACGCCCTAGCTTCTTTCATCTGTTAGCCATAAAATCACACATACACTGTTTGCTTTACCATTTCTGTTTCACTGGTAGCTACGCTCCTGTAGCGTAAATTGGTATGTCAACCCACAGCAGTGGGGTACCATTTTTCTTAGGCTGGCAAGAAGTCCTCCTAGGAAATCCCACGCCATTGAACCATTTTAGTATCTTTGAAGTGACTGATGTGTAAAACAAAATTTTATTTTTTCCTGTAGCACCACATTCTGGAAATAGTTGTGCCAACTAACTTAGGGGTAAAAAGGCAAGTGACCCCTCATTAGATGCGGCAGGTTGTCTTCTTTCCAAAATGGTATGGTTTATCTACCTTTTCTTCAATTCTGAAGGTGTTATAGTCATTTTCGTACAGGCAAGTCAGGTTTGAGAAAATGTTAGAAACATCAGAGGTTGTAGTAGGTGTAGTTTTCTACTTCTAGCACCCCCTAAGGTAGTTCAACTCATACCAATGGGGTGTCATTTGACTCCTAAGAGCACTAGCAAACAAATGCAGTTGAAAATTCCATGGTTTTCACAGCGCTCCATACATTTGAAGGGGCAGAAATGTAAAAAAATGCAATTTTTTTCCTATATCGCCTCCTTCTGGAAACATTTATGCACACCAGTATTGGGGTAAGAAGGCAAGTGACCCCTCATTAGATGTGGCAGGTTGTTTTCTTTCCAAAATGGTATGGTTTATCTACCTTTTCTTCAATTCTGAAGGTGTTATAGTCATTTTCGTACAGGCAAGTCAGGTTTGAGAAAATGTTAGAAACATCAGAGGTTGTAGTAGGTGTAGTTTTCTACTTCTAGCACCCCCTAAGGTAGGTCAACTCATATCAATGGGGTGTCATTTGACTCCTAAGAGTACTAGCTAATGAATGCAGTTGAAAATTCCATGGTTTTTACAAAGTTCCATACATTTGAAGGGGCAGAAATGTAAGAAAATGCCTTTTTTTTTCACTAGCGCCACCTCCTGGAAGCATTTGTGCATACCAGCCTTTGGGTAAGAAGGCACGTGACCCCTCATTAGATGCGGAAGGATGTTTTCTTTCCAAAATGGCATTGTTTCTCTACCTTTTCTGCATATCTATTATGGTTATAACCATTTTAGTGCAAGCAGATAATTTCAAAAACAAAAGTGTCAGGTTTACGTACGTGTTCCTAGCACCCACATATTCTATGTTAACCCACACAAATAGGCTACCATTTTTCTCATGTTGGTAGCAGGTACTGAATACAGCAGGAAATGTTATGGTTTTCAAAGATTTTAGTATCTTTGAAGTGGTGGAAATGTAAAAAAACATGTATTTATTCCCATAGCGCCACCTTTTGGAAATATTTGTGCACTTCAGCCCAGGGGGTAGAAAGGCAAGTGACCCCTCAATTGATGCGGGAGAATGTCTACTTTCCAAAATGGTATACCTTTTATACCTTTCCTTCATGTCTCTAACAGTTATGGACATTTTAGTACAAGCCGCCATTTTCGAAGAAGCAAACAGGTAGGTGTAGTGATGTGCTTCTGGCACCCCTAAGGTAGGTCGACTCATTCCAGTGGGGTGTCATTTTTCTCCTAAGAGCACTAGCTAATGAATACAGTTGGGAATGCCATGGTTTGCACAAATTTCAGTACATTTGAAGGGGCAGAAATGTAAGAAAATGCCTTTTTTTTTCATTAGCGCCACCTTCTGGAGGCATTTGTGCTCTCCAGGCTTGGGGTAACAAAGCAAGTCACCCATCAATAGATGCGGCAGGGTGTCTTCTTTTCAAAATGGTATGGTTTGTGTACCCTTTCTTCACTTCTGTAGTTGTTATAACCATTTGGGTACAGACAAGTAATGTTTGAGAAAATGTTAGAAACATTTCAGGTTGTAGTAGGTGTCGTTTTGCACTTCTAGCGCCCCCTGAGGTAGTTGAACTCATACCAATGGGGTGTCATTTTTCTCCTAAGAGCACTAGCTAATGAATACAGTTGGAAATACCATGGTTTGCACATATTTCAGTACATTTGAAGGGGCAGAAATGTAAGAAAATGCCTTTTTTTTTCATTAGTGCCACCTTCTGGAGGCATTTGTGCTCTCCAGGCTTGGGGTAACAAGGCAAGTCACCCATCATTAGATGCGGCAGGGTGTCTTCTTTTCAAAATGGTATGGTTTGTGTACCCTTTCTTCACTTCTGTAGTTGTTATAACCATTTGTGTACAGACAAGTAATGTTTGAGAAAATGTTAGAAAAATTTGAGGTTGTAGTAGGTGTCATTTTGCACTTCTAACGCCCCCTGAGGTAGTTAAACTCATACCAATGGGGTGTCATTTTTCTCCTAAGAGCACTAGCTAATGAATACAGTTGGAAATGCCATGGTTTTCACAAATTTCAGTACATTTGAAGGGGCAGAAATGTAAGAAAATGCCTTTTTTTTCATTAGCGCCATCTTCTGGAGGCATTTGTGCACACCAGGCTTGGGGTAAGAAGGCAAGTTACCCCTCATTAGATGCGGCAGGTTGTCTACTTTTCCGAAATATATAGTTTTATATAGTTATTCCACTGTTTTAGGGTAGTTTTACCACAAAAACCCTAGAATGCGCATATTAGTTTATAAAGTTGAAAATGTCATTTTGCGCTGCTGGTGATTAGGGCTCTACGCTAGCCATGGACGTAGGTAAAACTATACAAATTTGGTATTTTTTTACTCAGGGGACTCGAGGCTTTTTCAAATAATTGAAACTTTTTCAATCAAGGTAAATATTTTTGATACATAGTATGTGATTTTAGCAAAATGAGTAAATTTTCACTTTTTTTTGTCATTATGACATCATAGCTTTTTGCACGATGTAAAATTCTCTTCATGTAAGGTATCACAAGAAAGCTCAATTAGTTCTGAAAAAAACAATATATAGTTTTCCATATGTAACTAAAAATCCCCAGAGGAAATCAAGCCTAAACGGAAGGATAGCAAAAATGTTGAAAAAGTGTCTGGCCTGCAGGGTACAGGAAATGGCCCGAGCCTCTGGCACTGAAGGGGTTAAAGAATATTTTTACTATAGAAATCATGTTAAAATTGGCAGCACTGTCATTTAAAGCGGAACTACCACCCTTAAAAAATGTTGTCCCATATAATTCCCCATCTGGCGACTAGCTGCTCAGTAGCACTAGTTGCCAGAATTCTTACCGCGTTCATGAGAATGAGCCACTACTCTGGGACTGAGAGGCAGGAAACAGCGCAGACATCTTTCCATAGTGACGTCCGCGCGCCTGCGCTGTCAGTCCCTTTTGGTACCAAACGGCTCCTAGCAACGCCTCCTACAGCAGGCTGGGACTGACAGCACAGGCGCGCAGACGTCACTATGGAAAGATTAGTGATGATCGAGCACCCCGATGCTCGGGTGTTCGGGTGCTCTGGCCGAGCGCCCCCGGATGCTCGAGTGCTCGGCCGAGCACCCGAGCCCCATTGAAGTCAATGGGAGGACTCGAGCATTACACCAGGCACCCCCTGCTCTGATGAGGGGAGGGTGCCTGGTTCATAGGAAAAGGTCAGAAAATGATGGAAACACCACAGAAATGGTTCAGGGACAGCATAGGGAGGATGTCTGGATGCATCTTGGACTCCAACGTCGCTGCTGGGAACGATGTTTCGCCCGTAGTACGCCATTTTTACAGACTGACCGTAAAACACACAAAAAGGAAGATAAAAACGATTTTAGGCGAAAAATTGTTACCAAACAGTATTTGCTGTATATTTACTTGAACTATCAGGATCACGTCCACTTCCCCGTCCCTTTTTACCCGCCTTCTTCATATTAAACGGAATATATGCCGGTAATCTGCGGCTAGGCACACGAAACAGAATGTGACGTTAATCTGCGGCTAGGCACACTAAACAATATGTGACGCTAATCTGCGGCTAGGCACACGAAACAGAATGTGACGCTAATCTGCGGCTAGGCACACGAAACAGAATGTGACGCTAATCTGCGGCTAGGCACAGTGAACGGAATATGTGACTTTAATTTGTGAATTTGCACACTAAACAGAATGTGACAATAATCTATGGCTAGGCACACGTTTAAAATGGCCCTTTTTGTCGCTGCGTTGTAAAATCATTGGCCCTGTGCACCTAACAGAATATGTCAGCTTGTCACTGCACTGTGAAATATTTGTCCCTGTGCACCTAGTACAATGTCACCTTAGAACATGTCCCCCCCACAAAAAAATGAAATTCTGCCACCCCCAAAAAAAATTAAATGCTGCCCCCACACACAACAGTCCTAAAAAGGACTTTTGGGTCTTGAAAGAGTTTCAACAATTTTATTCTCTCTACACTGACTTCCTGTGCATCTAGTATTATATGTCACCTTATAAATATCCCCCCCACAAAAAAAAGGAAATTGTGCCCCCCCAAACAAAATATAAATGCTGCCCCCACACACAACAGTCCTAAAAAGGACTTTTGGGTCTTGAAAGAGTTTCAACAATTTTATTCTCCCTACACTGACTTTCCCTGCCTAAGCGCATCTCTCCCTGGCTAAGAATGAGCCGAACTTGCGCGTCGGGTGCTATACAGCACCCAATCACGGGTTCTGGCCAGCCAATCAGTGTAATGCCAGCAGCCAACATGGCTGCTGGCATTACTCTGATGTCAGAGCCTCCCCGCACGTTTATTGGCTGCGCAGCAGCTGCGAAACGTGCGGGGAGGAGACCCGAACATGGCGGGCGAGCACATGCGGTACTCGTACGAGTACCGCCATGTGCCGAGCAGAGCGATGCTCGAGCCGAACCGAGCTTCGGCCGAGCATGCTCGCTCATCACTAGGAAAGATGTCTCATGAACGCGGTAAGAAATCTGGCGACTAGCACTACTGAGCAGCTAGTAGCCAGATGGGGAGTTATTTGGGACAACGTTTTTGAAGGGTGGTAATTCCGCCTTAACTGTTTAAACACATTGGGGGATATTTATAAAAGTGAAGTTAGTGGACAAGATGTACAATGGCTGTAAGATTGTCTCTTGTAGTTATAAAAGTAGTAAGAACAGTTTAGAAGGACATAACACCGCGTGGTACTTTTTTTAAATAAAATGGAGTGAGGAAGTTTGTAAAAAGTGGCTCAGAGAATCTATAAATAAATGCCGCTATTTGTGACAACTCAGAATTTTCAGCGAATATTTAAGTCCGCCTCTGGCCTGTTCTTATTCTTACAGTCACCACATTTATCAATGTAACTAGAATACTTTATAAATACCAACACTCGTTATGAGGAATAAGGAGGGAGATTTATAAAAGCTGTTCTTCTTACCGTATGAAGAACTGTCCTTAAAGCATGGCAAGTGAAGATAACGCCAGGTCTGATTTATAAATGTTTTAAACGAGTTTTTATAAATATGGCGTTACTATGAATATTTTAACGCTGACTTGCTTAACCCCTTAAGGACCCTTGACAGTCCTGGTACATCATGGCTGGATTTGCTTTAAAGGGATAGTAATGTTTCATAATAAAAGCAGCTCTAATTAATCATCATAGTATTTGGACTTTGGAAAGTGTTATTTCAATTCTGTCAGTGTTGTAGTTCAAGAGTAATTGAATGATAAAGTATCCCCTCCCGCCCCTTTTACTGATGTAACACTGCTCAGCCAGATCAGAAGGGAGGTGCCCAGGTAGACTGCAGAGAGAGACAATATTCAATTAGGGAAAAACCTGAAAAACTTGTCAAGGGGGAAGGGTTTTCATTGTTCTCACAGGAAGAAGATTGTCCCCTTCTGTTATCTGTCTGGTCTATGGACTGCATTCCACATCTGAGAAGAGATGGCTTACACTAGGTAAAAGGGGCGGGAGGACCCAGAATTCCATGACAGTCCTGGTACATCATTGGTCCTTAAAGCGATAGTAATACTTCGTTTTAACTTTATTTTATTTTGTAGGCATTAAAAAAACATGAAGAATGATATAAGTCTTATCTCTCAAACCTTTATGGTTTAAGAGATATTCACAAACAAAGTATCCCCCCCCCGTTCAACCAGATCAGGTAGACTGCAGAGAGGGACAATCTTCAAATAAGATAAGGGAAAAGGCTGAAAAACTTGTCAAGGGGGGAAGGGCTTTCATTGTTTTCATACAAAGAAGATTGTCCCCTGCTGTTATCTGTCTGGTCTTACAACCAGATTCACATGTGAGAAGGGATGGCTTACACTAGGAAAAAGGGGCGGGAGGGGGAAACTTTGCTTGTGAATATCTCTCAAACCATAAAGGTTTGAGAGATAAGACTTATATCGTTCTTCATGTTTTTTTAATGCCTACAAAATAAAATAAAGTTAAAACGAAGTATTACTATCCCTTTAAAGACACTTTATACTTAACTCCATTTTTATAAATCTCCTTCAAGGACATTTTACTGATCCGTTCACAAAATGAGCAAGAGCACTTTTTATAAATCTCCCCCACTGGGACTTGTTCATCAAGAAAATTGGTGTAATTCTGGAGCAAACTGAACTGCGCCATAGGGTTGACATGACACTTTCACAGATTCCTATTGATTCAAATGGGGCTATTATTCACTTCAGTGTTAGATATCTCCTACGCGTTTCTTCACAATAAGGTCTTTTGTTGTTAACCCTTTGAGTGCCAGAAAGGTATCCAACGCATTGCAATACATTGGATACTTCTCTGGCACTCAATGGGCTCTCTGCTATGTTTCTCCTTAAAGGGATAGTATTGCTTCCTATAATATTTAGCTGAGAACGTTGAGCCTATGTAATAGAAGTGCAGTGCGATGCTCCTAAGGCTGAAAACATGCTAGTTACAGTGTAATATTTTTAAGTTGATCCCTCCCGCTGCTTTCCCTGATAAAAAGTCACCTCCCAATAGATCTTGTAACAGGTTCCGGGACTGGACAGATCACAATGAGGGACAATCTTCCCTTGTTCAGTACAAGGAAAACCCTGCCGTCCTTGATGAACGAGGGCAGATTTTTCCTAATACTGCGAGAAGATTGTTACTCATTGTGATCTGCTGTTGGATCTTGACTACTGTAACTCACTACTAATTGGCCTTCCTCTCGCCGGACTAACCCCACTACAGTCCGTAATGAACTCTGCTGCAAGACTAATCTACCCCACTCATCTCTTCTCTAACACCAGTCCCCTCTGCCAATCCCTACACCGGCTCCCGTTAGCATACAAAATTAAATTAAAAATTCTGGTGCTAACTTATAGAGCCCTTACTAAGACCGCACCCCCCTATAGTTCATCTCTCATTTGCAAATTCACTCCCATCCGCCATTTTCCCTCTGCACACAACCTTCTGCTCTCCACGGCTTTTATTACATCCTCCCACTCCCGTCTACAGGACATCTCCCACTCCCGACTACAGGACTTCTCCCACTCCCCCCTACAGGACTTCTCCCGTGCTGCACCTGAGCTCTGGAATTCCCTCCCCTGTCCCATCAGACTCTCCCCCAGCCTTCAGATCTTCAGATGCTCCCTGAAGACTCACCTCGTCAGGGAAGTCTATCAACTGCCTCCATAAACATTATCACCAAGAATCACCCCTTTCCTGCATCACTGCACTCAACAGCACTTCTCACTCCTACCCACTGACTGGCAGTTCATGTGACAGGAGGCACTTACACCCAATAGCACTTCTGTGTCCAACCTACCTTCCTCTAGACTGTAAGCTCTCACCAGCAGGGGGCTCTGATCTTTCTGTTCTCCACATTTGATTTGTACTATTTAATATCTCTGTGGTATATTCCCTATTGTTGGCGCTATATAAATAAAGAAAAATAATAATAATCTGGGACAATGTTGCACATCAGGTTAAGGGACGGGAGGCATCAACTTCAAAATATTATTACACTGTAACTAGCAAGTTTTCACGTATAGGAGCATCTCACTGCACTTCTATTACATATGCTCAACGTTCTGAGATAAACATTAAATGAAGCAATACTATCCCTTTAAGGCAGCATTAGTTTGCATTACAGTCTGCCTATATGTTACTATAGACCCTTTTTCTGTAAAATTATTTTTGAGAAACTCATTTTTATGTCTAGATGACACAGTGTGGCAAAGTATGTTAATTCCCTGCACAGTATGTTAATTAGCTCTGTTCGACACCAAACTTACCACTTGCTGTGTTATATTAGAGTCAGACACTCCCCTAAGGTTAGGACTCTACATAGATTCAGTTAAAGGGACAGTAATGTCCCCCCCAAAAAAAAGTCCCATTTTGTAGAGTTTAAAATAGTAATCAATATGCTCCAAACCCTATCTCTCAAACCGCTATGGTTTGAGAGATATAGGGATTCAAAGTTCCCCCCTCCCTCCCTTTCTCCTGATGTCAGCTGTAAAGCTGACAGCAGGAGATTCGAGTCGTACGACTCAAGGAGGCTCTGCAACAGAGCCGAAATCTCGTTATTACTAAAGAATTCATTCATTGGAAAGCTCTACAAAGTGTGCCTGGTTTGCAAACACACTTTGTAGACCTTCCCAATTATTTTTATATCAGCCGCCTGCTGATACCTGGACTGGAATCTCTTGCCGTCAGCTAGACGCTGACATCAGGAGAAGGTGAGGAAGGGGCGAACTTTGAATCCCTATATCTCTCAAAACATAGCGGTTTGAGAGATAGGGTTTGGAGCAAATTGATTAATATTTTAAACTTTAAAAAACAGGACTTTTTTTTAGGACATAACTGTACCTTTAAAGCACAGTGCGTTGTATTATTGGTCCAGCACATAAAATAATTAGCATAAAGTACCAGACTGGACCATCAACAAATATGTGTTAATTTCTTAACATATTTCACAACATACGGGCAATTTTTAATTATTAATGTATCTTCTAGTGCATTTTTACTTTTGTGATGTTCATTTTGCCTTCAAAAAAAAAAAAAAAAAAAAAAAAATCAAAGTTAACTCTTCAAGTGCCAGTGGGTTACTCAATGCATTATGTGTTGTGTACCCCTCTGGCATTCAAAGGGTTAATTATTCAAACATGACACAATACAAAGAAACATGTAGGCAGTTTTTAACTCTCTTTACCCTTACGATCAGAGAGATTTTGCAACTCATTACTTTGCAATGCTTTGCACACCACCTGGCGTTAAGGGGTTAAAATGAACTGAACATATTATAAAGTGAAGGTCCACTTTGAATACAAATCAGCTAGACCCTTTACTGCCCCTTTAAGCCGTACCATTTTTGTAGTTATGGCGAGTATTTTCTGTAAAATATATTTTAAATTCCTATCAAGCGCAGATAACTTGGGGCAGTGTGTGCTGGATTTTTGAACCTAATAATAAGCAGTAATCTGCATTTCACCTCATCTCATATGTCCGCTATATATTTTTTTCATGGCAAAAATGAGATTTATGAGACTCTAAATGTGCCGTCTTGTAAATATTGGAACTCTAGAGTGGTTTGAAGTCATTATTCCTCTGCTTTATATTTTCCTTACAGTGTACAGAGTATTGGAAAGGAGGAGATGTGAAAGTCTGGTCAGCGTTTCCTAATATAGCCAACCCCCCACCCCAATCAAAATTGCTACTAGAAAAGACAAGCCATGAAAACTCACATACCTCCCAAAATTTCAAATGGGCAAAGAGGGACACTTTCATTTTAGGCGGTGTTGCTGGGGGGGAGTGTCTGGTGGATGGAGCATTACCGAAAATGTTTTATGTTGTTTCATGACCTATTTTCACCTGTAACATATTGTAACTTATTTCACAGACTAATATATAAACACAACTACTGTGACATTTGTACAAACATTAATGTGAGTTTTATTGCTGTGGAGCAATGTGATACACTTCTATACACACCACACAGTATGATCTCCTAAACACAGGGACACCAGGGTGATACACTTCTATACACACCACACAGTATGATCTCCTAAACACAGGGACACCAGGGTGATACACTTCTATACACACCACACAGTCTGATCTCCTGAACACAGGGACACCGGGGTGATACACTTCTATACACACCACACAGTCTGATCTCCTAAACACAGGGACACCAGGGTGATACACTTATATACACACCACACAGTCTGATCTACTAAACACAGGGACACCGGGGTGATACACTTCTATACACACCACACAGTCTGATCTCCTAAACACAGGGACACCGGGGTGACACTTCTATACACACCACACAGTCTGATCTCCTAAACACAGGATCACCAAGGTGATACACTTATATACACACCACACAGTCTGATCTCCTAAACACAGGGACACCAGGGTGATACACTTATATACACACCACACAGTATGATCTCCTAAACACAGGGACACCAGGGTGATACACTTATATACACACACCACACAGTCTGATCTCCTAGACACAGGGACACCAGGGTGATACACTTCTATACACACCACACAGTCTGATCTCCTAGACACAGGGACACCAGGGTGATACACTTATATACACACCACACAGTCTGATCTCCTAAACACAGGGACACCAGGGTGATACACTTATATACACACTGCACAGTCTGATCTCCTAAACACAGGGACACCAGGGTGATACACTTATATACACACCACACAGTCTGATCTCCTAAACACAGGGACACCAGGATGGGAATGAGGGACAGAGGGAGTTGGGTCTCAAAGAGGGACTGTTCCTCCCACTTGGGAGCTATGGTCACCACACTAAATCCTAAAGAGGCACACTTGAGAGGTATGAACTCCTAATATATCCTAATATTTCCTAATATCTCCTAAAGGGCCTTACCTAGGACTTGATTTCCCATTAGGAAGAGTACTCACCATCTAGGGGCACCCAATTTTACAGATACCTTAGCTGATCTGGCCACGCCTACCGTACTGAGCTGTGGGTGTGGCCAACATGATCTCCCTGCAACAGACTCTTATGTTTGCCTGTTTATTTCACATAGAAATATTGGTGACGGCTGGGAAATATACAAAACTGGCAATATAAAGAAAATGTCTGTAAAACTGTTGCAAAGTGACATGAGGTTGTATATAAAGGTTTAGTGACATTTTTTGCCTTGTGACATGAGGTTATATATAAAGGTTTAGTGACATTTTTGGAGTAGAAATGTACATGGTACAAATAAGAATTATGTTGTAAGATGTGTATAAAGAAATTTGCTAAGTGTAACAAAACAAAGCAATTCTAGGTGCCTGTTAAATCAAACAGCATCTGAAAATCACAAGGCAAATGCATTTAGTAGCATCCTTATTCATGAACTAAAAAAAATTTGCATTGCGTCTAAGAAAATTCACGTAGAAATACATGTAGATTTAAATCCATTATTTTCATTGCTAACTTTTAGAAGATATGAAAATTTTTATTAGCAGAAATTCTAAGAAATTTTTACATTGCTATTTTTTTTAATAAAAGGTATTTTATTTTATTAGCATTTATTAGCATTGCTTACATTTATTAGCAGAGGCATAACTAGAA
Source organism: Rhinophrynus dorsalis (assembly GCA_037306005.1). NCBI lineage: Eukaryota > Metazoa > Chordata > Amphibia > Anura > Rhinophrynidae > Rhinophrynus > Rhinophrynus dorsalis. The sequence continues at coordinate 235,776,556 of CM074725.1, read as the reverse complement.
GCCTCCAGGGCCTGGTGCAAGAAGCGCCATGGCCCCCCCCGACCACATTCGCCCCCCCTCTCCAAAATGCCCCCATCTCCAACCTCTCTGGAGTGGCAGGAGCCCGGAGAGGTGTGTTGATCTCCCGCGCGGTCCTCTTCAGTACTGCAGAGTGCTGGGAGATGATGTCATCTCCCAGCGCTCTGCATTATTGCAGTTCCAGATGGAGATCGTGGGCGCCAGACAGAGGGGTTGTAGGGGGCGGCCGGGCCCCCTGGAGCGATGGGCCTGGTCGCGGGTGCGACCCCTATAGTTACGCCACTGTTTATTAGCAGAAATTCAAAAACATTTTCACATTGCTATTTTTTTTTTTTACAACTGCAGTTTTTTAATTAGCGTTCCTTGCCTTTCTTAAAAAAGAAAAGCAGTTACCCATTAAAAGTTGTCACCTTTATATCATTCTTGTGAGTTTTTTACTACACTGGGTCCCATCTTGCTTTTTTTTAGAAACAATGCACATTTTTATTAGCATTGCTAATTTTTTAGTAGTAATGCCAAAAGAGCTGAGCTAAGAACAAGAGGTCATCCATTAAAACTAGAGGAAAGGCACCTTCAACTAAAACAAAGCCAGGGATTCTTTACAGTAAGGGTGGTAACAGCTACTGAAATCTTTGCCTCGGAATGTTGTACTTGCAGATAATGTAACTGCTTTCAAAAAAAGCAATGGATGCCTATCTAGCACAGAACAATATTGAAAATTATGACAGATGGCTTCAATGAAGATAGGCTTTTGATCCAGGGAACCATCCGACTGCCATTTGGAGTCAGGAAGGAATTTTTTACCCACTTGGGGCTTAAAGGGATAGTAATACTTAAAAATTACTATCCCCCGTGTTGTAGCCACTAAAAAACAGAATTAAATGAGACCAGCGGCATCTCTCAAACCTTTATAGTTTGAGAGAGATATCCACTTTCAAACTTCCCTCTCCCCTAGCATTCTAGCTGGCAGCAAAGGAATCTGGTCCCGGGACTAGTGGAGGCTCTGCAGCAGAGCCAGGATTGTGTTAATAAAAAAAATAAATCCTTAACTTAAAAGGTCTTTTACGTGTGCTTGCAAACCAAGCACATGTAGAAGACCTTTTTAGTAAAGGATTTCTTTTTTATTAACGCGATCTCTGCTCTGCTGCAGAGCCGCTGGCTGATCCCAGGAGAGGATTCCCCTGCTCTCAGCTAGAACACCGACGTCAGGGGAAAAGCCAAAAAGAGGGAACTTTGAAAGTGGATATCTCTCAAACCATAAAGGTTTGAGAGATGCCGCTGGTCTCATTTAACTCAGTTTTTTAGTGGCTACAACATGGGGGATAGTAATTTTTAAGTATTACTATCCCTTTAATTTGAAATGGCTTCAGAGGGCTTTTTTTGCCTTCTTCTGAATCAACAGAGGTGTTTTTGGTATGGGCTGGACTTGATGGACGCGTGTCTTTTATCAGCCTCATCAACTATGTTCCTATGATACTATCAACAATTATATTTTTTTTCTACAAGCTATGCAATTGTTTTTGAAAGAAATGCAATTTTTATTAGGCAAAATAATTACTTTCAAATATTAAATACAGCAATTAAATCATAATTACTATTTGTCTCCATGTCTCCTCCTTTCCATCTTGTTCCTCCCACTTCCCACCCGGTTTCCTCCTTCCCACCCTGTTCCTCCTACTTCCAGCCCACCTTTCCTCCTTCCTACTATGTTCCTCCCACTTCCCACCCACTTCTCCTCCTTCCCACCCTGTTCCTCCTACTTCCTGCTCACTTCTCCTCCTTCCCACCCTGTTCTTCCTAATTTCTGCCCACTTCTCCTCATTTCTAGACTATTCCTCTGACTTCCCACCAACTTCTCCTCCTTCCCACCCAAGTAGATTTTCTAAGAAAGGAAATGGTGGTTGAGTGTGGGGGTGGGGTCATGTGAAGACTGGGGATGTGGCCACATGTGGGGTACCCTGCACTAAGGTGAAAACAAAATTGTGAATATTCGCTGTATCTGTATTGATTCAGAACCCTAATAAAAGTCTCCGCAATGAAAAAAAAAATGGATCGTGGATTGACTGTAAAGTAGATCCATCGTTTCTAAAAATGTGTCATTAAGAATGAAAAATGGTGAAAATATGAGAAGTGACTTTTTTTCTGCTAATGTTCCTTTAAAGGGGAATTATCACCCCAAATAAAATCTCCGGCCAACAATTAGGCATGTAGCGATAAGCGTACCATTGGTACTATTAGCCAAAATAATTAGTGTTAGTGAGAAATCCTACTTCTGTTGAGACTGACAGCCAGGCAACAGCGCTGACATCTTTGCTTTACAGACGTCTGCTCGTCTGCGCTGTCAGTCCCAGTCTCCACTAGGGGGCGTTGCATGAGAAGGGACTGATGGTGGAGGTGCGTAGATGCCTCTAAAGTGCTGTTGCCTGGCTGTCAGTCTCAGCAGAAGTAGGATTTCTAATTGTGCTGTTTAATACTTCTATTGCTCAGTGTATTGCTAGATGCCTAATTGTTGGGGGGGGGGACTTTATTTGGGGTGAGTTCCCCTTTAAACTATCTACTCCAAATTAAGACCAATTTTACTTTCTTGGAAAAAGAAGAAAACAAAGGAAATAAGACAAAAAATGACAGCTGCAAAACTTTATTTTTACTTTAAATACATTACAATATGATGGAAGAATATGCTTTTACTGTTTGACAGAGACAACGGAATTGAATGCAAAAAATGACGGTAACACGCCTGGGAATTGACGGACCATGGAGCAGATACTTCTCCAGACTAATTAAAGACAATTTCAGTTACCACGATTTTTTGAACATCATGATCTAAATCGTGGGAAAAGAAATTACAAATCTACAATGAACTCTACTGTAAGAATAAATGAGAACTAAACATAAAGTGAAAAGCACATTGGATTGCTGTTGATTGAAGAGGATCCTTTGATAGAAGCTCAGATGATTTTATATCTCCTACATTTGAAATGGTTTATCAAATGAGACTCTTCAATCAGCAACTGTTTTGTAATTTTCTATAGCCAACTCACTGGATTTTCCACTTTTTGTTAAAGGAGAAATACTAGCTCCTAATAGCCATCCCTTCAATTGGCTTACTGTGCCCCCAAAAAATAACATGTTCTTTTAAAGCTGAACATTTCTAAAACAGAGCTCATAATATTCATACCTGGGAACTTTGTCTTCTTGAGCTCCGGAAGAGGGCTCATGTGGTGCAGCTGGGGGATATAAATTAGGTGATTTGCATCACAAAATGGTGTGGCTTAATCAAGGGCAGGGTGGGGCTTGACAGACATTGTATAAAGTGGGCAGAACAGGGTGGTAAGGTTGAGAAGTAGGTGGGAAGAGGGTAGAACAGGGTGGGAAGGAGGAGAATTGGGTGGGAAGTGGGAGGAAAAGATTGAGAAGAAGGAGTGGGAAGTGGGAGGGACAGGGTGGGAAGGAGGTGAATTGAGTGGGAAGGTGGTGATAGTACAGGGCAAGGAGTGCGTGGAACAAGCTGGAAAGTGGGCAAGACAGAGAGGGTCACCACAGTTGTTATTATCCCGGAGACTCAATGTGTGTCTTTGGAGACCCAGTAATTAAGTCAGAAAACTGGGGTCTCTGGAACAGATCTGTACAGTTCCCAGGTATAAGAATTATCTTAATTCTGGTGGAGATCAGAGGTCCATAAACTGTATGCATGATATAACACAAGACCATACCTGGAAACTTCATCCTCTTGAGCCCCCATAGACAAGGGGTTTGTAAATGATGAGATTTGTGTCATAAAGGGGCTGGGCTTAATCAGGAAGGTGGAGTGTGTCATCATTTTGTCATAAAGTGGGAGGGAAGTGGGAGGAACAGGGAGAGGAGGAAGAGAAGTGGGTGGGAAATGGGAGCAACAGGATGAAGGAGAAGTGGGTGGGAAGTAGGAGAAACAGGGTAGGAAGGAGGAGAAGTGGGCGGGAACTAGGAGGAACAGGGTGGAAAGGAGGAGAAGTGGGCAGGAAGTGGGAGGGACAGGATTGGAAGGAGGAGAAGTGGGCGGGAAGTTGGAGTGACAGAGGGAAAGAGAAGTGGGTGGGAAGTGGGAGGAACAGGGTGGGAAGGAGTATAAGTGGGCAGGAAGTGGGAGGAACAGGGTGGGATGGAGGAGACATGGGTAGAGTTTCACAGGGAACTTACCTCTACTGGAGAATCAGCCTCTGTCCTCAGAGACCCTGAAATTAATTCTAAAGACAGGAGTCTGGGACAGATCTGAAGAGTTCTCAGGTATACTCAAGACACACCATCAAACCTTTAAGTGCCACACAGGTGTGCAACTCCTCTGGCACTCAAAAGGTGAATACAGAGCATGGAGAGGTATGGCAGATGACACATGGTTTGCACACTCCTCTGGCACTCAAAAGGTTAATATGGAGGGAGAGAGAGAGAGAGAGAGTGTGTGTGTGTGTGTCTATGGGGCAGAGAGAGAGTGTTTGTGTGCATGTATGTGTGTGTGTGTGTGTGTGTGTGTGTGTGTGTGTGTGTGTGTGTGTGTGCATGTGTGTGAGTCTAAGAGTGTGTAATACACATATATATAAATTGTCTGACTGCCATTCTGCAGGTAGGCCCTTACCTCTTACTTCTCTGGGGGCTATTTATGTCCCAGTCTGACACTGTTAGGATGTGTTACTTCTTTAAATGCTAGAGAGGCCACCATTGCATTGCTTTGCAACACGCTGGAAACTTCTCTAGACGTTAGAGGGTTAAGGGTTACAATTTTATGTGTACCCTACAGTGCAGTTGCTCCCGATCTTCTTATTAAATCAACCTGAAATGGTTACTCTGGAACCATGGTAATCAACAATGCATTGTGTGACAATGGGCACCGTTGAGACACACAAAGGGTTAATGCCTGCACCGAGTCACTCTAACTCTTCTATCCAATCACCTGCAGCTGCTGGATTGGATGTGGGAAGCTGATGATTACAAGAAATTCAGCTTTCACCCTAATGTTAGGCGTCATTAAAAGGCGAGGGGGGGCACTTTAAATTGATTGATTTGATAGGCCAACACGTGTATGGGGCTTCCACGCTAAATATAATACATCACATGTCCCCTGAAGGTGAAAGAGTCACAATTCAGCAGCAATTTGTCCTGGGAGGCTGTTCTTTATGGCCCAGTTAGACACAACAAGCGGGCGGTAATTTGTTCCTTGTAACAATTTATCCAGAATCACGCAGGTCGGAGCTGGCAGAGGGGGGAGCCGAGGCAGCTCAGGGACTCAGAACACCAATTTACTGCTAGTAGTGAAGCGGGAGAGAGAACTGGACACAGTCCAGAAGCACAAATTGCACCTGTACATCTCCTGTACCCTTTGTCTATTTCTGTGTTATTGTGTTTAGACTATTTAGACTTCTTGTCTGGGCTCAGTGATCTACTCCTGAAACTTCTCACTCCCCTGTTGTTATGTCCCTGTCATCTGCTCCTGCTGCTTCTTACTCTCATCTTATCATAGCTATGTGTTCCGCTTCTATAACTTCCCACTCTCATCTTATCATGGCTTTGTGTCCCGCTTCTATAACTTCCCACTCTCATCTTATCATGGCTTTGTGTCCCGCTTCTATAACTTCCAACTCTCATCTTATCATGGTTTTGTGTCCCGCTTCTATAACCTCCCACTCTCATCTTATTATTGCTTTGTGTCCCACTTCTATAACTTCCCACTCTCATCTTATAATGGCTTTGTGACCCGCTTCTATAACCTCCCACTCTCATCTTATCATGGCTTTGTGTCCCACTTCTATAACTTCCCACTCTCATCTTATCATGGCTTTGTGTCCCACTTCTATAACTTCCCACTCTCATCTTATCATGGCTTTGTGTCCCACTTCTATAACTTCCCACTCTCATCATGCCTTTGTGTCCCGCTTCTTTTACTTCCCACTCTCATCTTATCATGGCTTTGTGTCCCGTTTCTATAACTTCCCACTCTCATCTTATTATGGCTTTGTGTCCCGCTTCTATAACTTCCCACTCATGTTATCATTGCTTTGTGTCCCTCTTCTATAACTTCCCACTCTCATCTTATCATGGCTTTGTGTCCCTCTTCTATAACTTCCCAATTTCATCTTATCATGGCTTTGTGTTCCCCTCCTATAACTTCTCACTCTCATCTTATGATTGCTTTGTTTTCTGGTCTTATAACTTCCCACTCTCATCTTATCATGGCTTTGTGTCCCACTTCTATAACTTCCCACTCTCATCTTATCATGGCTTTGTGTCCCACTTCTATAACTTCCCACTCTCATCTTATCATGCCTTTGTGTCCCACTTCTATAACTTCCCACTCTCATCTTATCATGGCTTTGTGTTCCGCTTCTATAACGTCCCACTCTCATCTTATCATGACTTTGTGTTCCGCTTCTATAACGTCCCACTCTCATCTTATCATGCCTTATCATAAGCGGGAGAGAGAACTGGACACCGTCCAGAAGCACAGACTGCACATGTACGTCTCCTGTACCCCTTGTCTATTTCTGTGTTATTGTGTTTAGACTATTTAGACTTCTTGTCTGGGCTCAGTGATCTACTCCTGAAGTTCCTCACTCTCCTGTTGTTATGTCCCTGTCATCTGCTCCTGCTGCTTCTTACTCTCATCTTATCATAGCTATGTGTTCCGCTTCTATAACTTCCCACTCTCATCTTATCATGGCTTTGTGTCCCGCTTCTATAACTTCCAACTCTCATCTTATCATGGTTTTGTGTCCCGCTTCTATAACCTCCCACTCTCATCTTATTATTGCTTTGTGTCCCACTTCTATAACCTCCCACTCTCATCTTATTATTGCTTTGTGTCCCACTTCTATAACTTCCCACTCTCATCTTATAATGGCTTTGTGACCCGCTTCTATAACCTCCCACTCTCATCTTATCATGGCTTTGTGTCCCACTTCTATAACTTCCCACTCTCATCTTATCATGGCTTTGTGTCCCACTTCTATAACTTCCCACTCTCATCTTATCATGGCTTTGTGTCCCACTTCTATAACTTCCCACTCTCATCTTATCATGGCTTTGTGTTCCGCTTCTATAACGTCCCACTCTCATCTTATCATGACTTTGTGTTCCGCTTCTATAACGTCCCACTCTCATCTTATCATGCCTTATCATAAGCGGGAGAGAGAACTGGACACCGTCCAGAAGCACAGACTGCACATGTACGTCTCCTGTACCCCTTGTCTATTTCTGTGTTATTGTGTTTAGACTATTTAGACTTCTTGTCTGGGCTCAGTGATCTACTCCTGAAGTTCCTCACTCTCCTGTTGTTATGTCCCTGTCATCTGCTCCTGCTGCTTCTTACTCTCATCTTATCATAGCTATGTGTTCCGCTTCTATAACTTCCCACTCTCATCTTATCATGGCTTTGTGTCCCGCTTCTATAACTTCCCACTCTCATCTTATCATGGCTTTGTGTCCCGCTTCTATAACTTCCAACTCTCATCTTATCATGGTTTTGTGTCCCGCTTCTATAACCTCCCACTCTCATCTTATTATTGCTTTGTGTCCCACTTCTATAACCTCCCACTCTCATCTTATTATTGCTTTGTGTCCCACTTCTATAACTTCCCACTCTCATCTTATAATGGCTTTGTGACCCGCTTCTATAACCTCCCACTCTCATCTTATCATGGCTTTGTGTCCCACTTCTATAACTTCCCACTCTCATCTTATCATGGCTTTGTGTCCCACTTCTATAACTTCCCACTCTCATCATGCCTTTGTGTCCCGCTTCTTTTACTTCCCACTCTCATCTTATCATGGCTTTGTGTCCCGTTTCTATAACTTCCCACTCTCATCTTATTATGGCTTTGTGTCCCGCTTCTATAACTTCCCACTCATGTTATCATTGCTTTGTGTCCCTCTTCTATAACTTCCCACTCTCATCTTATCATGGCTTTGTGTCCCTCTTCTATAACTTCCCAATTTCATCTTATCATGGCTTTGTGTTCCCCTCCTATAACTTCTCACTCTCATCTTATGATTGCTTTGTTTTCTGGTCTTATAACTTCCCACTCTCATCTTATCATGGCTTTGTGTCCCACTTCTATAACTTCCCACTCTCATCTTATCATGCCTTTGTGTCCCACTTCTATAACTTCCCACTCTCATCTTATCATGGCTTTGTGTTCCGCTTCTATAACGTCCCACTCTCATCTTATCATGACTTTGTGTTCCGCTTCTATAACGTCCCACTCTCATCTTATCATGCCTTATCATAAGCGGGAGAGAGAACTGGACACCGTCCAGAAGCACAGACTGCACATGTACGTCTCCTGTACCCCTTGTCTATTTCTGTGTTATTGTGTTTAGACTATTTAGACTTCTTGTCTTGGCTTAGTCATCTACTCCTGAAGTTCCTCACTCTCCTGTTGTTATGTCCCTGTCATCTGCTCCTGCTGCTTCTTACTCTCATCTTATCATGGCTTTGTGTCCCGCTTCTATAACTTCCCACTCTCATCTTATCATGGCTTTGTGTCCCGCTTCTATAACTTACCACTCTCATCTTATAATGGCTTTGTGTCCCTCTTCTATAACTTCCAACTCTCATCTTATCATGGCTTTGTGTCCCACTTCTATAACTTCACACGCTCATCTTATCATGGCTTTGTGCCCCACTTCTATAACTTCTCACTCTCATCTTATCATGGCTTTGTGCCCCACTTCTATAACTTCTCACTCTCATCTTATCATGGCTTTGTGCCCCACTTCTATAACTTCTCACTCTCATCTTATCATGGCTTTGTGCCCCACTTCTATAACTTCTCACTCTCATCTTATCATGGCTTTGTGCCCCACTTCTATAACTTCTCACTCTCATCTTATCATGGCTTTGTGTCCCACTTCTATAATCTCCCACTCTCATCTTATAATGGCTTTGTGCCCCACTTCTATAACTTCCCACTCTCATCTTATCATGGCTTTGTGTCCCGCTTCTATAACTTCCCACTCTCATCTTATCATGGCTTTGTGTCCCACTTCTATAACTTTTCACTCTCATCTTCTCATTCTCATCTTATCATGGCTTTGTGTCCCGCTCCTATAACTTCCCACTTTCATCTTATCATGGCTTTGTGTCCCCTCCTATAACTTCCCACTCTCATCTAATCATGGCTTTGTGTTCTGCTCCTATAACTTCTCAATCTCATCTTATCATGGCTTTGTGTCCCGCTTCTATAACTTCCCACTCTCATCTTATCATGGCTTTGTGTCCCGCTCCTATAACTTCCCACTTTCATCTTATCATGGCTTTGTGTCCCCTCCTATAACTTCCCACTCTCATCTTATCATGGCTTTGTGTCACGCTTCTATAACTTCCCACTCTCATCTTATCATGGCTTTGTGTCCCCTCCTATAACTTCTCACTCTCATCTTATCATGGCTTTGTGTTCCGCTTCTATAACTTCCCACTCTCATCTTATCATAGCTTTGTGTCCCACTTCTATAACTTCCCACTCTCATCTTATAATGGCTTTGTGTCCCTCTTCTATAACTTCCAACTCTCATCTTATCATGGCTTTGTGTCCCACTTCTATAACTTCACACGCTCATCTTATCATGGCTTTGTGCCCCACTTCTATAACTTCTCACTCTCATCTTATCATGGCTTTGTGCCCCACTTCTATAACTTCTCACTCTCATCTTATCATGGCTTTGTGCCCCACTTCTATAACTTCTCACTCTCATCTTATCATGGCTTTGTGCCCCACTTCTATAACTTCTCACTCTCATCTTATCATGGCTTTGTGCCCCACTTCTATAACTTCTCACTCTCATCTTATCATGGCTTTGTGTCCCACTTCTATAATCTCCCACTCTCATCTTATAATGGCTTTGTGCCCCACTTCTATAACTTCCCACTCTCATCTTATCATGGCTTTGTGTCCCGCTTCTATAACTTCCCACTCTCATCTTATCATGGCTTTGTGTCCCACTTCTATAACTTTTCACTCTCATCTTCTCATTCTCATCTTATCATGGCTTTGTGTCCCGCTCCTATAACTTCCCACTTTCATCTTATCATGGCTTTGTGTCCCCTCCTATAACTTCCCACTCTCATCTAATCATGGCTTTGTGTTCTGCTCCTATAACTTCTCAATCTCATCTTATCATGGCTTTGTGTCCCGCTTCTATAACTTCCCACTCTCATCTTATCATGGCTTTGTGTCCCGCTCCTATAACTTCCCACTTTCATCTTATCATGGCTTTGTGTCCCCTCCTATAACTTCCCACTTTCATCTTATCATGGCTTTGTGTCCCCTCCTATAACTTCCCACTCTCATCTTATCATGGCTTTGTGCCCCACTTCTATAACTTCTCACTCTCATCTTATCATGGCTTTGTGCCCCACTTCTATAACTTCTCACTCTCATCTTATCATGGCTTTGTGCCCCACTTCTATAACTTCTCACTCTCATCTTATCATGGCTTTGTGTCCCACTTCTATAATCTCCCACTCTCATCTTATAATGGCTTTGTGCCCCACTTCTATAACTTCCCACTCTCATCTTATCATGGCTTTGTGTCCCGCTTCTATAACTTCCCACTCTCATCTTATCATGGCTTTGTGTCCCACTTCTATAACTTTTCACTCTCATCTTCTCATTCTCATCTTATCATGGCTTTGTGTCCCGCTCCTATAACTTCCCACTTTCATCTTATCATGGCTTTGTGTCCCCTCCTATAACTTCCCACTCTCATCTAATCATGGCTTTGTGTTCTGCTCCTATAACTTCTCAATCTCATCTTATCATGGCTTTGTGTCCCGCTTCTATAACTTCCCACTCTCATCTTATCATGGCTTTGTGTCCCGCTCCTATAACTTCCCACTTTCATCTTATCATGGCTTTGTGTCCCCTCCTATAACTTCCCACTCTCATCTTATCATGGCTTTGTGTCACGCTTCTATAACTTCCCACTCTCATCTTATCATGGCTTTGTGTCCCCTCCTATAACTTCCCACTCTCATCTTATCATGGCTTTGTGTCCCCTCCTATAACTTCCCACTTTCATCTTATCATGGCTTTGTGTCCTGCTTCTATAACCTCCCATTCTCATCTTATCATGGCTTTGTGTCCCCTCCTATAACTTCCCACTCTCATCTTATCATGGCTTTGTGTCCCCTCCTATAACTTCCCACTTTCATCTTATCATGGCTTTGTGTCCTGCTTCTATAACCTCCCATTCTCATCTTATCATGGCTTTGTGTCCCCTCCTATAACTTCCCACTCTCACGCTGTCCTAGCTCTGTGTTTTCCCACTATTCATTTCTAATCTAATGCTGTATTTCCCTGTGTTTTCCCACTATTAATTCCTAATCGTGTGCTGTCCTAGCTCTGTTTTTTACATCTACTAATACCTAATCTCACGCTGTCTTTCCTCTATGTTTTCTTCCAGCTACTTCCCACTCTTATGCTGTCCTGAGGTTTTTTCTGTGCCTCCTATTTCCCAGTCTCATGCTCTTCTGGGTCCGTGTTTTACTGCTACTTATTCCAGATCTCATGCTGTATTGGTCCTGTGTTTTACTACTACTAGTTCCAGATCTCATGCTGTATTAGTTTTCCTCCAGCTGCTTCCTAGTCTCATGCTTTTTCTACTCTGTGTTCCTACTGCTATTTCCCACTGTCATATTCTCCTGGTTCTTGTTTTCCTCCTGTTACTTCCTTCTCTAATGCTCTCCTGGCTCTGTATTTTACCGCTACTAATTTCCATTTTCATGTTGTACTGGTTCTGTGCTTTCCTCCAGCTACTTCCCACACGTATGCTGTTTTTGCTCTGTGTTTTACTTTAGCTATTTCTTACTCTCATGTTGTTCTTGCTTCTCTTTCCTCCTGCTACTTCCCTCTCTTATGCTGTACTGGCTCTGTGTTTTCCGCCTGCTACTTCTAACTCATATGCTGTATTGGCTCTGTGTTCTTCTCCTGCTGCTTCCCACTGTCATAGTGTATTGGCTCTGTGTTCTTCTCCTGCTGCTTCCCACTGTCATGCTGTACTGGCTCTGTGTTCTTCTCCTGCTACTTCCCACTGTCATGCTGTACTGGCTCTGTGTTCTTCTCCTGCTACTTCCCACTATCATGTTGTATTGGCTCTGTGTTCTTCTCCTGCTGCTTCCCACTGTCATGCTGTATTGGCTCTGTTTTCTTCTCCTGCTGCTTCCCACTGTCATGCTGTATTGGCTCTGTGTTCTTTTCCTGCTACTTCCCACTATCATGCTGTATTGGCTCTGTGTTCTTCTCCTGCTACTTCCCACTATCATGCTGTACTGGCTTAGTGTTCTTCTCCTGCTACTTCTCACTCATATGCTGTATTGGCTCAGTTTCCTTCTCCTGCTGCTTCCCACTGTCATGCTGTACTGGCTCTGTGTTCTTCTCCTGCTACTTCCCACTATCATGTTGTATTGGCTCTGTGTTCTTCTCCTGCTGCTTCCCACTGTCATGCTGTATTGGCTCTGTTTTCTTCTCCTGCTGCTTCCCACTGTCATGCTGTACTGGCTCTGTGTTCTTCTCCTGCTACTTCCCACTATCATGTTGTATTGGCTCTGTGTTCTTCTCCTGCTGCTTCCCACTGTCATGCTGTACTGGCTCTGTTTTCTTCTCCTGCTGCTTCCCACTGTCATGCTGTATTGGCTCTGTGTTCTTTTCCTGCTACTTCCCACTATCATGCTGTATTGGCTCTGTGTTCTTCTCCTGCTACTTCCCACTATCATGCTGTACTGGCTTAGTGTTCTTCTCCTGCTACTTCTCACTCATATGCTGTATTGGCTCAGTTTCCTTCTCCTGCTGCTTCCCACTGTCATGCTGTATTGGCTTAGTGTTCTTCTCCTGCTACTTCTCACTCATATGCTGTATTGGCTCAGTGTCCTTCTCCGGTTATTTCTCATTATCATGCTGTATTGGCTCTGTTTTCTTCTCCTGCTGCTTCCCACTGTCATGCTGGACTGGCTCTGTGTTCTTCTCCTGCTACTTCCCACTGTCATGCTGTACTGGCTCTGTGTTCTTCTCCTGCTACTTCCCACTGTCATTCTGTACTGGCTCTGTGTTCTTCTCCTGCTACTTCCCACTATCATGCTGTATTGGCTCAGTGTCCTTCTCCTGCTATTTCTCATTATCATGCTGTATTGGCTCTGTTTTCTTCTCCTGCTGCTTCCCACTGTCATGCTGTATTGACTCTGTGTTCTTCTCCTGCTACTTCCCACTATCATGCTGTATTGGCTCTGTGTTCTTCTCCTGCTACTTCCCACTATCATGCTGTACTGGCTCAGTGTTCTTCTCCTGCTACTTCCCACTGTCATGCTGTATTGGCTCTGTTTTCTTCTCCTGCTGCTTCCCACTGTCATGCTGTACTGGCTCTGTGTTCTTCTCCTGCTACTTCCCACTATCATGCTGTATTGGCTCTGTGTTCTTCTCCTGCTACTTCTCACTCATATGCTGTATTGGCTCAGTGTCCTTCTCCGGTTATTTCTCATTATCATGCTGGACTGGCTCTGTGTTCTTCTCCTGCTACTTCCCACTATCATGCTGTATTGGCTCTGTGTTCTTCTCCTGCTACTTCCCACTGACATGCTGTATTGGCTCAGTGTCCTTCTCCTGCTATTTCTCATTATCATGTTGTACTGGCTCTGTGTTCTTCCCCTGCTACTTCCCACTGTCATGCTGTACTGGCTCTGTGTTCTTCTCCTGCTACTTCCCACTATCATGCTGTACTGGCTTAGTGTTCTTCTCCTGCTACTTCTCACTCATATGCTGTATTGGCTCAGTTTCCTTCTCCTGCTGCTTCCCACTGTCATGCTGTATTGGCTTAGTGTTCTTCTCCTGCTACTTCTCACTCATATGCTGTATTGGCTCAGTGTCCTTCTCCGGTTATTTCTCATTATCATGCTGTATTGGCTCTGTTTTCTTCTCCTGCTGCTTCCCACTGTCATGCTGGACTGGCTCTGTGTTCTTCTCCTGCTACTTCCCACTGTCATGCTGTACTGGCTCTGTGTTCTTCTCCTGCTACTTCCCACTGTCATTCTGTATTGGCTCTGTGTTCTTCTCCTGCTATTTCTCATTATCATGCTGTATTGGCTCTGTTTTCTTCTCCTGCTGCTTCCCACTGTCATGCTGTATTGACTCTGTGTTCTTCTCCTGCTACTTCCCACTGTCATGCTGTATTGGCTCTGTGTTCTTCTCCTGCTACTTCTCACTCATATGCTGTATTGGCTCAGTGTCCTTCTCCGGTTATTTCTCATTATCATGCTGTACTGGCTCAGTGTTCTTCTCCTGCTACTTCCCACTGTCATGCTGTATTGGCTCTGTTTTCTTCTCCTGCTGCTTCCCACTGTCATGCTGTACTGGCTCTGTGTTCTTCTCCTGCTACTTCCCACTATCATGCTGTATTGGCTCTGTGTTCTTCTCCTGCTACTTCTCACTCATATGCTGTATTGGCTCAGTGTCCTTCTCCGGTTATTTCTCATTATCATGCTGTACTGGCTCAGTGTTCTTCTCCTGCTACTTCCCACTGTCATGCTGTATTGGCTCTGTTTTCTTCTCCTGCTACTTCCCACTATCATGCTGTACTGGCTCTGTGTTCTTCTCCTGCTACTTCCCACTATCATGCTGTATTGGCTCTGTGTTCTTCTCCTGCTACTTCTCACTCATATGCTGTATTGGCTCAGTGTCCTTCTCCGGTTATTTCTCATTATCATGCTGGACTGGCTCTGTGTTCTTCTCCTGCTACTTCCCACTATCATGCTGTATTGGCTCTGTGTTCTTCTCCTGCTACTTCCCACTGACATGCTGTATTGGCTCAGTGTCCTTCTCCTGCTATTTCTCATTATCATGTTGTACTGGCTCTGTGTTCTTCCCCTGCTACTTCCCACTGTCATGCTGTACTGGCTCTGTGTTCTTCTCCTGCTACTTCCCACTGTCATGCTGTACTGACTCTGTGTTCTTCTCCTGCTACTTCACAATCTCATGCTGTACTGGCTCTGTGTTCTTCTCCTGCTACTTCCCATTCTTATGTTGTATTGGCTCTGCTTTCTTCTCCTGCTACTTCCCACTTTCATGCTGTATTGGCTCTGTGTTCCTTTCCTGCTACTTCCCGCTCCCTTGTTGTCCTGGTTCTTTGTTTTGATCCTGCTATTTCCCTCTCTTTTGTTGCCCTGTCTCTGCTCCTGATGCTTCCCACTTTCCTGCTGTACTTACTCTGTGCTTTGATCCTGCTGCTTCCCACTCTCATGTTGTCTTGTAGTGTAGAATTCCTGCTACTTCCCTCTCTCATGCATTACTGGCCCATTGTTTTGATCCTGTTACTTCACACTCTCAAATTGTACTGGCTCTGTTGTTTACTTTTTAATGGAGAGAACCAATTGCCTGGTTCTCCAGGAACCTCTCAGTTATGGGGAAGCCTTGTGATTTATTTTGTACTTGTACTAACTCAGTCTTGGCCTCTTCTTATCAATCATTTATTTTTCATTTTCATATGAGCCAGCATTACTGTTCATAGGTCTGTTATATATCTCCATAGACCTAGAGAGCTACATGCACTCACATTGCTTAACTCTTTGAGTGCGACAGCTCTGCAATGCCTTATCCAGCACTAGCACCTTTGAATGCCGGAGGGGTATGCAACGCATTCCAAAAGTGGCACTCAAAAGTTTAAAATGGTCCTATCACTCTAATATAACGTTTAATAATTTTAAAGAGAATTAACTATTACCTATATATTGTAATAACCATTTATTTGTAATATGCATAGTTTTTGAGAAAGTAACTTTTTTTCCCCTGTGGCACGTTATGCTAATTACTTTGCATGCTGGGACCATATTACTGTGCTAAGAATAAATGTGGACAGAGGCCGTACATGGGGTAATTTCTGCTAGAACGGAGAGGGGTAAATTTGGCCTTGAACATAACTAATTAGAAAACTGTGCAGGGAATTAGTATAACCAACCATAATATGTCACCAGAATACGAAGGTTAAATCTCCAAAATCGTTGTATATTACAAATGGCAGAACAACATGAAGACCATCTTTAATTCTCTTTAAGATCAACTAAACGTATCTGAGGGTTAAGGACCCAGGTTAAAGCGTTAATAGGAAATAAGCATAAAAAATACATCTGCTGTATTATTTCTTTTGAAGTTAGAGAGATGTTGGTGGTGTCACTAGGATCAATTTGGTTCACCTTGTATGTCAGGATTCGTGCAGCTGATTGAAAAGTTGCCTACCTCTCTGTCAAAGGATTATGTATGAAATGATGTTCCTCCCACTTCCTGACCACTTCTCCTCCTTCCCACCCTGTTCCTCCCACTTCAATCCCACTTCTCCTTTTCACCCTGTTCCTCCTACTTCCCTCCCACTTCTCCTCCTTCCCTCCCTGTTCCTCCCACTTCCTGCCCACTTCTCCTCCTTCCTACCCTGTTCCTCCCACTTCCTGCCCACTTCTCCTTTTCACCCTGTTCCTCCCACTTCCTGCCCACTTCTCCTCCTTCCCACCCTGTTCCTCCCACCTTCCTGCCCACTTCTCCTTTTCACCCTGTTCCTCCCACTTCCTGCCCACTTCTCCTTTTCACCCTGTTCCTCCCATTTCCCTCCCACTTCTCCTCCTTTTCACCCTGTTCCTCCCACTTCTTCACCTTCCCACCCTGTTCCTCCCACTTCCTGTCCACTTCTCCTCCTTTTCACCCTGTTCCTCCCACTTCCTGCCCACTTCTCCTCCTTCCCACCCTGTTCCTCCCACTTCCTGCCCACTTCACCTCCTTCCCACCCTGTTCCTCCCACTTCCTGCCCACTTCTCCTTTTCACCCTGTTCCTCCCACTTCCTGCCCACTTCTCCTTTTCACCCTGTTCCTCCCACTTCCCTCCCACTTCTCCTTCTTTTCACCCTGTTCCTCCCACTTCTTCACCTTCCCACCCTGTTCCTCCCACTTCCTGTCCACTTCTCCTCCTTTTCACCCTGTTCCTCCCACTTCCTGCCCACTTCTCCTCCTTCCCACCCTGTTCCTCCCACTTCCTGACCACTTCTCCTCCTTCCCACCCTGTTCCTCCCACTTCCTGCCCACTTCTCCTTTTCACCCTGTTCCTCCCACTTCCTGCCCACTTCTCCTCCTTCCCACCCTGTTCCTGCAACTTCCCACCCACTTATGCTTTTGCCAATTATTCACAATTAATGTTTTCATTTTTCTACAGAAAGCACATTTTTATTTGCTCAAGAATAAAACATTCAGAGTTTAGAATTCTGGAAACAATTTAATTTTCAGCTGAGTAAATACAAGTATTACAGAGCTTCAACTAGATTATCCACGCGTCATTATTTTTATTGGAATGTGTAGATGAGTAATTTCTTAAGGCTTTTCTATCTTCATACTGGGCAACTCGCAGGCTCTGACAATGAAAATCAGGGTTTTGACAGAAATCTCTGGGTCCCAGAGCAAAAAAAACAAAATACAGGGTGACAGAGTCCAGTGTTTTCTAAATTTGTGCTATTTCTCCTAGAATTCCTGCTTGTCTGTGTGTGTAGGGAGTGATATTGCTGTATTGTGTCAGATTAAGCATTTCCTTTGTACCGAATGGGACACCTCTGTGTTAGAGGAAGCAGGGACTTTTAGCCTAGAATCTATAGTTTTGGGAACTTTAAGGGTTAATATTTCAACATTCTTTGCATTAACTTATTTTTAAAGTTGCCACGTATACGTATCTTCCATCCACGAAATACAGTGAGTTATCCTTTGGTGCATAATCTAAGATGTTTGTGTTCCCCTTATCTGATGTTTGTAGTCTTCATTTCATAACATAAACACCAGAAAACATTTAACCCCATGAGTGCCAGAGGGGTCTGCAATGCATAGCAATGCAATGTGTTGCACACGTCTCATCTCATAGGATTAAATGAATATGGCTGCCTATCCTGTAGTATAATTGGCTAGGATGTTTGTCAGAAGCCGCCATGCACAGTAGAGACTGCTGCGCCGCTGCAGTCATGCGTAGTAGAGATGGTTCGCTCTGCAGTCATGTGCAGTACTGACTGCCAGAACGTGCCGCAGCTGATATGGAGCGGGGCGCTCCAAATTCAGACCGGAGTCCTCTTTGCGCACCTTCTTAGGACCCAAGTGTTCCTCTTTAGGAGACATTAGGGCTCCATACCTCCCAAGTGTTCCTCTTTAGGAGATATTATGGGTCCATACCTCCCAAGTGTCCCTCTTTAGGAGATATTAGGGGTCTGTACCTCCCAAGTGTTCCTCTTTAGGTGATATTAGGGCTCCATACCTCCCAAGTGTTCCTCTTTAGGACATATTAGGGGTCAATACCTCCCAAGTGTCCCTCTTTAGGAGATAGTAGGGGTCCATACCTCCCTGGTGTCCCACTTTAGGAAATATTAGGGCTCCATACCTCCCAAGTGTACCTCTTTAGGAGATATTAGGGGTCTGTACCTCCCAAGTGTCCCTCTTTAGGACATATTAGGGGTCAATACCTCCCAAGTGTCCCTCTTTATGAGATATTAGGAATCCATACCCCCCAAGTGTCCCTCTTTAGGAGATATTAGGGGTCCATACCTCCCAAGTGTCCCTCTTTAGGAGATATTAGGGGTCCGTACCTCCCAAGTGTTCCTCTTTAGGGGATATTAGGGGTCCATACCTCCCAAGTGTCCCTCTTTAGGAGATATTAGGGGTCTGTACCTCCCAAGTGTCCCTCTTTAGGAGATATTATGGGTCTGTACCTCCCAAGTGTCCCTCTTTAGGAGATATTAGGGGTCCATACCTCCCAACTGTCCCTCTTTAGGAGATATTAGGGGTCTGTACCTCCCATGTGTCCCTCTTTAGGAGATATTAGGGGTACATACCTCCCAAGTGTTCCTCTTTAGGAGATATTAGGGCTTCATACCTCCCATGTCCCTCTGTAGGAGATATTAGGGGGACATACCTCCCCAGTGTTCCTCTTTAGGAGATATTAGGGCTCCACACCTCCCACTTGTTCCTCTGTAGGAGATATTAGGGGTCCGTACCTCCCAAGTGTCCTTCTTTTGGAGATATTAGGGGTCCATACCTCCAAGTGTCCCTGTTTAGGAGATATTAGGGGTACATACCTCCAAGTGTCCCTCTTTAGGAGATATTAGGGATACATACCTCCCAAGTGTTCCTCTTTAGGAGATATTAGGGGTCCATACCTTCCAAGTGTCCCTCTTTAGGAGATATTAGGGGTCCATACCTCTCAAGTGTCCCTCTTTAGGAGATATTAGGGGTCCATACCTCCCAAGTGTCCCTCTTTAGGAGATATTAGGGGTCCATACCTCCCAAGTGTCCCTCTGTAAGAGATTGTTGAGCACTCAAGGTGAAATAAGAGACCCACAGAAAATGCCAGGAATGCCTAAGTATTAAAATGACCCTGAGGTATTGTGATAATTATTTTGTATAGGCAAACCCTTCTGTGTAAATTATGGGTGTTCCTTTACTATATGTATTTTTGATATGACACTTAACCATTCCTGGGAACTCTCCAGCTCTGACCTACAGACTCCAGAATTACACTTAATTACCAGTTCTCTGGGGACAGAGGCTGATTCTCAGGGCTCAGTGAGGGTAACTCCAGCCACTTCCCTGCCAGGTCCGCACACCTCTCTCCACCTATTTAATTGGATAGTAATGTTTCCCAATAAAAGTGGCTCCAATTAATCTTCATAGTATTTGGGCCATGGAGACTGTTATTTCAATATTGTCAGAGTGGTAGTTCAAGAGTAATTGAATGATAAAGTATCCTCCTCCCATCCCTTTTACTGATGTAACACTGCTCACCTCAGAGCAACAAGACTGTCCAGATGGATCACAGAGAGGGACAATGTTCAGTGATCATAAGGAAAAACCTGAAGAACCTGTCAAGGCGGGCAGGGTTTCCCTTATGATCACAGTAAGAAGATTGTCCCTTGCTGTGATCTGTTTGGTCAAGAGACCAGATTCCACATCTGAGGTGAGCAGTGTTACATCAGTAAAAGGGGCGGGAGGGGATACTTTATCATTCAATAACTCTTGAACTACAACTCTGACAGAATTGAAATAACACTCTCCATGTACCAAATACTATGAAGATTAATTGGAGTTGCTTTTA
The DNA here is from genome assembly GCA_037306005.1 of Rhinophrynus dorsalis. Classification (NCBI taxonomy): domain Eukaryota; kingdom Metazoa; phylum Chordata; class Amphibia; order Anura; family Rhinophrynidae; genus Rhinophrynus; species Rhinophrynus dorsalis. The sequence goes on along the minus strand of CM074725.1, from coordinate 235,756,423 downwards.
TTTTGAAACATTACTATCCCCTTAAAGGCTAATGCCAACTCCCATCCTTCAAGTCCACAGACCCCAAACAAGGGCCACCTACTTTAGGACACGAATCGTGTCATTTGGAAATACCCAGCGCCAGTCTTTAGTGGACCTCCAGTAGCTCTAGACATGAAGTTTTCCAGATATGAACATGACTTTATCTATAAGATAGACAGCTCAAGAAACTGTGGGATAAAGTGCCTTTCGTACCCATTATACCTTGATGTTACTGTGCTGTGCATAAATAAATAAAAGCTCACTTTTATATTCCATTTAGTGCTGCTTTTGCCATATTCCCAAATTCATTTTCTCTATGCAGAGCCTATCCATAAATGTGTCACTTCTCCTGGAAGCCAATAATATAAATATAAGTGTCAGTAACACTGCGCACTGAAAAAATATCCCTCTCTTTAGGGCCTCCTATCACAGCCAACCCTTTGGATGCAAAAGATTCCGATAATACATTGTAAAGCAAGGTGTTGCAGACAACTTTAGCTCCCAGAAAGTGTTAAAGGGACAGTAATATTTAAGATGTAAAAAAATATATGTTGTAGGGATAATGTCCCCGAATAAAACAAGGCCACTCCCACCGCTGAGAGATATTTTATTAAAGATTTATAACAGCTCGAACTTGAATTTTTTAGGTGCAGTATCACAGTGGCCTGAAAATTTACAGTGGCGCTGTTGCTACACCATCCTATGGAGATTTATGGTCTAAAGAACTCTGAGGGTTTGATTGTGAGACATTGGTACCTACCGCATGAACTACATCAATTAACCCTTTGAGTGTCAGAGGGGTACGCAATGCAAAGCATTGCGTACCCTTTTGGCACTCAAAGGGTTAACGGATTCTTTAGCCTCTAAATTAGCATCATGTATACAAAAATGGAAGAGGTAGAAATCATATTTGATTTATGTCTATGTCCAGGCAGTGATATCTCTATGAAGTAGTACGTTCATTGTGGGAGATTTATAAAAAAACATTCCTAGTACTTTTTTATGAACAGTCCTGGAGGCAAGGCGAGTGGAGATAACGTCTGGTCTGATTTATGAATGATTAAAGGCGTTTTTATAAATATTGTGTTAATTTGGTGATTTTAACTCCTGAAATGCTTAAGGACAGAATATACCTGGAGTTAAGATTCTGGTGAAAATTCTATTGCAAAATTGTAGCCGGTAGAGACATTTCTTTATAAATTCGCTGTGCAACTTTTTACAAACTTCATTACTCCATTTACAAGAAAAAAATGATATGGTGTTCTGTCCTCTTAAACTGGCATTATTAGGTTATTACTCTGTTACAGCCAATTTAATGCTTATTTTTGATCAGCTCCACTTTATAAATCCCCCCCATTGTTCATTGTGGACTGACTTGGAACACCTCTGGTTTAAAGCAAACAAAGACATGTTGACTGAATCTATGTCCTAGGGAAGTTTAAAGGTTACTAGTTTAACAATCTCAGGTTCAGGTCATTTTGAAAGGTTCCAGGTATGAATGTGATCCACTTGATCCTAGGGTGCAATCCCACCTGAGATTTTTAACACATTTTGCCTAATTATCAAACACAACGGATGTGTAACTAGAAGCCACGGTGCCCTGGTGCAAGAATTGCCATGGGCCCCCCGACCACACTGGCAACCTCCACCTTGCCCCACACCTCCACATTGCCCCCCATCTCCACATTGCCCCTCAATCTCCACAAAGCCCCTTCCACAATGCCCCTCCATTTCCACATTGCCCCTTCCACAATGCCCCTCGGTCTCCACATTGTCCCTTCCACAATGCCTCTCAATCTCCACAATGCCCCTTCCACATTGCCCCTAAATCTCCTACCTCCCTGGTGGTCCAGTGGCAGAGGACAGGTCTGTGCTTCTTTCTGCAGAGACCTCTTCTCCCGCGTGGTCCTCTTCAGTAATGCAGAGCGCTGGAACATGATGTCATCTCCCAGTGCTCTGCATTACGAGAGTGCCGGTCTGCCGGAGGGAATACTGATCTCCCTCTGGAAGACCGGCACTCTCGTAATGCAGAGCCCCAGCGCTCTGCATTACTTAATTGCGGGTGTCAAGCGAGGGGGTCGCAGGGGGCGGTCGGGCCCCTGGAGTGATGGGCCCGGTCGCAGGTGCGATCCCTGCGACTGCTATAGTTACGCCACTGGAACACACATGAACTCACAGTGAAAGTTCACAGCGACACTCAGATCGAAGTTCAAACACCTTCATTGGAAGTCCTGCATCTGTTGTTTTTTTTCCTACTTTTTATCATCCAGTTTTTAATAATTTTTCATTTTTAAGTAAATATTACATTTTACATAAACCACCATGTTTGTTTGAACTTCAGTCTTGAGTGCCGCTGTAAACTTTCATAATGCATCTACGTGATATCAGGATTAGAGAACCTGGAGCAGCTTGGCACACGTCCCTTCCAATCGTACGGAGAGTCTTTTGGGCTTAATTTTGTTCCATCAACTGTTGGTGATTCATAATTTGTAAAGGATTAGCACTGTATCTCTAGTCCATATTTTTGTCTTTGCGAACTCGCGGGTCAATAAGTCCTACTAACGTACCTGGGAACTCTCCAAATCTGCCCCAAAAATAATTTTTTTTTAGTTTTAATTATCGGGTCTCTGAGGGCAGAGGCTGATTCTCCAGCTGGTGAATTTCCAGAGTAGCTCTGCCCACTTCTCTTCCTCCTCACCCTGACGTCTCCCTGCCCCTGCTTCATTGCAGAGCTGTAGACACAGCCAATCCCCCCTGCTTCATTACAGAGCTGTTTATACAGCCAATTTCCTCTGCTTCATTACAGAACTGTTTATACAGCCAATCACCTCTGCTTCATTACAGAGCTGTGGATACAGCCAATCACCACTGCTTCATTACAGAGCTGTGGATCCAGCCAAAGAGAGAGACACTTATGACATGAGTAGGGTTGCCACCTTTTCTTAAAAAAAAACTACCGGCCATGGCATTCCCTCCATAGACTTAACATTGGACAGAAGCCAATTTTTTACCGGCCTGCCGGTAAAATACCGGCTGGGTGGCAACCCTAGACATGAGCAGGAAGTGGGGCTCATTCTATGGGGAAGGGAGCAGCAGGGAGCACAGGAGAATGGATGTATGAGTAGCAGTAATAGACTGCCAGAGTGGTGCTGTAAGAGTTAATGCGACTGTCTACTAAGGTGTGTACATTAAACAGACTAAGTCTAGTATACAGTACAGACAGTCACTATATGAGTAAGAACAGATTGAGCCACACGCTCTTAAAAAACAAAGGCAATTAACCATTTGATTGAAAAAGTGCAAATCAATGTGTTGCACAATCCTCTGGCACTCAAAGGGTTATTATTTAACCCTTTGAGTGCCCATGGGTGGGCAACAGATTACTCTGCAATGTATTGTCCACTCCACTGGCACTCAAAGCGTTAAACTGGATCTGTAGCTTCTGAACTATATTAAGTATTGGCTGGTAGTATTAATTCAGCTTTTTCTCCTGTGCTGATATATTATACATTTGTTCCAGTTGTGATAAAGCTAATTCTCTACTTAAAGAGATAGTAATGTTTCACAAAAATAGCAGCTCAGAATTCCCCACAAGCCCTAAGAAGGGGAATCATGTCAGGGCTGTGGGGGGGTCAAAGAAAGCTTGTAAGGGGTATCTGCCCCTTTAATGTTTAAGAAGGGGTGGGGCATGGGAACCAATATAAAGGGTTACACTTGGAGCATCACTTCCTTTTCAGAAGTGAATACCAAAAGTATCGGATCGGCTTACTTGTGCTGTCTTCCATGGCGTCATCTGCTTTTCTGTTGGCTGAAGTCTGGCGGTGGTGATTGGCTGGGGTAGCAGCTTTCTTGGAGGATGGATTCTACTGGCGTGTCTTCGGCAGGGGTGGCCGCCTGGCTTACGGGGAGCATCCGGACGCAGCCACCTGTTCGACTGACCCTTGGGACGGACAGTGGAACATCCCTCAGCCTAGCCCAGCCGGCTTTTGGAAGCAGCGGGTCCCCTTTTCTGGCTCCAGTTTCCTGATGCAGGTGTCTGTTGCAGCTCTGCAGCCCTCCAGATGGACAGGGGTTCTGGGGTCCTTTCCTCCTTTCTGTCTCCCTGGGTCCTGTTGCCTCTTTTCTGTTCTCCTATTTTGCCTGCCTCAGCTCCTGGTGGCTCTGTTGGGCTGCTTTTGTCTTCCTTGTTTGTTTGCTGGTTTCCCTGTTCTCTCTCTTGTTCTGCTGCCCCTCCCCCCTCACTTTCATTTTGCCCCTGTTCCTGGCTGCTCTGTCTGCTTTTTCCTTCTTGGTAGGTCCTGTGGGCTTTCTTCTCTTAATGTTTGGGTCTGTTTGTCCTGCTGTGGGTGCTGGGTGTGCTGAGGGTGATACTCTGGGACCCTGTCCTGGTGATGTGTGGTTGCAGGGCTCTACCTGCTGTGTTGAGTATATATAAAAAAAAAAAAAAAAGGTCAAAACAAATGACTGACTAACTATGTATCTGTGTGTGTGTATATATATCTGGAAACTATATATATAAGTGTGTGTATATGTAGATGACAAAATGTATATTTGTGTGTGTTTATATTCTAGGTAAAAATATGTGTGTGTTGATATATGAGAACATGCATATGTGTGTGTGTGTGTGTATATATATGAGAACTTATATTTGTGTGTGTGTGTATATATATGAGAACATGTGTGTGTGTATATATATGAGAACTTATATTTGTGTGTGTGTCTATGAGAACATGTATGTATATGAGTATGTGTATATATCTGTGAACATATGTATGTGTGTGTGTGTGTATGTATATGTGCACATATGTATATGTGTGTGTGTATTTATATGTGTACATGCATATGTGTGTGTGTGTGTATGTATATGTGAACATGTATATGTGTGTGTATGTATATGGGAACATGTATTTGTGTGTGTGTATGTCTATGTGAATGTATATATATTTGTGGGCATATATATGAGACAATATGTGGGTGTGCATATTTATATGACTAAATATGTATGTGTGTGTACATATGGTACGAAATATTTGGTGTGTGTATATATATATGTATATGTGTGTATATATATGTATGTATGACCAATATGTGTATGTGTGTGTGTATATGTATATATTTGGAACAATATATATGTGTTTGTGTATATCTCATGAAATTAGAAGGCATAATAACGGCAAACGGGCATTGATGGTGACGGTGGCCTGCACGGGCCTGGCTATAAAAAAAAAAAAAAAAAAAAAAAATTCAATAAAGGCATAGATACTTATTTTAAAAATAAAATAATATTTAGACAGGGTGTGGGGGCCTTGGGTGCCCCTGGTGGGTTTTTTGTTTTTCTTTTTCCTTTGTCCTAGGTGCTGTTTCCTGTTCGGTGGACTGTACTGGCGAGTGGGGTTTTTTGGAGCCTCTGGTTTTGGTCCCCCTTTTTCTTTTCCAGGGTTTACCTGTGTGTCGGATTTCTTCTGCTGGAGCTGATTCTGGTGGCATGGATGGGTGCCTCTGCTGAGCTGGCTGCTACGCAGTCTGTACCTCCCATTGTGTGGTGGCAGGTATGGGATTGCCTGGGGCAGTGATTCTCTACCTGGGGTGCCGTGGCACCTTGTGTTGGTTTCCCTTTTCTTTTCAGGGTTCACCTGGGTAGCGGAGTGCTTCAGCTGGTGAGGATCCTGGTGTGGCACTGATGGGTGCCTCTGCGGAGATGGAAGTTACGCAGTCCGTGCCTCCCGTTGCGATAACAGGTACGGGATTGCCTGGGGCCGTGATTCTCGGCCAGGGTGCATGGCACTGTGGAGTGCCGTGGGGATCAGCTTGGGGTGCCCCATGTTCTCTATGTCGATGTTGACACACTATGTGTATATTTAATTGTGTTTATGTTGTGTGCAACATGTTTAGTTTGTTTTTCTGGTTGTGCAATGTAAAAATACTGTATAATTATGTATTATTCCCTTCAGTATGTGTTTGTTATATTACATTAACAGTTTGGCTGCAGTCCCTGGTGTTGGGGGTCTGGGTTAGTCTAGGTTTGGCATGTTGGGAGCTCTCGGGGACCAGGGAGTGCAGGGGTGATCTCCCCCTCTTGCTCCTGGTGGTGGTGGTGGGTGTTTCTGGGGCTGGTCTTGTTTCTACTGGGGCGCCCGTTGCAGGGGCTGGTGTGGTTATTCCTTCGGCTGCTTCCCAGTTATTGGGGTTAGGGGCTGCGGCTGGGTGTTCACTCTTTTGGGGGGGTTCCCATGGCGGCCGTTGGACTGCCTATTTTTGCTGGGCCAGTCCTTTGGGGCTACATTTGAGGGTTGAGGTTCGGGAGAAGTTTTGAAGGTTGTCATGGTTTGACTGATTTCGTCACACGCTATGCTGTTGATTACTGCTGCCTTTCCTTCCCTGGTGGGCTGAGTCGGCTGGGGTTGACCAGACTGCCTTGATCTCTCTGTTGACATGGTTGCGCACCTGCTTGTTTCTCAGCCAATCCCTTCCAGGCTGTTTCACGCAGCTGGCTTCCTTCCTCCTTGCCCTTATGTTTGCTTCGGTGCGAGGGCATTTTCCTGCATCTGATTATCTGTGCATGACCTGCCTTCCTCTGATGTCCCTTCTGACTCCTGGCTTATTCTTGCTGTTGCTGATCTCTGTATTCCTGATCCTGGCTTGTCTGCGTACCTGCATAGGTTCCTGACCCCGGCTTGTCTTTTGGTCTATGCTCCTGGATTGCGGTTTTGCTTTGGTTGTTTCACTAAGGGGTTTTTTGCACTTTGCATTTGTCTGGTTCCTGGCCTTCCAGAGGAGCAAATTTGTGGATATTTATTCTTGGCTTTCCTTGGAAGAGGCTCCTCCGGACCGGGATATTCAGACTGCTGCTGGGACGAAGGCGGTGAAGTTGTGGTGGTATTGGAGGATACCCAAAGTTTTCAGGGATTGCTTTTGGGCGTTTTTTCAATTCTTGCTAGCGTGTTAGGTGGGCGTTTTCTGCTGCGTGCTCCTCCTTGTTCTGTTACTAGGCCATGATTTGGCACGCCTGCTGGATTTCTGGGGCTCGAATAGGGTGTTGGATTTGTGTACAGTGGCAGCGTGTTCTTTGCGGTTCGGGTCCTTGTTTGGGCTGGATTGGGTTGGCCTCTTTGGCCTGTGACTTGGGGTCTTCCGGTTTGATGAGGGACCTGGTTTTTCCTGGAAGTCTTTCCAATTGTCATCGCTTTTACTTTGTGGGTTGTCAGGATGCAGAATGGTAAGGTTGTTTTTTGTACTCTGACGCTATGGGGGTGGTGCTGGCGGTTCATAACTTGTTTTCCTCTTCTGTCCCTGTTCTGTCTGCTTTGTTGTTCGGTGCCATCTGTCTGAGTCCTGATATATCTTTTTGGGAGCGGCATGTGCCTGGGTTCTGTATGTGGCTGCTGATGCACTTTCTCGATTCCTGGTCGTGGAGTTTGGTAGGCATGTCTGGGGGCGACAGCTGTGGGGTACTCCTTGTCCTGACCACTGGTGGGATCTTGGTGGCCTACAGTTGTATCCGGGGGAGGTATTCATTGGCTCCAGCCTCTTTGGCAAGGTGTGCGGTTGCTTGGGATGAGTGGATCAGTTGGAGGCTGTGGTGGGGGATGCTGTGAGGATTGATGGGGTGTTGTGGTTGGTACTGGAATTGGTTTAGTCGGGGTGTATTCCCGGCGGCTATTGGGGGGCCGGGTGTCTGGGTTGGCTTTTGGGTTGTTGCGGGGGGGCAGATTGTTCATAGGAATTTGGGGTGCGCAAGTCTTTGCGGTCTTGACTGGTGGTGGCGCAGTCTGATACTCGGCGCCTGGTTTAGTTCTCACTCTTGCAACAGTTATCTTCCAGGTGTTTGCTCGGCTCATTCTGGTCAGTGTTTGGGGTGGCTTATTGTTTTGCTTTTTTGTGGCTCTGCATCTGGGGGAGTTGTTTAGTTCTTTTCAATTCAGTCCCGGTGTGTGTTTCTGGATTTTGTGCGTTTGCTTCTGGTTCTCTCTCGTTTCGTATCCACTGCTTCGAGAGGGATGTCTATGGTTCTGGGGTTTGGGTGACTGTTTTCGGTGGCGGGTTTGGATATCATTGGGGCTGCTATGAAGGCGGATATGACTGGTTTGGGTACTGAGTCTGTTTGCTGTATCGGTCGGTGGGAGTCCGCACGGCTTTCTCTTCTGTTAGGCCGGACAGGATGGTTGGGTGTCGAGTTGTAGTTTCTGTTGCTATACTGTGTTTTTTGTTTTCTGTTCAGGTCACGGCCTTGTTGCTGCTGGATTGTTGGCCACTTTCGTTATTTGGGTGTGATGGAGAGCGGCGGATTGTGGTGGTGGGTGCTGCTGTCTTTCAACCCTTTGTTTTTTCGTTGGTGTCCTGGTTTGTCTATCTGGGTCCGCAGTGGTCTCGCTTTCTTCCTGAGGTTGGTTGGTACGTTTAGTGGTCCCCCTTGGGTTCTTGTGGTGCACTTGTGGGGGTAATGACCTTGGCTCTGGCCTAGCTTGGCTTTTGGTGCGGCCATTCATGGGAAATTTTTCTGTTCTCCTTTGCCATTTCCCTAGGCTGGTGTTCCGTGGCCAGTGATTATTCCACGCCAGTGCTGGGTTGGTGACAGGGATCGCAGGGCATTGGAAGTACGGGATATGTCTGACTCGACGTGTGTTGAGTGTGTCATTCACAATTGGGGGTTGTCTGTGCAACATTCTGTTTTTGTGGATTCGTCTTTTCCTTGTTTAGGTCAGATGGGGTGGCTCACTGTGCGGTTGGGCTACATTTTCTTTTTTCTTTTCGTTTCACTTTGGACATTTTTGGGGGGGTTTGGAGCAGGCCATAGCTTTCTATGGGGGGAAGGGCCTGGCTGCATAGGATGTACGCATCAGGCCCTGTGGCGCTTTTGGCCCTTGCCAATAGGAAAAATGGTACATCATGTTTGGAATGCATGGTTAACAGGTGGATGTCAGGCCAGCGGCCTTGGGCATTAAGCACCCGGACCACGGTCGCGGGTTGTGGTCACCGCCCCTCATTGAGCTGCACAGACCAGCTAATGGGGTGTGGTGGAATGGATTAACCCATGCATTCCAACCTGATGTACCCATTTTTCCTATTGGCAAGGAGCCAAAAGCGCTCACAGGGCCTGTATGCCGTACATCTATGCAGCTAGTGCATTACATTAAGAAAGCTGTGGCCTGTTCATCCAAACAAGTTGTGTGTGTCTTTATTTGATCTATACCACATGCCCTAGACATGGTTAATCTTCATAGTATTTGAGCCATGGAGAGTGTTATTTCAATACTGTCAGAGTTGTAGTACAAGAGTAATTGAATGATAAAGTATCCCCCTCCTGCCCCTTTTACCTAGTGTAACACTCCTCACCTCAGATGTGGAATCTGGTGACTTGACTGGACAGGTCACGGCAAGGGACAATCTTCTTACTATGATCATAAGGAAAACCCTATGGAAAGACAAAAGAGAAAAACAGGGGGTGCCAACAGTGCAGGCAAGATAGTATGTATCTCCAAATCTTCTTTATTAAAATCAATTAAAATACCACTGCGTAATTCTTACGCGTTTCAAAGCTAACAATGCTGCTTTATCAATGAAAGTGCTTACAATACAAAATAAAATAAACAGTTTATTTTATTTTGTATTGTAACCACTTTCTTTGATAAAGAAGCTTTGTTAGATGCAAAACCTGTAAGAATTACGCAGTGGTATTTTAACTGATTTTAATAAAGAACATTTTGAGATACATACTATCTTGCCTGCTGTTGGATTGTTATAGTCCGTTTATCAGGTGGGGGATAAGGAGGAGATCCGAGGAGTACCGAACAGAGACGGTGATATTATCTCTGTACGTCTATGCGGCTGTGTGTAACATATGTTCACTACACAACCTATTCTAAACGTGAGTAGACCTTTATATTTGTTGAATACTGATATTCCCAGTGACCAGGCACTATTGGCACCCCCTGTTTTTCTCTCTTGTCTTTCCATACACGTTGGCCCCTGTGAGTGGGGTTTTTTGGGGAGAGCAGCCTGTATCCAGTTCTGTGATATGCAAGACGCTGTATAGGGGAAGAGCTTACAGTCCCTGGGGTTTTTTGCTGGTTTATACATATGTATAGTTCCAGCCAGTATTTCCAGTGAGTACCAGTTTCATGGTGTTCCATTGAATAGAGGATATTGCACATAGGGTTTCCACCTTTTCCTAAAAAAAAAATACTGGCCATGGCATTCCTCCATAGACTTAACATTGGACAGAAGCCAATTTTTTACCGGCCTGCCGGTAAAATACCGCCTGGGTGGCAACCCTAATTGCACAAGAGGCGCCTTCTTTCTTTGTTTTATATAAGGAAAACCCTGCCCCCTTGACCGGCTTTTCCTTATGCTCACTGAAGATTGTCCCTCTCTGCAATCCATCCGGACAGTCTTGAAGCTCTGAGGTGAGCAGTGTTACATCAGTAAAAGAGGCAGGAGGGGGATACTTTATCATTCAATTACTCCTGAACTACAACACTGACAGTACTGAAATAACACTCTCCATGGCACAAATACTATGAAGATTAATCTGAGCTGCTGTTTTTGTGAAACATTACTATCCGTTTAAATTAATATAATTTATGATGTTTCGTGTTTCCTTTTTTTATTTTTTCCTTCTCGTGTTTCACAATCAGTCAGGCTGATATTCTAACAAAAACTGCAGTAGTTCAGGAGAAAACCAACAGCATAATGGGGTCAAATAAAAGTACCCAGTGTTTTAAGTTTGGCTTTAACCCCTTAAGGACCAGTGGTTCAGGGAAGTTACCTTCCCTTAAGGACCACTTTGATCCTTGCTGACGCTCCGCTACACGTGACCTGTTACGTGTACCGGTGCGCCACTTTAGGGCCTAAGAGAGATCGCTCCAGTTTTGGAGCGGTCAATTAAAAAGTATGTGACATGCTATGACTGTCACCGGTCCTTAAGGGTATCCGGTTATAGCACGTCATCTGGTCTTTAAGGGGTTAAAGTCCACAGATGTTCGAGACGTCTCCACTGTACATGGTAAATCAATACATCTCTAGCACACCGGGGTTAAAAGCCCCATTTAGATCAATGGGAATTTTTATAGTCGTCTCGGCTGAATACCCTTCTCTAACATTTAAAGTGTCAGTAATGTCTACTTACAAGTATTTCTCCGCTATATGTAAGACCTTACTTTGGTGTACTTCATAAGTTATGCAGAAATAAAGATCCCCCTCCCCTTTCTGGCCGCCTACCTCTGAATTTCAGATCGGGTAGTGCGACTCAATGGCGGCAGTGAGGGACAAACTTCAGTAAGTATGAGAAATCCTGCTAACCTTCCCCTTAATGAAGGAGGACAGAATTTCCCTTTGCTTACTGAGGTTTTACCCTCGCTGCAGCCGTCCAAACCAGCCTTCAGCTTCTGGTGATGTGCCAGAAAGGGGCGGGCGGGGGATATTTATCTAGTTATATGTTTTGAAGTATAGAAAATTAAGAACTTACATATAGCTCATTCTCTTAGTTTTTATATGAAGAAGACTCGGACAAATACTTGTAAGTAGACATTACTGATACTTTAAGGAGTTCAAAGCTCTATTTAAATTAGGGAACATTTTGTGAATGTTTAATTGTTCTCTGTAGTGCAGTTGGTTTGTTGCAGAATTGCACCACTTTTACTTAGTACATCAGCCTCACTGTCACAGTCATAGCTTGTGGTATCAGATGTATAGGTCCATTTCAATTGTAAGCTCTGTGGTACCACTAGTGTAGCAGCATTTCAATTATAAGCTCTGTGGTATCACTAGTATAGCTCCATTTCCATTGTAAGCTCTGTGGTATCACTTGCCTTGCTTCATAGCTTTAATAAAAATTATAAAATTAATAAAAGGAGGTGGGCTGAAGAGACAGTAGAAATGGTTCACTTGATTGTACTTACCTCCCAGGCCAAAAGTTGCAAGCTTACCCCTGTGTACTACACTGGTCATACACTCTAGTCTAGAACATTCACTGGAGCGCAGCCGCTGGTGTTGGAGACTACTTACAAGTATTTCTCCGCTATATTTAAGTCCTTACTTTGGTGTACTCCATAAGTTATGTAGAGATAGGGTTACCACCCAGCCGGTATTTTACTGGCAGGTCGGTAAAAAATTGGCTTCTGTCCAATGTTAAGTCTATGGACAGAATGCCATGGCCGGTATTTTTTGGATGAAAAGGTGGCAACCCCATGTAGAGATAAAGATCCCCACCCCTTTCTGGCTGCCTCCCTCTGAATTTCAGATCGGATAGTGCGACTCAATGGTGGCATTGACAAACTTCAGTCAGTAAGTATAAGGGAAATCCTGCCCCCCTTGATGAAGGAAGACAGGATTTCCTTTTGCTTACTGAAGTTTGACCCTCACTGCAGCCATCCCGACCAGCCTGCAGCTTCTGGGGATGTGCCAGAAAGGGGCAGGCGGGGGATATTTATCTATTCATATCTTTTGAAGTACAGAAAATTAAGAACTTACATATAGCGCATTCTCTTAGTTTTGATATGAAGAAGACTCGGAGAAATACTTGTAAGTAGACATTACTGATACTTTAAAGGGATAGGAATACTTAAAGGGATAGTAATACTTCGTTTTAACTTTATTTTATTTTGTAGGCATTAAAAAAACATGAAGAACGATATAAGTCTTACCTCTCAAACCGTTATGGTTTAAGAGATATTCACAAACAAAGTATCCCCCCCTGTTCAACCAGATCAGAAGGGAGGTGCCCAGGAAGAATGCAGAGAGGGACAATCTTCAATTAAGATAAGGGAAAAAGCTGAAAAGCTTGTCAAGGGGGGAAGGGCTTTCATTGTTTTCATACAAAGAAAATTGTCCCCTTCTGTTATCTGTCTGGTCTTACAACCTGATCCACATCTGAGAAGAGATGACTTACACTAGGTAAAAGGGGCGGGAGGGGGAAACTTTGCTTGTGAATATCTCATAAACCATAAAGGATTGAGAGATAAGACTTATATCATTCTTCATGTTTTTTTAATGCCTACAAAATAAAATAAAGTTAAAGCGAAGTATTACTATCCCTTTAAGTATTACTAATCCCTATAGTAAAGTCCTTTTAAAAATAAAAGTATTGCCCCCAGTTTCATCTCTCAAACCTTTATGGTTTGAGAGATGATCACTCCTAAAGTTGCCCCTCCCTCTCCTTCCCCATAGTCAGCGTTCTAGCTGACTCAGGGAAATCCGGTCTTAGATCATCAGGCGGCTCTGCAGCAGAGCTGCGATCGCGTTAATTTAAAAAAAAATCTTTCACTAAAAGACAGTTTTCTTTTATATTAACGCGATCGCGGCTGTGCTGGAGAGCCGTCTGAAAGTCGTATAACTGGCTTCCCTGCTGTCAGCTAAAAAGCTGACTACGGGGAAGGGAGAGGGCAACTTTAGGAGCCATCGTCTCTCAAACCATAAAGGTTTGAGAGATGAAACTGGGGGCAATACATGTATTTTTAAAAGGACTTTACTATAGGGATTAGTAATACTTAAGGATTACTATACCTTTAAGGAGTTCAAAGCTCTATTTAAATTAGGGAATGTTTTGTGAATGTTTAATTGTTCTCTGTGGTGCAGTTGGTTTGTTCCAGAATTGCACCACTTTTACTTAGTACATCAGCCTCACTGTCACAATCATAGCTTGTGGTATCAGATGTATAGGTCCATTTCAATTGTAAGCTCTGTGGTATCACTAGTGTAGCACCATTTAAATTGTATGTTCTGTGGTATTACTAGTGTAGCATCATTTCAATTGTAAGCTCCGTGGTATCACTGTTGTAGCACCATTTCAATTGTAAGCACTGTGGTATCACTAGTGCAGCTCCATTTCAATCATAAGCTGTGTGGTATCTCAGGTATAGCTTCACTTCGATCATAAGCTCTGTGGTATCTCTAGTGTAGCAGCATTTCCATCGTAAGCTCTGTGGTATCACTTGCCTTGCTTCATAACTTTAATAAAAATTATAAAATTAATAAAAGGAGGTGGGCTGAAGAGACAGTAGAAATGGTTCACTTGATTGTACTTACCTCCCAGGCCAAAAGTTGCAAGCTTACCCCTGTGTACTACACTGGTCATACACTCTAGTCTAGAACATTCACTGGAGCGCAGCCGCTGGTGTTGGAGACTACTGCTAGTAGTGCTGAGTAGGCAAATTCATAGATTCCTCTCACTGGGGTTAATGTGCAATTCCGAAGCATGTCAAGTGTAGGATGACCACATTTCATTTCTGCCATTCAGGGACACTGCAGAGAGAATAGTGCACACAGAGTTCTAAACACTAGAGGGAGAACTGTTCATTGACTGCTGTTACAGAAAATGATGCCTGTTGTGGGCTACAAGAAAATATACATGAGGCCCAAAGCCTTAGACTAACAGTAAACTACGATATCATACTGTTGCTCCCGACTGATGTCCAGATCAAGACTCAGATTTCTCTCTAGTGTGTAGAGCTCTGTGTGGAAGCCATTTTCTTGTAGCCTAACAGAGACATCACTTCCTGTCACAATAGGCAATGGGCAGTCCTTCTAGAGTTTAAAACTCTGTGCTCTGAAGTCTTCATTCCGGGACACTGTATTGTCTCAGAAGGAAGCTGCCCAGGACAAGGGACACGCACTTAAAATCTAGGTTTGTCCCAGGCAATCCAGGCCACGTGGTCACCCTAGTCAATTGCATTTAGGGTGACCACATTTCCATTCTGCCATTCCGGGGACATGTGGTCACCCTAGTCCCGCGGCTGAGGCTCCCGCAGGCGCTGACCATCTTTCTGAGGCTGACATAGTGTCAGCCTTAGAAAGATGGTCAGCGCCGGCGGGAGCCTCAGACGCGGGTCTCACTTGCAGTACTAGCATACCTGCTCCACCCCAGCTGTCTTGCACGTACCAGTCCAGCCAGCCAATGAAATGTATTTGCTATATGGTCCTTATTGGCTGGCTCAGCCAGCCAATGAGGACCATATAGCAAATACATTTCATTGGCTGGCTGGACTGGCGAGTGTTGCTCCATTCCGGGACTCTTTGTTGTCCCGTTGGGGGGTGACCAGGGACGCAGGACACAGACCCCCAATAAGGGACAGTCCCGGGCATTCCGGGATGTGTGGTCACTAGTGATGAGCGAGCATGCTCGGCCGAAGCTCGGTTCGGCTCGAGCATCGCTCTGCTCGGCACATGGCGGTACTCGTACGAGTACCGCATGTGCTCGCCCGCCATGTTCGGGTCTCCTCCCCGCACGTTTCGCAGCTGCTGCGCAGCCAATAAACGTGCGGGGAGGCTCTGACATCAGTGTAATGCCAGCAGCCATGTTGGCTGCTGGCATTACACTGATTGGCTGGCCAGAACCCGTGATCGGGTGCTGTATAGCACCCGACGCGCGAGTTTGGCTCATTCTTAGCCAGGGAGAGATGCGCTTAGGCAGGGAAAGTCAGTGTAGGGAGAATAAAATTGTTGAAACTCTTTCAAGACCCAAAAGTCCTTTTTAGGACTGTTGTGTGTGGGGGCAGCATTTATATTTTGTTTGGGGGGGCACAATTTCCTTTTTTTTGTGGGGGGGATATTTGTAAGGTGACATATAATACTAGATGCACAGGAAGTCAGTGTAGGGAGAATAAAATTGTTGAAACTCTTTCAAGACCCAAAAGTCCTTTTTAGGACTGTTGTGTGTGGGGGCAGCATTTAATTTTTTTTGGGGGTGGCAGAATTTCATTTTTTTGTGGGGGGGGACATGTTCTAAGGTGACATTGTACTAGGTGCACAGGGACAAATATTTCACAGTGCAGTGACAAGCTGACATATTCTGTTAGGTGCACAGGGCCAATGATTTTACAACGCAGCGACAAAAAGGGCCATTTTAAACGTGTGCCTAGCCATAGATTATTGTCACATTCTGTTTAGTGTGCAAATTCACAAATTAACGTCACATATTCCGTTCACTGTGCCTAGCCGCAGATTAGCGTCACATTCTGTTTCGTGTGCCTAGCCGCAGATTAGCGTCACATTCTGTTTCGTGTGCCTAGCCGCAGATTAGCGTCACATATTGTTTAGTGTGGCTAGCCGCAGATTAACGTCACATATTGTTTAGTGTGCCTAGCCGCAGATTAGCGTCACATATTGTTTAGTGTGCCTAGCCGCAGATTAGCGTCACATTCTGTTTCGTGTGCCTAGCCGCAGATTACCGGCATATATTCCGTTTAATATGAAGAAGGAGGGTAAAAAGGGACGGGGAAGTGGACGTGATCCTGATAGTTCAGGGCGCGGGTCAGGACGCGTTGAAACTGTGCCTGGTGCCAGAGCACAAGAAAGAAAGACATCCACCATACCTAGCTTCATGTCTCAGTTTACAGGGCGTCGCAGGACATCACTCTCGAGGTCAGACCACTGCGAACAGGTGGTCGGTTGGATTTCAGCTGATACTGCTTCCAGTCGGTTAAGCACCACCCTGTCTTCCACCAAGTCCACTCTCACTAGCCAAGAGTCTGGTCAACATAATCCTCACCCTGATCATCCTTCCTCCCACCATAGAGGGTCTGGCCAAAGAAGTGATCCCACACTGGGATATAGTGAGGAGCTCTTCTCATCACCAATCCTTGATTTGAACCTCTCTCCAAGCACGCTTGCAGAGGAACATGAGATCTTGTGCCCTGATTCACAACCTCTAGAGGGTACCCAATCACAAGAAGATGACAGAGGGGAACGGCATTTAAGGTCAAAGGAAGTGGATGATGATGATGAGACACAGTTGCCATCAAATCAACCACAATTACTGTCTCAAGACCTTGATGAGGAGGATGATACACAGTTGTCAATGACTGAGGATGTGGTGGGATCAAGAAATGAGGAGGATGATCAGAGTGAGGAAGTGGAGGAGGACTTGGTGGACGATGAGGTCACTGACCCCACCTGGGAAGGTGGAAAGCCGAGCGATGACAGCAGTCCTGAGGATGAGCCATCTGCAGCACCGCAACAGGCTGGAAGAGGCAGTGGTGTGGCTAAAGAAAGAAGGCGGACCGCACCAAACCGGCCCGCAAATGTTCCACGGAGCACCCCCTTGCGTAAATCTCCCTTGCCAAGGGCTAGGTGTTCCGCGGTATGGCGTTTTTTTAAGGAAAGTGCGGACGACAAAAGAATTGTAGTTTGCAACCTGTGCCACACCAGAATGAGCCGAGGCATGAACACTAGCAACCTCACCACCACCAGCATGATCCGACACATGGCATCCAAGCACCGTAATAAGTGGGAGGAACGCCCGGATCGCCAATCTGTGTCTGCAGGCCACACCACTGCCTCCTCTTCCCCTGTTTTCGGTGCCGGCCAATCGCCTGTCGAAGGCGCAGGCCCGCATACCTCCCACCCTGCACCTTTACCATCTGAAGCACCATCAGCGACCACATCCACTTCCCTGTCCCAGCGCAGCGTCCAAATGTCGTTACCCCAAGCGAAAATACCCAGCCACCCACCCACAGGCCATAGCACTAACCTCACACCTTTCCAAATTACTGGCCATCGAAATGCTGCCATTTAGGCTTGTGGACACTGAGTCCTTCCGCAGCCTGATGGCAGCAGCTGTCCCTCGGTACGCAGTCCCCAGCCGCCACTACTTTTCCCGGTGTGCCGTCCCCGCCTTAAACCACCATGTGTCCCTTAACATCACCCGTCCCCTGACCAACGCAGTTACTGGGAAGGTCCACTTAACGACTGACACATGGACAAGTGCTTGTGGCCAGGGACGCTACATTTCCCTGACGGCACACTGGGTGAATGTCGTGGAGGCTGGGAGCGACTCGGACCCTGGGATGGCACAGGTGCTACCCACGCCGAGGATTGCGGGCCCTACCTCCATCAGGGTTTCCGCCAGCACCTACGTTATTGGCTCCTCCTCCTCCTCCTCCGTTTCCACCTCCGAATTCTCTGCGCGCAGCGCCACTCACCCATCAGCCGGTAGCTGGAAGCAGTGTAGCACTGCAGTGGGGAAGCGTCAACAGGCCGTGCTGAAGCTGATCTGCCTTGGGGACAAACAGCACACGGCCTCAGAGCTGTTGCAGGGGATTAGTCACCAGACCGAGCAGTGGCTCTCGCCACTCAACCTGCAACCAGGCATGGTTGTGTGTGATAATGGGCGTAACTTGGTGGCGGCTTTGGATCTCGGCAAGCTCACACACGTACCATGCCTAGCGCATGTATTTAATTTAGTGGTTCAGCGATTTCTAAAAACCTACCCCAATTTGCATGATCTCTTGACGAAGGTGCGCCGCGTGTGTGCACATTTCCGTAAGTCATCTACAGCTTCAGCCGGCCTGTTGACGCTGCAGCAGCGCTTACAATTGCCAGCTCACCGGCTGCTGTGTGACGTGAGCACGCGCTGGAACTCCACCTTCCACATGTTGGCCCGGCTTTGTGAGCAGCAGAGGGAAGTAGTGGAGTACCAGCTGTTACACGGTCGTCGCCTCTCCGTTCAACTTCTTCTAATCAGAAGTGAGGAGTGGGAATGGATGTCAGACCTCTGTGAGGTTTTACGCAATTTTGAGGAATCGACACAGATGGTGAGCGGCGATAACGCTATTATCAGTGTAACCATCCCACTTCTGTGTCTACTGAAACGCTCGCTGCTCACAATTAAAACCGACGCTTTGCATGTGGAAGAGGTGGAAATGGGGGAGGAAGAGCTTACACAAGGTGATAGCCAGAGCACCCTCACTTCGTCTTCTCAGCGACAATTGGAGGAGGCGGAGGAGGAGGAGGAGGAGGAAGACACGGTTGCCTCCGCTACAGAGGGTAGCCATGGAACTTTATTTCCATCTCTTCAGCGTGGGTGGGCAGAAGAGAAGGAAGAGGATGAGGAGATTGAGAGTCATCCTCCTGGTGAGGACAGCGAAATCTTGCCTGTTGGTACTCTGGCACACATGGCTGACTTTATGTTAGGCTGCCTTTCCCGTGACCCACGCGTTATACGCATTTTAGACAACACGGATTACTGGGTGTTCACCCTTCTGGACCCCCGCTACAAAGAGAATTTCTCATCTCTCATTCCTCCGGTGGAGAGGACAAGCAAAATGGTGCAATACCAGAAGGTTCTTGTCGAAAAATTGCTCCAAAATTTTCCATCTGACAACGCTGGCGGCAGAGTACGTGCTACCTTGGCCAACCGAGAAGGGGAGAAAAGGGGAGCACACAGCAGTTCCGACAAAGGCAGGGCAACACTCTCCAAGGCGTGGGACACCTTCATGACACCCCGCCAGCACCCTCACCCTGATGCGCGGCCTAGTGTCACAAGGAGGGAAAAGTTTTTGAAGATGGTGAAGGAGTACGTAGCAGACCGTGTCAGCGTCCTCACTGATCCCTCTGTGCCTTACAACTACTGGGTGTCGAAGCTGGACACGTGGTATGAACTGGCACTCTACGCCTTGGAGGTGCTGGCCTGCCCTGCCGCCAGCGTTCTGTCTGAGCGGGTATTTAGTGCTGCTGGTGGCATCATAACAGATAAGCGTATCCGCCTTTCCACCGAAAATGCTGATAGGTTGACACTTATAAAAATGAACAAGGCCTGGATTTCCCCTGACTTCTCCACTCCACTGGAGGAAAGCCCCGGGGGAACATAAAGTCACTTTAGATATGTTATATACAATGATGGGAATACTCTGTATTCCCATTCACCCCTTCCACCCAAAAAACGGGTATATGGTTGACTCTTAATCTTCTCATCCTCCTCCTCCTCTTCCATATGCCCTGTGATATAATTTTTATATAGGGCCAGCTCACCAGCGGGCCCTGTTTGACAATTTTTGTATAGGTCAGCTCACCAGCGGGCCTTCTCATATAATGTTTTATTGGGTCAGCTCTCTAGCGGGCCCTCTCATATAATGTTTTATAGCGTCAGCTCACTAGCGGGCCTTCACATATAATGTTTAGGATGGTCAGCTCCGCAGCAGACCCTCACCCATAATGTTTTAGATGGTCGGCTCAGCAGCAGACCCTCATTCCTAATGTTTTAGATGGTCAGCTTAGCGGCATGCCCTCGCCCCTAATGTTTTAGAGGGTCACCAGCAGGCCATTAATCCTAATTTTTCAAGGCTGTGTATGATACCCTCCTTTATGTGTAATAAAGGGTGTATTGGAGTGACATTTCAGTCTAATTTTTGGCAGCCCTTTCACTTAGTGCATAGGCTTTATGAGTGTTGGACCACTACCTGAACTATTGTACCACAATGTGAATGAGGCCCTCCATTTTGTGATATACAGGTTGTATCGGAGTGCCTCAGGTCCTCCCATTGAATTAAATAGGGCTGGGGTGTTCGACAGAGCAGAAGGTAGTTCTTGGCTTCATCCACTAAGTCACTTCGTCACTTTTACTCAATGGATCAGACCCCACTGTTCCGACTATAAATTTTGGACTTAACAAGGGCAAACGGACATGTTGTAAAACCTGTGGTAGCTGCGGCCTCCGTTCCTGAATGCTGTACCTTACCCGGGCCATAACCACGTTGAACACCTGCTTTACGCTGCGCACGTTTCCCTCTTAATCATGGCCCCAGTTCCGAAAAATCGATGAAATTTTTTGCAGAATTTGCAGATGATATACAAGTAAATATACAGCAAATACTGTTTGGTAACAATTTTTCGCCTAAAATCGTTTTTATCTTCCTTTTTGTGTGTTTTACGGTCAGTCTGTAAAAATGGCGTACTACGGGCGAAACATCGTTCCCAGCAGCGACGTTGGAGTCCAAGATGCATCCAGACATCCTCCCTATGCTGTCCCTGAACCATTTCTGTGGTGTTTCCATCATTTTCTGACCTTTTCCTATGAACCAGGCACCCTCCCCTCATCAGAGAAGGGGGTGCCTGGTGTAATGCTCGAGTCCTCCCATTGACTTCAATGGGGCTCGGGTGCTCGGCCGAGCACTCGAGCCTCCGGGGGCGCTCGGCCAGAGCACCCGAACACCCGAGCATCGGGGTGCTCGATCATCACTAGTGGTCACCCTATGTGCATTGCAGGAAATAAATCAAACTGCAAAAATGCCCATTGATTTAAATAGGGCTTTTTAAGTGAATTGGAGACACTTTCAGCAATCGATGATTAAAGGCCTCTAGAATTCCATAGGACATGAGCCCCACCGCTTCCACCATAGAAACTAATCAGTATAAAATGCCAGACTGTGCCATGCATCAATAAAGGATAATTTCTTCAAAAAAAAAAAAAAAAAAGGTTTATTTTACAAATTGCTAGTATAAAAGATAGGCAGTTTTTAATTCTATTTAAAATTATCTAAACCTATGGTGACAGATCTACTTTCATTTTTGTGGTGGGTAATCAGTAAGTTAACCCAGGGGGAGTGTGAATTATTTTTTAAGAAATAACAGCAAATATAAATAAAAATGCTTGACATAACAATTTAAAACACTGGGCAATCACGCAGACTTCGGCATTGCCTGACAAAGCCTCGGCTGACCTTTCTGATTTGTGTCATGGAGAAATAAGAGGCAGAAAATTAGAGGTTGGAAGTTTGTACGTTTTTTCTGGTTTTTTTCCTCTTTCTTTTTCTCATAAACAAGTGTGATTAATTCATTTACGATGCGTTAATATTTGCTTTGCCCTTAGCCAGGAAACACTTACAAGACTAGAATTAAAATAACAAGAGATATTAACATTATACGGTTTACGTGGGAGGATGAGTGATTTGGAGGGCGATGCAGGGATTTAATTCAGTTTTAACTTTTGTTTTAAGACTTCGAGTGCCACATACCTCCCAACAATTCAAAAAGCTGAGGAGGGGCACTTTGGTATTTAGATGGTGTTGCTGGGGGCGTGGCTGGTGGGTGGGGCATTACGGAAAATCTTTAGGTTATTTCTTGTTCTATTGACACCTCTTAGTGTAACTAATACATGATTTAGAGCAAGACCAAAGTATTTTATTTACACAGATTCATTTTATAAACACATATACTGAAGTTTGTACACACATTAATGCAAATTTTATTGCTGTGGATCAATGTGATAAACTTATATACACACCACACAGTCTGATCTCCTAAACACAGGTACACCAGGGTGATACACTTATATACACACCATGCAGTCTGATCTCCTAAACACAGGGACACCAGGGTGATACACTTCTATACACACCACACAGTCTGATTTCCTAAACACAGGGACATCAGGGTGATACACTTCTATACACACTACACAGTCTGATCTCCTAAACACAGGGACACCAGGGTGATACACTTATATACACACCACACAGTCTGATCTCCTAAACACAGGGACACCAGGATGATACACTTCTATACACACCACACAGTCTGATCTCCTACACACAGGGACACCAGGGTGATACACTTCTATACACACCACACAGTCTGATCTCCTAAACACAGGGACACCAGGGTGATACACTTATATACACACCACACAGTCTGATCTCCTAAACACAGGGACACCAGGGTGATACACTTCTATACACACCACACAGTCTGATCTCCTAAACACAGGGACACCAGGGTGATACACTTATATACACACACCACACAGTCTGATCTCCTAAACACAGGGACACCAGGGTGATACACTTATATACACACCACACAGTCTGATCTCCTAAACACAGGGACACCAGGGTGATACACTTCTATACACACCACACAGTCTGATCTCCTAAACACAGGGACACCAGGGTGATACACTTATATACACACACCACACAGTCTGATCTCCTAAACACAGGGACACCAGGGTGATACACTTACATACACGCCACACAGTCTGATCTCCTAAACACAGGGACACCAGGGTGATACACTTCTATACACACCGCACAGTCTGATCTCCTAAACACAGGGACACCAGGGAGATACACTTATATACACACCACACAGTCTGATCTACTAAACACAGGGACACCAGGGTGATACACTTATATACACACCACACAGTCTGATCTCCTAAACACAGGGACACTAGAGTGATACACTTCTATACACACCACACAGTCTGATCTCCTAAACACAGGGACACCAGGGTGATACACTTCTATACACACCACACAGTCTGATTTCCTAAACACAGGGACATCAGGGTGATACACTTCTATACACACCACAGTCTGATCTCCTAAACACAGGGACACCGGGGTGATATACTTCTATATACACACCACACAGTCTGATCTCCTAAACACAGGGACACCAGGGTGATACACTTATATACACACCACACAGTCTGATCTCCTAAACACAGGGACACCAGGGTGATACACTTCTATACACACCACACATTCTATCTCCTAAACACAGGGACACCAGGGTGATACACTTATATACACACCACACAGTCTGATCTCCTAAACACAGGGACATCAGGGTGATACACTTATATACACACCACACAGTCTGATCTCCTAAACACAGGGACACCAGGGTGATACACTTATATACACACCACACAGTCTGATCTCCTAAACACAGGGACATCAGGGTGATACACTTATATACACACCACACAGTCTGATCTCCTAAACACAGGGACCCCAGCGTGATACACTTCTATACACACCACACAGTCTGATCTCCTAAACACAGGGACACCAGGGTGATACACTTCTATACACACCACACAGTCTGATTTCCTAAACACAGGGACATCAGGGTGATACACTTCTATACACACTACACAGTCTGATCTCCTAAACACAGGGACACCAGGGTGATACACTTATACACATACCACACAGTCTGATCTCCTAAACACAGGGACACCAGGATGATACACTTCTATACACACCACACAGTCTGATCTCCTACACACAGGGACACCAGGGTGATACACTTCTATACACACCACACAGTCTGATCTCCTAAACACAGGGACACCAGGGTGATACACTTATATACACACCACACAGTCTGATCTCCTAAACACGGGGACACCAGGGTGATACACTTCTATACACACCACACAGTCTGATCTCCTAAACACAGGGACACCAGGGTGATACACTTATATACACACACCACACAGTCTGATCTCCTAAACACAGGGACACCAGGGTGATACACTTATATACACACCACACAGTCTGATCTCCTAAACACAGGGACACCAGGGTGATACACTTCTATACACACCACACAGTCTGATCTCCTAAACACAGGGACACCAGGGTGATACACTTATATACACACACCACACAGTCTGATCTCCTAAACACAGGGACACCAGGGTGATACACTTACATACACGCCACAGTCTGATCTCCTAAACACAGGGACACCAGGGTGATACACTTCTATACACACCGCACAGTCTGATCTCCTAAACACAGGGACACCAGGGAGATACACTTATATACACACCACACAGTCTGATCTACTAAACACAGGGACACCAGGGTGATACACTTATATACACACCACACAGTCTGATCTCCTAAACACAGGGACACTAGAGTGATACACTTCTATACACACCACAGTCTGATCTCCTAAACACAGGGACACCGGGGTGATATACTTCTATATACACACCACACAGTCTGATCTCCTAAACACAGGGACACCAGGGTGATACACTTATATACACACCACACAGTCTGATCTCCTAAACACAGGGACACCAGGGTGATACACTTCTATACACACCACACATTCTATCTCCTAAACACAGGGACACCAGGGTGATACACTTATATACACACCACACAGTCTGATCTCCTAAACACAGGGACATCAGGGTGATACACTTATATACACACCACACAGTCTGATCTCCTAAACACAGGGACACCAGGGTGATACACTTATATACACACCACACAGTCTGATCTCCTAAACACAGGGACATCAGGGTGATACACTTATATACACACCACACAGTCTGATCTCCTAAACACAGGGACCCCAGCGTGATACACTTCTATACACACCACACAGTCTGATCTCCTAAACACAGGGACACCAGGGTGATACACTTATATACGTGCCACACAGTCTGATCTCCTAAACACAGGGACCCCAGTGTGATACACTTCTATACACACCACACAGTCTGATCTCCTAAACACAGGGACACCAGGGTGATACACTTATATACATACCACACAGTCTGATCTCCTAAACAGAGGGACACTAGAGTGGGAAAGAGAGACAGAGGGATTTGAGTCTCAAAGAGGGACACTTGGGAGTTATGCACCCCTAATTTCTCCTAAAGAGGAACACTTGGGAGGTATAAACCCCTAATATCGCCTAAAGAGAGACAAAGAGAGCGAGCCAATGAGGACCATATAGAAAATGCATTTCATTGGCTGGCTGGACTGGTGTGTGTTGCTCCATTCCTGGACTCTTTGTTGTCCCAGTGGGGGGTGACCCGGGACGAGGGACACAGACTACCAATAAGGGACAATCCCGGGCATTCCGGGAAGTGTGGTCACCCTACCTTCACATCTTGTTCCTCCCATGGTTGGGACATGGGAGGAACAGGGTGGGAAGGGGGAGAAGTGGGTGGGAAGCAAGAGAAACGGTGGTTAGGAGGGGAAGTGGGTGGAACAGGGTGGGAAGGAGGAGAAGTGGGAGGGAAATGGGAGGTATAGGCTAGGGAAGGAAGACAAGTGTGGGAGGGAAATGGGAGGAATAGACAGGGAAGGAAGACAAGTGCGGGAGGGAAATGGGAGGTATAGGCTAGGGAAGGAAGACAAGTGTGGGAGGGAAATGGGAGGTATAGGCTAGGGAAGGAAGACAAGTGTGGGAGGGAAATGGGAGGTATAGGCTAGGGAAGGAAGACAAGTGCGGGAGGGAAATGGGAGGTATAGGCTAGGGAAGGAAGACAAGTGTGGGAGGGAAATGGGAGGTATAGGCTAGGGAAGGAAGACAAGTGCGGGAGGGAAATGGGAGGTATAGGCTAGGGAAGGAAGACAAGTGTGGGAGGGAAATGGGAGGTATAGGCTAGGGAAGGAAGACAAGTGCGGGAGGGAAATGGGAGGTATAAGCTAGGGAAGGAAGACAAGTGCGGGAGGGAAATGGGAGGTATAGATAGGGAAGGAAGACAAATGTGGGAGGGAAATGGGAGGTATAGGCTAGGGAAGGAAGACAAGTGTGGGAGGAAAATGGGAGGTATAGGCTAGGGAAGGAAGACAAGTGTGGGAGGGAAATGGGAGGTATAGGCTAGGGAAGGAAGACAAGTGTGGGATGGGAGGTATAGGCTAGGGAAGGAAGACAAGTGTGGGAGGGAAATGGGAGGAATAGATAGGGAAAGAAGACGAGTGTGGGAGGGAAATGGGAGGTATAGGCTAGGGAAGGAAGACAAGTGTGGGAGGAAAATGGGAGGTATAGGCTAGGGAAGGAAGACAAGTGTGGGAGGGAAATGGGAGGTATAGGCTAGGGAAGGAAGACAAGTGTGGGATGGGAGGTATAGGATAGGGAAGGAAGACAAGTGTGGGAGGGAAATGGGAGGTATAGGCTAGGGAAGGAAGACAAGTGTGGGAGGGAAATGGGAGGTATAGGCTAGGGAAGGAAGACAAGTGTGGGAGGGAAATGGGAGGTATAGGCTAGGGAAGGAAGACAAGTGCGGGAGGGAAATGGGAGGTATAGGCTAGGGAAGGAAGACAAGTGTGGGAGGGAAATGGGAGGTATAGGCTAGGGAAGGAAGACGAGTGTGGGAGGGAAATGGTAGGTATAGGCTAGGGAAGGAAGACAAGTGTGGGAGGGAAATGGGAGGTATAGGCTAGGGAAGGAAGACAAGTGTGGGATGGGAGGTATAGGCTAGGGAAGGAAGACAAGTGTGGGAGGGAAACGGGAGGTATAGGCTAGGGAAGGAAGACAAGTGTGGGAGGGAAACGGGAGGTATAGGCTAGGGAAGGAAGACAAGTGCGGGAGGGAAACGGGAGGTATAGGCTAGGGAAGGAAGACAAGTACGGGAGGGAAATGGGAGGTATAGGCTAGGGAAGGAAGACAAGTGCGGGAGGGAAATGGGAGGTATAGGCTAGGGAAAGAAGACAAGTGCGGGAGGGAAATGGGAGGTATAAGGAAGACAAGTGCGGGAGGGAAATGGGAGGTATAGGCTAGGGAAGGAAGACAAGTGTGGGAGGGAAATGGGAGGTATAGGCTAGGGAAGGAAGACAAGTGCGGGAGGGAAACGGGAGGTATAGGCTAGGGAAGGAAGACAAGTGCGGGAGGGAAATGGGAGGTATAAGGAAGACAAGTGCGGGAGGGAAATGGGAGGTATAGGCTAGGGAAGGAAGACAAGTGCAGGAGGGAAATGGGAGGTATAGGCTAGGGAAGGAAGACAAGTGCGGGAGGGAAATGGGAGGTATAGGCTAGGGAAGGAAGACAAGTGCGGGAGGGAATAGATAGGGAAGGCGTAGAAGTGGTCAGAGTTTCATTAAAAACTCCCCACATCTGGAGAATCAGCCACTGCCCCGGAGACCCGGTAATCAACAGCAAAAACCAGAGTCTCCAGGGCAGAACCGGAGAGTTTCCAGGTATGCTCTTGGGTTCTTTAAAGGGATAGTAATACTTCCTATAATACATCCTATGGAGATTTATGGTCCCGGGACCAGAGCTGTCCATAGGATGGTGTAGCAACAGCGCCACTGTACAATTTCAGGCCACTGTGATATTGCACCTAAAAAATTCAACTTTGAAAATTAATAACTTTTGAATGAAACACCTTTCCGCAGTGGGAGTACTCTTGTTTTACTTAGGGGGATAAACCCTACAACATATTTTTTTTTACATTTTAAGTATTACTATCCCTTTAAAGAGATATCCACTTGAATGTTAATGAGGGCTGCAACACATTGCAAAGCAATGTGCAAGTGACCTCTGTAGCATTAAAGGGGTTAAACCACTTTGCAGTCCAAAGAAAGTTCCACCCAATGAAGGTTAACCTCAACAGAACCTGTGAAACATTGCTTTGGAGCAGAAAGGGTTAACATTTTGAGTGCCAGAGGCTCGTGCGATACGTTGCACACCCTTTTGGATCTCGAAGGGTTAAGCAAATGATATAGGGAACGGGCGACAGAGACTGACAGCACTGAATCGTTCTTCTTTATACAGCCCACTTAGCTGTGGCAGTAATACAGCTGTCTTTGTGATAAGTTGAGCTCTTGCATGAAGATTTTCTGCTGCTCTGTAGAGAAGTGGGTCTCTCTATATGCCACGCTATCTCTCTTGATCTGTGTTTGTAAATGGCTCGGCCATTCTCCTATTGATCTGAAACATCCTCAGGCTCTCTCGCTCTAACATGCACAGCTATCTTTCACCATAAAAAGGGACAGCCCGGTCACACGCTGTTCTTCTCTCGAAAGGAACACGTACATCTATGCGGCAGTGGAAAGCAAAAGGCATTTCTCATTGTAAGATCCACTGCTGCTACCCGATCTCACCAGAGCTATCTCGCATTACTTAGAGAGCTGGTTCATTGCTATTGGCTACCCAGTACAAATTAATAAAAATAAGACCCGACATTCTTTAGAGATGTGCTATCATGTAGGTTTTGTATCTGTGCATATACATTTCTTCTGGATTATGGGGGAGATGCAATAAAGGGTTAGGCTATGGTGATGTGTTTCTGTCGATTTGTGGCGAGTACATTGCCTTGGTGATACAAACACACATCGTCATATGCACTAAGAATTAGGGATGCAAGGGGAGGGGAAACTGTGATCATTAGCATTTCATTCTGGTGGAAAGGTGTTGAAGTGCTGGAGAGGCCAGGAGGGAGGATATCCTTTTGAAATGTCGCCCGCTATTGGGCAACTAACAAAACAGTGCAATAAACATGTCACCCACATGAAAAGGACAACATGAGAATCTTGCTCTCATCAAATGGGAGAGATTCTCATGTCGCGTTCTTAAGCGTCACATTTAAACAATTTATTATGTTCACTCATAGCGATCTGAGGACAGGTATGTATTAATGAGAACATAATCCTCCAAGTGGCACACCATTGACTGACATGCATAGCAGCACAGTAAGCTGCCGCAGCTTGTGACAGTCATAATGGAGCTGAGGTGGCCTTCGCTCCAATATGAGTGTCACCTAGTGCACTACCTTATTTCACTGCTGCTGTGCTTCTCAGTCAGTGCTGTGCCACTCTAGTACTTTTGATGAGAGCGAGATTCTCATGTTGCCATTTTCACGCCGGCCACATGTTTAATGCACTGTTGTGTTGGTTGCAAAATAGAGGGCTCAGAGAGAATGCAGAGAGACTTCAGCACCAGCAACCCTCACTCACCTGGCACTCAAAGCAGGGCCGGATTTACATTTCAGGAGCCTGTAGGCACAGAAATCTGAAGTTGGCCATCTCCACTGGACACCTACACAAAGCTCCAAATCTCCACATTACCCCCCACATAACCATATTGCCCTCACATTGCATCCCATCAGCTCCATATTGCCCCCATCAACTCCAACTTGCCTCCACTTTGCCGCCATCATCTCCAACTTGCCCCCATCAGCTCCAACTTGGCCTCACATGGCCCCCATCATTTTCACATTGCCGTCCCCCCCATATCCGTTTCCTACCTCCCTAGTGGTCCAGCGGCAGGAAAATCAGTGCCTCCTTCTGCACAGACTATATGCTTTTGCTCCCGCGTGTCTTCTCTTCAATAATGCAGAGCACTGGGAGATGATGTCATGGAGATGATGTCATCTTCCAGCGCACTGCATTACTTAAGAGCCAACGAGGAAGCAACAGCATACAGGTCTGTGCCGAAGAAGGCACATATCTTACTATGCGGCTGGTTACTGCTGCCACTGTACACAGCGCATAAAAATATAAAAAAAAAATGTATTTCAGTGACAGGCGCCCCTCTGTGGGGTGCGCTTGTAGGTAGATGCCTACTCTGCCTTATGGCAAATCCGGCCCTGACTCAAAGGGTTAAGTAATTGAATGCAAAGAAAAAATGGTGACACTGTGAAAAGGTTCAATCACATATGCAGATTAGCGAAATTGAAACTCACAAAATACTTTACCATTGATAGGTAACACTATGAGCACCCTGACAAGGATTTAATACTGTCTCATGCAGATAACTGAGGCCTCACTAGTTGCTGCACCTCTTTTAAATGGATCTAAAGCCTTTGTGAAGAGAGAATATGTCTTATCTCAAACAAGTAGGCAAGAACAAAGAGGGCACTGCTCAGTACCGAAAAAAAAAATGATGATCTCTTCAAAATAACAACTGAATATGATAGACATTTACTTGTGGAATCTCTGGGACTGTCTACCAGTAAATCGCTGATGGGGACAAAAAGCCAGCCCTCTCAAGACTGTAGACTTGTGGGCGTCTCTTCAAGTAATAGGTCGTTAGATGTAACTGATTTCATGTCGATCAGTGATTCTCAGCTCTGACTACAGCCTTGAATGGGGAGGGTTGGCGTTTTGTCCCTGCCAGTGATTTACCGGTAGACAGTCCCACTTCTGGGCTAGATACCAAGATTATGGGTGAGATATTAAAAAAGTGGCAGTAACTGAAATTGTCTATAATCAGAATAAAAAAGTTCTTACAATACGGTCCGTCAGTTCTCAGACACGTTACCGTCATTTTTTGCATCCAATTCCGCATCTCCATCAAAAGGAAAAATCAGTCTTAAAAGGGGCCGTGGTTTAATCTGCCTTCAAATTGTAAGGTATTTTCAGGAAAAAATATTCTTTTAACCATTGTTTTTTTGTCTGATTACCGTAATTTTTTTCCTAACAAAATAAAAATGGTCTTAACTTGCAGAAGACAAATTAAAGTGCTGTTAGCAGGAGTGATAAACAGTACTTTTGTGCCTCTCATCTTCAGTTGTTAATTTTGAGGGGCTCATCATCTCGTTATTGCTGTCTGGTACTGGCTAGTGCCAGGTTTGTTCCGAGATCATGAGTAAGCACGGATACAGAGCGAAACGCGTTGATCGAATGGAGTGAAGATAAGTGCTTTTGCCCATTCCTCTTACTGTTGTATTGAATTGTAACATCTTGATATATATTGCAGTTATTTGCACCAATGTATTTTAAGGAAGCTTTTTTTCAATAAATGAAGTTTTTATTCAAGAAGTTTGCACTGCAATATTGTTTTTAGCTTGAGATCACCACAGTGCGACCTGCTATTTTGTGTCTTTATGATAGAATTATGGAGCCGGGGTAGACAATATGAAGAGCAAGTCAGAGGATGACAGGGCAGAAAAAAATTGTAGAATCAAAAGGTGATAAAAAAAAGTATTTCCGATCGCTGACCATGCAGCAGTGTGGGCAGGAGAGATGACAAGGCAAATCAGTTACAGGTAGGGTTGACACCCAGCCGGTATTTTACCGGCAGGCTGGTAAAAAATTGGCTTCTGTCCAATGTTAAGTCTATGGAGGGAATGCCATGGCCGGTATTTTTTTTTTAAGAAAATGTGGCAACCCTAGTTACAGGGAGGGGGTGTAACATAGTAAATTAGGTTGAATAAAGACACAAGTCCATCAAGTTCAACCTTCTCCTCATATCCCAGTAATTTTATAGCTTTTCTGCTACCAAATAAATTAGTCTTTATCAGACCTTCCTGATCTGCCTACTAATAAACAGTATAACTCTGTATGTTCCCTTTGGAAAGAAATGTATCTAATCTTCTCTTGAATGTATCCATTGTATCTGCCATAACCACCTACTTGGGCAAAGAATACCACAATTTAACAGACCTTACTGTAAAAAACCCCTTCCTCTGCTGAAGTCTAAACTGCGGTGAAACAAAGCGATATGGAGGCAGAGGGCAGAAGGGAGGGTTGGCTCTGTCTCAGTTGTCTCCACTGTGATGTTGCTATCTGTTCTTATGTACACCACCAAACAGCTGACTGCAGTGAATAGACACACCGCCAGTCAGAGCAGCGTCAATGTCTGAAGTGTGTCTGTTTACTTCAGTCAGTTGTTTGGTGGCCAGCTCCTGTATATACCTAACAGTTGAGAGGAGCATCACCAGTCCCACTGTGTATCATGTAACCCTTTGTATGCTACAAATCCAATAAGGGAAAACATTAATAATTTAATGAAATAAACTATTATTAAGGTAAAGCTATATGGAGATTCCAACTTGGGATGTTGGCACTGTGACCTCCAGCAGCAAAGGCAGCTATGGGAACTTAGTACATATGGCGAACAGCCACATTAACATATAAACGCCCTCACAAGAACAGGACAATGGCTCATTAACCTGCATTTGCATATGCACATGAACCATTGTCAAGCAAAACCAGAGACCTGTGGAAGGCATCTCACGCCTCATATGCCTCCTTGCACATTGTAACCCTTCTGAGTGCCAGAGGGGTATGCAACTCATTCGTTGCGTACCCCTCTGGCACCCAAAGGGTTAAATATTTGGTTGGCTGTACGACACCCTTAGCATAATGCCAATGGGTGTTTGCTTCTGACTCCAACTGCTGCACTCTGGGTATGTACTTGTGCTTATGCACAGACACCACTGTCATTATCCCTTTGAGTGCCAGAGTGGTATCCATCATATTGCTTTGCAATGTGTTGGACACCACTCTGGAACTCAAAGGGTTAAGGCTTCAGTGCCAGTCCCTTCGTCCTACCCCAAAGCAGGTGCAGGAAAGTGTAATGTTACTTCAGTTCCCTCTGCACCTTTTTAGTATATCAGACACAACAAATCATAGCGGAAATGCCCAGAACCTGCCCTGCTAACGTCCGCTTCATGCAAGCAGCATTCAGGGGAGAATATTGTGCATAAGCGGCTTAGTAAATTGGGGTTAGGCAGCCACAGGACAAGACAATCAATTCCGGCTCTTGGTTTTACACAGAATCATGTTTGTGAATTCACCCCCCCCCCCAAAAAAAAAAAAAATAAAATACACTTTTCTAATTTGCACCATATGGCAAATGGCAGTAAAAACTACAGAAATCAGCACCCCCTGCATTCACTCTCATATGCCCATATTAGTGTGTAACTGAAGTGCATTTATTTTCCAAACAGATGGGGTGTCACGTAGGGTTGCCACCTGCCCGGTTTTGTCCAGAAGAGTCCAGTTTTGGGCTTCTCTGTCCACTCTTTCCAGCGCCGTCAGATGTCCTGAAACCCGAACAGATTCAAGATCTTGTGCTCCCATTGGTTTGAGCACACATCTATCACCAGAGCACTCATTCTTATTGGATGATTGTGCAGATGCTTGCTGATTTAAACAGGGATTTTAACCTCTTGAATGCTAGAGAGGAGCCCAATGCATTATTTGATTAAACCAGGCCTGAAAGCAGAGATGGAGTATGGCTCCATAGGGCCCTAGGTAAGGTTCCAGTTTGACTCCCCACATCTCTTGATCCTGTGCCTCTGACACAGAGTGCTGCTACAGGTACTGGCATTGCGTCTCCAATGGAAGTGGGAGCAACTGGGTGATACTGGTCACTTTCAACTAAAAGGGAATCTGACACATGACGTTAGTGGCAGTAACAGCAGGACCTTTGTTTGTGACCCGTCACTTGCAGCAAGGGCCCCTCATATTGCCATGGGCCCTAGGCAGAAGCCTAGGTTGCCATAATAGATGATCCAGCTCTGCCTACAAGGCATAAATTAAGTTGACATTGGAAATAATTATAAAGTGTGGTGTACAGCCATACCTGAGAAGTTTTGGTTGTGGACTCCTTGGAGAAGGGAGTCTTGTGGTGCCACTGAGGGAGATAAGTGATGACATTTGCATCAAAAGGGGTGGGGCTTAATCACAATTGGGGGTGGGACTTACAAAACATAAAAAAATGTTAGTAATAGTTTAGGGAAGGAGGAGTAGTGGGCGGGGCAGTGGTATAACAATAGGGGTCACAGGGGTAGCAACTGCAACCGGGCCCATCCCATGCGACCCCCCCACCCGGCTCCCGCAACTAGCTGAGGTCTGTGCCTTCATCGGCACAGACCTCTATTAGCATCTGAGCGCCCTCTCTGTCTTCGGCGCTCCAGTAATGCAGAGTGCTGGGAGGTTACATAATCTCCTAGCGCTCTGCATTACTGGAGAGAGGACCGCACGGGAGCTCCAGCTTCTAATAGAGGTCTGTGCAGAAGGAGGCACAGACCTCTCCTGCCACACAGCTGGACCACCAGGGAGGTAGGAGATGGACATTGGGAGCAATATGTGGAGAAATGGACGTTGGGAGCAGTGTGTGGAGAGGTGGATATTGGGGACAGTGTGTGGAGAGGTGGACATTGGAGGCAATGTGTGGAGAGGTGGACATTGGGGCAAAAAGGAGGTGGACACTGGGGGCACTGTAGAGGTGGCCAATGGGGACAATGCGTTGGGGGGGCCATAGCAATATCTGCACCAGGGCCCAGGTGACTTCTAGTTACGCCTCTGGGACGGGGAATAGGCGGAACACACTGGGAATGCACAGATGTGGGCGGATTTTCATTAGAAACTCCCCACATCCAGATAATCAGCCCTGTCCCAGGAGACCCGGTAATTAGCTACAGAAAATCCAGAGATTTCCCAGCTATGTGTACCGCACTGCGTTTATCACAAAGAATTGCGACTGTTGGGTTTTGACAGTAGTAAAAGGTGGCAACCCTAGTCCATACCTGCACATGACCTTCTGCTCTCCACAGCTCTTATCACATCCTCCCACTCCCCTTACAGGACTTGTCCCACTCCCGCCTACAGGACTTCTCCCATGCTGCACCTGAGCTGTGGAATTCCCTCCCCCGCCCCATCAGACTCTCCCCCAGCCTTCAAATCTTCAGACGCTCCCTGAAGACTCACCTCTTCAGGGAGGCCTATCAACTGCCTCCATAAACATCAGTGATTCACCCCTTGTACGGACTACTGCACTCAATGGCACTTCTCACACCCACCCACTGACTGGCAGTTCATGTGGCAGGAGGCACTTAAACGCAATAGCACTTACTCCTTCTGTATCAAACCTACCTTCCTCTAGACTGTAAGCTCTCAGCAGCAGGGGGCCCTCTGATCCTCCTGTTCTCCACATCTGATTGTACTATTTAATACCTCTGTATGTCTATTCCCTATTGTACAGCGCTGCGGAATTAGTTGGCGCTATATAAATAAAGAATAATAATAATAATAATACCTGGGTACTTTCAAGTTGAAGCCTGCAGGAGAATGGTGGAGGGACTGGATGAGGCTGTCCTAGGGTTGCCACCCAGCCGGTATTTTACCGGCAGGCCGGTAAAAAATTGGCTTCTGTCCAATGTTAAGTCTATGGAGAGAATGCCATGGCCGGTATTTTTTTTAAGAAAAGGTGGCAACCCTAGGCTGTCCATGTGACACAATTAGCATAATAATGTGGGCAGGACTGGGAGACCAAGGGCAGGAAAGCAGGTGGAACAGGGTGCGGAGTGGGCAGAACCTGGCAATGCATTGGAGACCTCTCTAGCATTCAAGGGGTTCAAAATCTTATTTAAATCAGTGGATAGGTTTATTGTCTCGTATGGAGTCGTTAGTTAGCTCCAATCCTTCTCAGCGCATCAGTCTCAAAATTTCCTGAGAACAAGTATTTATAGTGGAGCACAAATATATTTTTCTCTCTGTAGTGTCTATAAATGTATCACTTTTTTTAGCTGGAAATGATATAGACAGATGTGTCAGAAGTTGTCTGGAGAAATTATATCCTTTTTATTTATGGCCTCCTTTCAGAAGTGAGCCAGAGAACTCATAATTTCATAAAACAACCAGAATTTGTTTAAAGTGCATGGGTAGAAATCGTTTAAAGGGATAGTAACATTTAAAATGTAAAAAAATAATATGTTGTAGGACTTATCTCCCTGAGTAAAACAAGGATACTCCCACTGCTGAGAGGTTTTTTTATTCAAAAGTTATTGCAGTTCAAATTGAATTTTTTTTGGTGCAATATCACAGTGGCCTGAAACTGCACAGTGGCGCTGTTGCTACACCATCATGAGGACTGCTCTGGTCAGCTGATCATAAATCTCCATAGGATGGTGTAGCAACAGCGCCACTGTACAATTTCAGGACAATGTGATACTGCACCTAAAAAATCAAGTTTAAACTGCAATAACTTTTACTCAGGGGGATAAACGCTACAATATGTAAAAGAAGAACCAAAAAACAGGAGGAGCACCTAGAGTGTGTTATCCGATATCTTAATATCACTTCAATCGCATAAATAAGATACACTCACATCAGGGCTCAAAATTTCCACTCGCCACTAGCCAATGGTGACTGAAAATTTAGCCCTGGCGAGTAGAAATTCAGCCCTCGTGGGTATGTTTTGGCTTGCAGTGGCGAGTAACTTTTCAGGTCTGGCTAGTAGCAAAGGACTTACAATTATAAGACCTGCTCACATTATAATATTGTTGACTGTCTAGTATATGCCAGCAATGCAATCAACTTATCCTGGAGGATCCACTAAGGACTTAAGCAGCTTAGGGATGTGATAGAAAAAAGGCACAGATGGTTGTACTATCACTATAAAGCCATATTCGTCTTCTGTGATTATTCCTCTCCGTAACGCTCCATCCATTAGGTCCTTCAATGCTTTACAATAAGTGTGTGTTGGATTTTGTTCTAATAGCCAATAGGATTCCTATCTCCTAATATTCAAAAACCCTCCTGAATATAGGCTGCTGTATCTTGAATGACCAAAGCCCCCCCTTTATCCGGGACCAGAGCTGTCCATAGGATGGTGTAGCAACAGCGCCACTGTACAATTTCAGGCCAGTGTGATATTGCACCTAAAAAATTCAACTTTGAAAATTAATAACTTTTGAATGAAACTTTGCCTTCGGTTATCTCTCAAACCATAAAGGTTTGAGAGATGAACCTAGGGGCTATTAAATTATTTTGCAAATATGGGGTATAGTAATAATAAAGTATTGCTATCCCTTTAACACCCTCATAACCTGTCGTCTGTCTCCTATTACCCATTTAGACTGTAAGCTCCATGGGGCAGGGACCTCTCTCCTATTATTTCTATGACTATGACAATTTTTGTAACATACTTCTATTGTATGGTGCTGTGTAAACTGCGTGGGCGCCATATAAAGATATACACATATATTTATCCCATGTAGGACAGTTGGTTTACTCCAGAATAAATACAGGGTTTATAAATATAGATCTTAGTTCTCACTCCGCACTTCCAACCCCAGATCCATCACGGTTCTCGTTTCATACTGAATAAAGACGATTTGCTTCTTACGGTTCTTCTGCCCTAAACCTCACGTCACTTTATCATTCCGCGTCTTTGCTGTGTCTTCTGTTTCACTTGAACGGCTCCATTAGAAACTCTCCTCTAGTCACGGAAGGGTTAAAGCACTTAATCCCCTTGTTAGAAAACGGATTTGAAGTTTGGAGTCCCGTTGCCTCCCCCTCCCTCAGCCGC
The DNA here is from genome assembly GCA_037306005.1 of Rhinophrynus dorsalis. Lineage (NCBI taxonomy): Eukaryota > Metazoa > Chordata > Amphibia > Anura > Rhinophrynidae > Rhinophrynus > Rhinophrynus dorsalis. The sequence continues at coordinate 235,719,103 of CM074725.1, read as the reverse complement.
TGTCACGCTGGCAAACTAATTAAAGAACAATTAGTTTTTCTGCCGGAGATCTTTTTTTTATCCTTTTTGATTTTAATGCGAGCACTTAAAGTCAATCTATGAAATAGAGAGGGGGGGAGAGGTATAAAATTCCCCCACAACTTAAATAGCTCGCGCTTGGATTTTACTCCTCTCTTTGTAAGTATTGTGGTCTTAGTACAAAGTGTTGATTGCTGTATTGATCCTGCGAAAAAAATAGGAGCGTTGCATTTTGTGATCCCATTTAATGTGTGTTATTTTGGAAGTATAGAAACCCCATGGGTTTCTTCTACAGTGGTGCTGGGTTTATTTTCAATAAAGCATTAGTACTTTTGTCCAATTAAAGGGATAGTAATGTTTCACAAAAAAAAGCAGCTCTGGTTAATCTTCATAGCATTTGGGTCATGGAGAGTGTTATTTCAATACTGTCAGAGTTGTAGTTCAAGAGTAATTGAATGATAAAGTATCCTCCTCACGCCCCTTTTACCTAGTGTAACACTGCTCGCCTCAGAGCAGCAACACTGTCCGGATGGATCGCAGAGAACGACAATCTTCAGTTAGCGTAAGGAAAAACCTGAAAAACTTGTCAAGGGGTCAGGGTTTTCCTTATGCTTACAGTAAGAAGATTGTCCCTTGTTGTGATCTGTCCAGTGAAGAGACCAGATTCCAGTCTGTCACTCTTCCTATGCTCCCATCCCTTGATCCAGCCTTCTCCAATGACGGAGGCTTTCTCCTTGTAAGCTGGAGTGATCTCTGGCCAATGAGACCTCTCCAGCTTGCATGCAGAAAGCATCCGTCATTGGAGCAGGCTGGATAGAGGGAGGGGAGAAGAGGAAGAATGACAGACTGCGGTACAGAGCTGGTAACCACAGTCTGTCTGGAAGTAGGACGCAGGGCAATATTTATTTGTTTAAATTCAGCAAAATAGCGATTTTATTTAAAAAAAATGAAAACGTTATAACATCTAGTCACTACATAAACTATTTAGACCAACATGTATAGGAGTGATAGATCCCTTTTAAATGTTTTGGGGCCCTCTGACCAAGTGGGGGCCCTAAGCAGCCACCTATTCTTCTTATATTGTAGCGCCACCACTGACAACACCAGTTGCTGGAATGCATAACATCAACTTACTAAGGTACATGTGCCAAAGATTGTGGGTGTGGCCAATACAGCAAAGGCACCTCCCCTAACATATTGGAGCTCTAAGCAGTTGCTTACTTTGCCTATTGGCAAATCTGTCCCTGAGCTTATGTACTAGCATCTCTCCATTTTCCATTGTGGTCACCAGGTGCTACTTCTATCACTTAATGTAGAGATTTAAAGTCAGTGACTCATTCTTACAGAATGCATTAAAAAATGTGTGCCTTTTGTACATTGTGCCTTTTGTACTATCCCTCATATTGTAGGTATTTGCAAAATAAGTTAATAGCCCCCAGGTTCATCTCTCAAACATTTATGGTTTGAGAGATAACCGAAGGCAAAGTTCCCCCCTCCCCCCCCACTTCCCTGAAGTCAGCGTTGTACTGACTACAGGGATATCCGGTCTGACATTCATTCAGCAGAGCCGCGATTGCGTTAGTGACAAAGATTTATTTCACTGAAACGGTCTTCTACATGTGATTGCAAACCAAGCACAAACCAAGCACATGTAGAAGACCGTTTCAGTGAAATAATTCTTTGTCACTAACACGATCGCGGCTCAGCTGCAGAGCCGCAAGCCTGTCGTACGACAGACTTCCATTGCAGTCAGTACAACGCTGACTTCAGGGAAGGGGGAGGGAGGGGGAACTTTGCCTTCGGTTCTCTCTGAAACCATAAAGGTTTGAGAGATGAACCTGGTGCTATTAACTTACTTTTCAAATACCTACAATATGAGGGATAGTAATAATAAAGTTTTACTATCCCTTTAAACTTCAGAATTACCGTAGTGTTAGTGATGTATAGAGGGAGCACATCCCTTCCACATCCACAGCACTTCAATAATCCTCTAATAGGGACCTTCTCCAACCCTCCCGTTGCATCCGACAATTTTAGTGAATATGTTGATGTGCGTGTACGTCGAACTGTTTCTAACATCGACCATTAGTGAATCTAGACCTTGGAGTGCAACACAAATCAATGCAATGAATACTTCTATGAAACTCAAAGTGTAAATCCATTTGGGACCAGACAAGTGTGTGCACTGCATTGCTTTAAAAGTGTTGCACATCCCCATGGTCCTTAAAGGGATAGTATTACTTCAAAATTACTATCCCTCATATTGTAGCCCTTAATAAACTGAGTTAAATGACACCAGCAGCATCTCTCAAACCTTTATGGTGTAAGAGATAGCCGCTGTCAAAGTTTCCTCTCCCCTGCTGTCAGCGTTCTGCTGCCAGCAGGAGAATTCGGTCTCTGAATCAAGCAGAGGTTCTTCAGCAGAGCCGATATCTCGTTATGGAAGGAAAAATGATTAATTGAAACAGTCTTCTACGTGTGCTTGGTAACCAAGCACACGTAGAAGACTGTTTCAATGAATCATTTTTCCTTCCATAACGAGATATCGGCTCTGTTTAAGAGCCTTCGCCTGTCTCAGGACCGGATTCCCCTGCTGGCAGCAGAACGCTGATGTCAGGGGAGAGCAGACTTTGAAAGCGGCTATCTCTTAAACCATAAAGGTTTGAGAGATGCTGCTGGTGTCATTTAACTCAGTTTATTAAGGGCTACAATATGAGGGATAGTAATTTTGAAGTAATACTATCCCTTTAAAGGGTAAATTAACCTGCCAATACGGTGGCAACATGATGGGGATGAGAAACAGCAGAACTGGAGCGATTTTGTAGCAAACCAACTACACCACAGGAAAGAAAGAAATATCCCCCCAAATCCTTCCTGATTTAAATTGTTTTTTAGCCCTTTGAATGCTAGCGAGGTATCTAACACATTGCAAAGCAAAGCCCCAGTGCGATGGAGACCTCTTTAGCATTGAAGAGGTTTAAATCCTCTTTAAATCGATTGCCGTTTTTTGTTTGTAACCTATGGCGCAGTTGGTTTGTGCCTGAATTGCAGTGCATTAAATTCTCAAGCATTTAAGGGGTTAAAACCCCAATTTAAAGAAGCAGGAATGTTATTTGTTCTCTACGATGCAAGTGGTCTGCCCCTCGCTGGCCCAGAGGGGACTAATCGGAATGATTGGGGTAATTGACCTTTGGTCCGACCTTGGGCTTTTTTGCTTTGCGTGTTGAGCTCAATTTACTCTCCATTCATGTGGATCCTTCATGTGATTTCCTTCCCTCCTTCCATTCCATTGTACCCGCATGTTTTTATATTACACACCTCATTTACCCTTTTCTTCCTGATTGAGTCTCTTAACTCCTCAAACCCTTGAATTTTCCTTAACCCTTTAAGTGCCAGTGGAGTGTGCAATGCAAACTGATATTCTATCAAGAACTCTAGAGATTGTGGGACACATCTCCTACATTATAGACGAGAAAAAGAAAAAAAAATCCTATTGCTTTAACCTCTTAATGACCGTGTGACGTGCCAGGACCCTAACTGTTTTTTTTCCCTTAAGGACCGGTGACGGTCCTGGAATGTCACATACTTTTTACTTATATCGTTCCTGCGGGAGTCCTGTAAGTAAAAACGGGGTGTGAAATTGACCGCTCCAAGAACAGAGTGGTCACTCTCAGACCCACATGGAGCACCACTACACGTAACAGGTCACGTGTACCAGCTCATCAGCGACGATCAAAGCGGTCCTTAAATTGATTGTAATGTCTAAACACAAGTATATCTCCGAGTCTTCTTTAGATTATAAGAAACAATTTGCGCTGTTTAAAAACTCTTACTTTTGTGTTGTTCTAAAGTTATGAAGTGGAGAAGGATCCCCCGCCTGCTCCTTCTGCCTACGTCACTGCTGCAGCTCTCTGAGGTCTGGACGGGTGCGGCGAGGGACAAACTTCAGTAAGCAAAGGGAAAACCTGCCCTCCTTCGTCGGGGGGGGGGGACGACACAGGATTTTCCTTATACTTACTGAAGATTGGCCCTCGCTGCAGTCATCGGGTCACATGACACCACTAGCCATTCAGTGAGAAGCGCCAGAAGGGGCGGGCAGGGGATCCTTCTCCATTTCATAACTATAGAACGACAAAAAAGTAAAAGCTATTGAACAGCACAAAGTGATTCTCCAGGACCTGAAAACGAGAGAAATCTCAATGTATTCTTCCTGATAAAACATGTTCTAAATAAATAAACAAATAAATAATCCAAAGAAGACTTGTATATATAATTGTGTTTAGACGTAACAATCCCTTTAAGGGAAGGTAACATCCATGAACCGATGGTCCTTAAGGAGTTAAATGGGGGCTTTTAATCCCTTGAATGCCTCACAATACATTGGAGACCTCTCTAGCATTCAAAGGGTTAAAATCAATGGTAATTTGGAGAAACTGTATTTGTCCTTTAAGGTTTGTTTGATTTGCTGCATGGTTTTGCCAGTTCTTCTCGGTACATCACCCCCACTTTGTTGCATACCATGCTGGCACATGGAGAGTTAAAGAGGAAAATAAAAATTACCCTAAAAAAGTTGAGCGTAACCCCTTGGATACTGGAGAAGTCTGAAATCTGTATTGAAGTAATGTACTGAAGACTTCTCTCATATTAAAGGGATAATAATTTGTAATACAGCTATTTTTAAAGGCCCCACACATTCTACTGAGCTATATATACGGGCAGTAAAAAAAAAATACCAATATTCAGAAACGTAAATACAAACAGAGGCAAATTTTGAGCAACAACTTGCTCCAAAGAGCTCGCAATTTAGAAGAAATAATGTAAGGAGGGGTTTATTTATATTTGATCCACAAATTTTAAATCTAATATTGTTTTTATCCCATTAAGAACCAGAGAGGGGTGTTCAACGCATCACTTCAGAATGCACTGAGCAACACCCCGGTCCTTAACGGGTTAAACACCCTCTTTAGTTTTGCAACTGTAAGAGTAGATTTATCATGACAAATGCTTAGCTCAGTGGGTCTCAACCAGGACATTGCACAGGGCCGAATTCCCCAATCCCTCCGTACCTCTTTCCCACCCTGGTGTCCCTGTGTTTAGTAGATCAGACTGTGTGGTGTGTATAGAAGTGTATCACCCTGGTGTCCCTGTGTTTAGGAGATCAGACTGTGAGATGTGTATATAAGTGTATCACCCTGGTGTCCCTGTGTTTAGGAGATCAGACTGTGTGGTGTGTATATAAGTGTATCACCCTGGTGTCCCTGTGTTTAGGAGATCAGACTGTGTGGTGTGTATATAAGTTTATCACCCTGGTGTCCCTGTGTTTAGGAGATCAGACTGTGTGGTGTGTATAGAAGTGTATCACCCTGGTGTCCCTGTGTTTAGGAGATCAGACTGTGTGGTGTGTATAGAAGTGTATCACCCTGGTGTCCCTGTGTTTAGGAGATCAGACTGTGTGGTGTGTATAGAAGTGTATCACCCCGGTGTCCCTGTGTGTAGGAGATCAGACTGTGTGGTGTGTATAGAAGTGTATCACCCTGGTGTCCCTGTGTTTAGGAGATCAGACTGTGTGGTGTGTATAGAAGTGTATCACCCTGGTGTCCCTGTGTTTAGGAGATCAGACTGTGTGATGTGTATAGAAGTGTATCACCCTGGTGTCCCTGTGTTTAGGAGATCAGACTGTGTGGTGTGTATAGAAGTGTATCACCCTGGTGTCCCTGTGTTTAGGAGATCAGACTGTGTGGTGTGTATATAAGTGTATCACCCTGGTGTCCCTGTGTTTAGGAGATCAGACTGTGAGATGTGTATATAAGTTTATCACCCTGGTGTCCCTGTGTTTAGGAGATCAGACTGTGTGGTGTGTATAGAAGTGTATCACCCCGGTGTCCCTGTGTTTAGGAGATCAGACTGAGTGGTGTGTATAGAAGTGTATAACCCTGGTGTCCCTGTGTTTAGGAGATCAGACTGTGTGGTGTGTATAGTAGTGTATCACCCTGGTGTCCCTGTGTTTAGGAGATCAGACTGTGTGGTGTGTATAGTAGTGTATCACCCTGGTGTCCCTGTGTTTAGGAGATCAGACTGTGTGGTGCGTATAGAAGTGTATCACCCTGGTGTCCCTATGTTTAGGAGATCAGACTGTGTGGTGTGTATAGAAGTGTATCACCCTGGTGTCCCTGTGTTTAGGAGATCAGACTGTGTGGTGTGTATAGAAGTGTATCACCCTGGTGTCCCTGTGTTTAGGAGATCAGACTGTGCGGAGTGTGTATAAGGGTATCACCCTGGTGTCCCTGTGTTTAGGAGATCAGACTGTGTGGTGTGTGTATAAGGGTATCACATTGCTCCACATCAATAAAACTCATATTAATTTTTGTTTAAACTTCAAAGGTTAGTAATGTTTTATATTAATAAAAAGTTATATTGTAGATAATGCTTAGCTCAGTGGGTCTCAACCAGGACATTGCACAGGGCCGAATTCCCCAATCCCTCCGTACCTCTTTCCCACCCTGGTGTCCCTGTGTTTAGTAGATCAGACTGTGTGGTGTGTATAGAAGTGTATCACCCTGGTGTCCCTGTGTTTAGGAGATCAGACTGTGCGGAGTGTGTATAAGGGTATCACCCTGGTGTCCCTGTGTTTAGGAGATCAGACTGTGTGGTGTGTGTATAAGGGTATCACATTGCTCCACATCAATAAAACTCATATTAATTTTTGTTTAAACTTCAAAGGTTAGTAATGTTTTATATTAATAAAAAGTTATATTGTAGATATTCATAAAATAAATCAATAGATGTCATTCCTATCTCTCAAACATTTATGGTTTGAGAGATATAACATTTTAAAGTGTTAGTAATGTCTAAAAAAACTTTTTTTGCATTTAGAAGAGCTTAAAAAGCTGATCTAAATGCAAAAAAACGTATCTCTCAAACCGCTATGGTTTAAGAGATACAGGCGTTTAAAGTTTGATTTCTCCTACTGACAGCTGTAAAGCTATCAACAGGAGATCCTTCACTGGAATGGTCTAAAACGTGTCCCTAGTGTTCAGGCACTTGTTTTAGACCATTCCAATGAAGGGATTCCTTGTAAGTAACGAGATCTCGGCACTTCTCAAGCGCCACCGTGTCGAATCTCCTGTTGATAGCTTTACAGCTGTCAGTAGGAGAAATCAAACTTTAAATGCCTGTATCTCTTAAACCATAGCGGTTTGAGAGATACGTTTTTTGCATTTAGATCAGCTTTTTAAGCTCTTCTAAATGCAAAAAAGTTTTTTTTAGACATTACTAACACTTTAAAATCCCCCCCCCGCCCTCCCCTTGAACTGAAGTCAGCCTCTAACTGACAGAATGAGATCCTGGTCCCCAGACCAGCTTGTGGCTTTTCAGCAGAGCCGAAATATCAAAATCTAAAAAGAAATACTTCAATGGAACGGTCTGCAAAGTGTGCTTGCAAACCAGACACACTTTGTAGCTTGTTCCAATGAAGTATTTATTTTTAGATTGCGGTATGTCGGCTCTGCTGAAAAGCCGCTGTCGGGTCATACGACTCGAATCTCCTTCTGTCAGCTAGAGCGCTGATGTCTAAGAAAGGGGAGGGAGGGGGGAACTTTATCAACTTATATCTCTCAAACCATAAAGGTTTGAGAGATTGGACTGGTATCTATTGATTTATTTTTTGAATATCTACAATATTACTTTTTATTAATATAAGACATTACTAGCCATGTCAGTATATGTGTTTATAAATATCTGTGTAAAATACTTTAGTCTTGCTCTAAATAATCTATTCCTTACACAAAGAGGTATCAATAGGTTATAAAATAAACTAATACTTCTCAGTAACGTCACACCCCCAGCAACACCACCTAAAACAAAATTGTCCCTCTTTAGCCATTTGAAATGTTGGACGGTATGGGAACATGTCATAGATACTGGGTTATAATTAAAACACCATGTACATTAAACCTTTGAGTACTAGAGGCGTATTCAATGCATTGCAAAGCAATGTATTCGATACCCCCACCACCACCACCACCACAGTAGATAGATATAGATAGCAATACAATACAATAGAAGTCCTTGCCAAATTACACAGACTTACTGAATATGAAAGCAACCAGGCTCATGCTCAATTTAACACTTAATTATCTCCTTAACTTAGGTATAATATAATTAGCCCAGTGGACCAACCCAGCTGGCATCAGTGGTTTAATAAATACTCAGAGCCTAGATCCAGGGACACACTTCCAGATGGTGTCTCCATACGGAATAAATATATTGTCATCCTTAAAATAATAATTTACCAATCGCCTTATAAACAAGATAGGACACTCTGCCAGTTATAACAAACCTGAATGAAATTGAAGCGGGCAAAACAAGAGGTAGGAGGGATGCTTCCTTTCTAATGCTAGGCTGCTAATGCCCCAGGCTTCCAGTTCCTCCTAGAAGTTATCCTCCGCTATCCCACTGTCACCTAACCCAACTTCAGTACCCCTCCCTGCTAGGGTGACCACATTTCCATTCTGCCATTAAGGGACTGTGGAGATGACAGCAGTAGAGTACGTGTCCTCGATTCCAGTGCAGCTATGTGGGAGGGTCACTATACATCACTGGACATCAGTGAGCAAACCTCTCTTTCTCCAGCACACCATAGAGTTCTATACACTAGAGGGAGAACTGACCATAAACTGCTGTGACATAAACTGATGCCTGTTGAAGGCTACAAGGAAAAATGTGATGCCTGTTGCATTGTGCACAAAGCCTTAGACTACCATTATACTGCAACAAAATTGCACTGTAGCTCCTGTTTGATGTCAAGATCAAGGCTCAGTTCTCTCTCCGGGGTTTAGAGTTCTGTCTGGAAGCCATTTCCTTGTAGCCCAGCAGAGGAGTCACTTCCTGTCTGTGCCCTGGAATCTAAATTCAGGGTCTTTGTATTGTCCCAGAAGGGGGCTTCCAGGCACATGGTGCACACATTTAACCCCTTCAGGACTACGTGACGTACTATGACCGTCACGGTCCTTAAACCCTTAAGGACCAGTGACGGTCATAGCACGTCACATACTTTTTACTTACAGCGCTCTACCGGGAGAGCTGTAAGTAAAAACGGGGCCTAAAATTGACCGCTCCAAGACTGGAGTGATCTCTCTTAGGCCTCAAAGTGGTGCACCGGTATGCTTAACAGGTCACGTGTACCGGCGTGTCGGCAAGGATCAAAGCGGTCCTTAAGGGAAGGTAACTTCCCTGGACCGCTGGTCCTTAAGAGGTTAAAATCAGGGACTGTCCTGGACAATCAGGGACACGTGGCCACCCTACGGCCTTTATAACATGCTCCCTTCCTGCTGCAAAGCCTGTGCCGACAGGGGTGTGAGCAAATCAGCAGCACCACAAGGGACAAATGAACATTCTATCAATGCACCCCTTGAGTGCCAGAGCGGTGCACAATGCATTGCTTTGCAAGACATTGCACACTATTCTGGCACTCAGAAGGTTAAACGCTAGAGAGAGATCTGCAACAAATTGCTTCTCAGTGCATTGCAGACCTTTATAGAATTCAGTGGTTAACAGCCTAATTTAAATTGGTGGGAATTTGTGGGACTTTTCATGGTCCCATATAGTGCAGTTGGTTTGCTGTTTTGAGGGACTATTAGTGTTTCTTTAAGACTAAATCTGATTTTGGCAGTTTCCCTTTAAGGTTCTTACTTGCCCTTCTTTTCTCATCCCAGCCTTCCTTCACTGCATAGTATCTCCTCCCCTGCCCCTCTCTCCTTCTCTCTTACCCTGGGGGATTCACGATTGTTACTGTAACGGAATAGAAAGGGGAGGCGAGCCATGTGTGGCAAATTGAGTCCCCCAGCCCTTCTCTCTCACACTGTTGAACATCAAAGTCAGGTGGTTATTTATCGGTATGCCTGATGGCCCTTCCAGTCTTATCGCCCAGCTACAAAGAGGTGGCCGGGGGCGACAGAAGATTAAAACTGTGACACACATGGGGTGGGGGGGTTTGATGCCCATTGGAGACGCAACTAACCTGGCGTGCCGGTCCACAACACAGAGGATTGAGCTTCTATTACTGAAGATCTACTTATACATAGTTCAGCCTGGTAATTATTAAAGCGGAACTTTCAGATAATAGCCAGTCGCCATGCATTCATTAAATGCATGGCTACTAGCTTGAAAATATATGTCTTACCGTAAAAAAATACATGTGTCTAAAGGAATCCCTCCGGTTTTGGGACTGACGGGCAGGTTAGTGCGGTCTGTGTACCTGTGCCGTCAGTCCCTTCCGCTGACCATATGGTGCACTGCAGTCTACTCTATGAAGACCGGGACTGATGGCGCATGTGGACAGACAAGATGTCTGCTCTCTAGCCTCAGTTCCGGTCTCCATACGGGACGCATTCCTTTAGACACGTATTTTTTTATGGTAAGACATCTATTTTCAAGCTAGTCTCCATGCATTTAATGAATGCATGGCGACACGCTATTATCTGAAAGTTCTGCTTTAAGTACCATATGCACAAACACAAAGGGGGTTATGCCCTAAGAGGTGATAAAGAGGTGATAAAGTGGAGATAACTTCTCCAGTGATATCACTTCTCCAGTTCCTATGTTATTATATGGAGCCAATGCACTAAGGTCTCTCCAGCTCTGGAGGTCTTAGTGCTTTGACTCCATAGAATAACATAGGAATTAGAGAAGTGATATCACTGGAGAAGACATCTCCACTTTATCACCTCTTTATCACACCTTAGTGCATAACCTCCGAAGTGCATTAATTAGGGAACAATCACACTGCACCATAGGGGACACGTTAACATTAAAATCCCCTTTGATTTAAAGAGGGCATTTAACACTTTGAATGCTAGAGACGTTTCCAAGCATAAGAACTTTGTTTTTGTTTTTTTCCTGTGCAGTTGATTCACCCCGGAACTGTAAGCTGCTCTTAAAGGGATAGTAATACCTGGATGTAAGAAGGTTTAATATTGTTAATATCAAAAAAATAAATGAAATGCAGTAAATCCCGTTGCTTAAATGTGTTAAGATTGATAAGCTTTTAAAAGTCCTCTCCTTCCTCCCTTTTACTCACATCAGTACTCTAGCTGACAGATCGAGATTCTGGTCATTTGAGTGAATGGGTCACATCCAGGTATTACTATACCTTTAAGAGAAAAATTATATTGTAACAGTGACACAGAAGTGTAACTTGCTGTTTCTGTGCTGTGAGGAAATAACTGTGAGCCATCTCTCTCTCCTTCTTTACAAATCGATTCACACAGAACCAGGATTTTCTCTGCGTCCATGGCTACGAACCAGGAAATGAGCCTCCATCCTCCAACCCAGATATAAAAGGCAGCATTTAGCTCCACCCATGGCCACACCCCCATTCCTCACATGACTCTGACCCCATCCCATCTACTGTTTCTTGCCACAGAAAATACCCTTGGCCTGTAATAAGTAAGAACAAAAAAGCGTTAACTTCTTGGTTGCTAGATAAATTCTATGGAAATCTTTCTAGCATCCAAGGGGTTAAATAATAGTCTGTAAAAGGGTATTTAAACTGGTGCATGGACAAAGACATTACGCTGGCCAAACATAGAACTCAGAATATGGGTGTGGCCAGCACAGCTAAAGCGCCGCCTCTGAAAATCTAGTGCTGTATGCAGTCGCCTACTCTGCCTAATGAGAAGTCCGGCCTGCAGATATAGTAGTACATGAGTTACACATTGTGGCGCAAGTACTAAGAAAATGGAGTAGTTCTGGAGCATTGCTCTCTAGAGGAACAAATAAACATCACTATTGTGTTAAATGGAGTCTTTACAGTGGAACTTTCACCTTAATTCAAGTTTACATATTTCAAAACTGCATTAAAAACTGCCTACGTGTCATGTTACCCAAAAAGACAGAAAACGTACAGTTAAGGAGATTTTCATACTTTGCGTATGTTAATTGCGTTATCCATGTGGTACCAGTGACATTGTATATGCTAATTAGGAATTTCAGTGATATTTCTTGCTAATGAAGTCCTTCCAGTGATGTTTCATATGTTAACCCCTTCGCGTCCGATGATGTACCCGGACCTTCATGCTGGTCCGGCACTTAAGGACCAGTGACGGTCCTGACATGTCACGTACTTTTACTCACCGCACTCCGTAATACCAGGGACTGAAGTTGATCGCTCCTAGACCGGAGCGATCTCTTTCAGTCCCTTGTTCGGCGTGCCGGCACATGTGATCAATCACGTGGGGTGGCACGTTGAACTTCCCTATCTGGCCTTTAAAGGACCATACACCCCGGGACCGCTGGTCCTTAAGTGGTTAATGAAGCTCTTTTCTGCACCAGGAGATTTCACTTTCACTTTCCCCAGAAGTAAGTGAATATCTCCTAACCTAAACCTGCTGGCATTTTGGTTCACATGACGCATAGCGAGAAGGGTCACCTTAGCACAACACGCTGCAATTTGGTGCAGGAAATCAAAAGGTCAGTGCCATAACTAACCCGCTGTCAGGAACAAAACAGAAGGATGATGTCTATCACCATGTATACACAACGCTGAACCCCCGAAACGTTGTGCAAGCATGGTGATAAAATTGCTCAGTAGAGCTTTCTACTTTGTGTGCGGACATAATCCTTCTACATTGTTCCTCCACATGACGCATAGGCAGTTTGAATGACGTCTTCAAATACATAAAGAAAATTCAAGGAGATAGGTTCACTGTAAAGTGGAACTATCACTCCAAATAATTATCCATATAGAGATAAGTAGAGAAATACTAGCATTATACAGAACAGGTACCGCATTATTAAAGGGATAGTAATACTTCATTTTATCTTTATTTTATTTTGTAGGCATTAAAAAAACATGAAGAACGATATAAGTCTTATCTCTCAAACCTTTATGGTTTAAGAGATATTCACAAGCAAAGATTCCCCTCCCGTCCCTTTTACCTAGTGTAAGCCATCTCTTCTCAGATGTGGAATGCAGTCCATAGACCAGACAGATAGTAAGGGACAATCTTCTTCCTATGAGAACAATGAAAGCCCTGCCCCCCTTGACAAACTTTTCAGTTTTTTTTTCCCTTATCTTAATTGAAGATTGTCCCTCTCTGCAGTCTACCTGGGCACCTCCCTTCTGATCTGGCTGAACAGTGTTACATCAGTAAAAAGGGAGGGAGGGGGATAATTTGTTATTGAATTACTCTTGAACTACAACTCTGACAGTATTGAAATAACACTCTCCAAGGTCCAAATACTATGATGATTAATTAGAGCTGCTTTTATTATGAAACATTACTGTCCCTTAAAGAAATCCTACTTGATCTCAGACTGACAGGCAGGCTTCTTGCTTTAGAAGCATCTGCGCACCTGAGCCATTAGTCACTTCCTGTACCTTAAGGTACCATGTAACTCCTCCCCAATCCTAGAGGAGACCGGGACGGACAGCGCAGATGCACAGATGTCTCTAAGGCAAGATGTCTACGCTGATGCCTGCCTGTAGGATTTCTGAATAACGCTGGACTTATTCTGGATAAAACTAGTATTTCTATGCTTATCGCTATATGAATAATTATTTGGGGGCACTTTATTTGGGGTGATAGTTCCGTTTTAATCCTTTGAACTCTAGAAAAGACTCCAACGCTTCACGATGCCTCATTTAAAGGGATAGTAATACTTAAAATGTAAAAAAAAATATGTTGTAAAACAAGAGTACTCCCACTGCTGAAAGGTGTTTCATTCAAAAGTTATTACTTTTCAAAGTTGAATTTTTTAGGTGCAATATCACAGTGGCCTGAAATTGTACAGTGGCGCTGTTGCTACACCATCCTATGGAGATTTATGGTCCCGGGACCAGAGCCGTCAATAGTATCATGTAGCAACAGCGCCATTGTACAATTTCAGGCCACTGTGATATTGCACCTAAAAAATTCAACTTTGAAAATGAATAACTTTTAAATAAAACACCTCTCAGCAATGGGAGTACTCTTGTTTTACTCAGGGGGATAAACCCTACAACATATTTTTTTTATATTTTAAGTATTACTATCCCTTTAAATCAAGGAGAGTTTTGAGAACTATTATTTGCTAAGTACGGAACAGTTGGATTGCTCCAGAATTGCCCCGTGTTATCTTGGTACGTGTGAATCAGTGTGGGAGGTTTGTGGAGTTGTGCCGGTTTACCATTTGCCTTGGAATAAATACACAATCATTATAAAACACTAAAGCCAAATGCATGCAGCAATTCAAAAGTCAACAATTTAAAAACGTCCTTAGCAATGACTTAGTGCGAGAGAAGGGCACTGAGAATAGGATGACTTGGTTTAAAGGAGCAGTAATACATTTTTCATAATAAAAAGTATATTTATATTTATGCTATATGGATTTTCTTGCCGAGTATAGCAAGGGGTAGGTCTTTTGGTGGGAAATGATTCATTGAAAAGTTATTTCAGCTCCAATTCATTTTGTTTAACCCTTTGAGCGCTAGTGCAATGCATTGGATACCTTTCTGAAACTCAAATGGTCAACCAAACTGTTATCAACAGCACCATCAGGCACCCAAAATCCACTCGGTGGGAAAGTATGAGTCACAGACTACGACTCTCCATGGTAAGTGATAGCAATAGCTCCACTTAGTGATCATGACATAAAACTTGCAGTTTAACCCTTTGAGTGCCAGAGGGGTGCGCAACACATTATGAACCAATGCATTATATATACCCCTCAGGCTTTCAAACGGTTAAAGTGATAGTCATCCTCCTTTTTGACTTTACATAGCTGCTAAGTATATAATAATAGACAAATTGTCTATACTTGTTATTCACTGTCCCTGACTGAAAGTTCTCTTGAAACAATATCCAGGGGGCTCCCTGTCAGGGATACAGAAGTGTAAATGACAGTCCAGGATGAAAAATAAATAATAAATCAATAAATAAAAATTACTGGCTATTTGACTTTCTGTATTCTGCACTTGCAGAATATGTGGTGAAAAATATGGTCCACTGTCACTTTAATAAAACAGAGCTAAATAAATGAGCTATGATAGCATTTGAGACACAGAGAGAAGCAAAAACTCAGATACACACACACACTCACACACACAGGGCCGGCGCTACCATTAAGGCAGAACAGGCAGCTGCCTTAGGGCGCCGCAATGGAGGGGCGCCAAAAAGGGGCAAGCTGGGATTTTTTTTTTTAATATATATATATCTGCCATGAGGGAGCGCTGATTTACACTACCAAGCGCTCCCTCGCGGCATCTATGTGACACACCGCAGAGAGACCCAGGCTCTGTAGTAATACAGAGCGCTGGGAGATGACATCATCTCCCAGCGCTCTGCATTACTGAGAGCAGCGCGCGGGAGCTTCAGCTCTGTTCCAAAGGAGGCACAGAGCTCTAAGTTATGGCACGCCGCTAGACCACCAGGGGCTCAAGGTAGGGGATGAAAGGGGCATTGTGGCGATGAAGGGGCATTATGGAAGGGTCAATGTGGAGGTAAGGGGGCATTGTGGAGATGAAGGGTCAATGTGGAGATGATGGGAGCCTTGTGGAAGGGGCAATGTGGAGATAAGGGGGCATTGTTGAAGGGGCAATGTGGAGATGAAGGGGGCAATTTGGAGATGAAGGGGCCAATGTGTACATGAAGGGAGCATTGTGGAAGGGGCAATGTGGAGATAAGTGGGCATTGTGGAGATGAAGGGGCATTGTGGAGATGAAGGGAGCATTGTGGAAGGGGTAATGTGGAGATAAGGGGGCAATGTGGAGATGAAGGGGCATTGTGGAGATGAAGGGAGCATTGTGGAAGGGGTAATGTGGAGATAAGGGGGCAATGTGGAGATGAAGGGGCAATGTGGAGATGAAGGGAGCATTGTGGAAGGGGCAATGTGGAGATGAAGGGAGCATTGTGGAAGGGGCAATGTGGAGATGAAGGGAGCATTGTGGAAGGGGCAATGTGTAGGTGGGGAGAGTATGGAGGTGAATGCGGGGGCAGGGGATTGTGGCAAGGTTGGGGGGAGCAGGGGATTGTATCCGGGTTGGGGGGGCATCAAAATGCACCTTCACCTGTGTATACAAAAGTCCTTGCACCGGCCCTGCACACACACACACACACACATATACATAGACACATTCAGATACAGACACACACACACACATATACATAGACACATTCAGATACACACATATACATAGACACATTCAGATACACACACACGCACATATAGATAAACACATTCAAAATCCAGTAGTTACTCTAGTATTGTATTCCAATAACAGCTCTCAAGCTGTTGTTAAACTACAGCTCCCATTATCCTTAGCCAATCTACAGCTTGCAGAGGTTGAAGACAGTGTCCAGCAATAGCTGGAGAGCCACAAGTTGGTTATCTCTGGTGTAAAGATACCTGTCTACAGATATTTGCGAGCCTTTATTTATTAAGTAAACTGAACTGCTAAGAGGCTGACAAAATCAGAAGTGAAGGGTTAAAGAAGTAGACTTTTTAAATGAAAAAAATATATCTTATATAACTTTTCCTGCTCAGTAAAACTAGGGTACTTCATTTGCTAGGAGACTTTTCATTTAAAAATTATTACATAATTAGTTAAAATTATACAGCGAGCAACAAAGTGAAACAGTGTCCGAACGCAGAGCTTGAGTCACTGACTACTGCTGTAAATGATAGAAACCGCCCCACCTGGTGACCACAATAGAACATTGCAGTTTAATGTAACAACAAGTCTGGACTGTAATAATGATTGAACGGAAAATGTTGTTTTATTCAGCAATAAAAAATGTATATTTTTTTATAACAAAAAAAATCAAACTGCACTGGAGCTTAGAATGCAAGCCATAAAAATGTAAAGCATGTTCCACTGAGCTAAATGTTATTTTTTTTTTCTGCAATTACATAGCCCACTTCTAAACCCTTCACATATTAATTGTGTAATTAACCTGCAGATTAAGACAACGCTGAAAGGGCTTTCTTTTGAATTTAGTTTTTCATGAAAAGAGAAAAGGTTATTTTTCTTTAATACGGTTCAATTATTAACCCATTACATCCTAGAAAAGAGTTACAATTAATTAATTTCACATTTTCTACAACCCACAAAACTGTATTCTGTTTGACCAAAGTCAGGCTGATGTAGTAAAACTGACTGCATCAATTCCTGGACAAATTAACTGTACCGATGGGGACATTTAAAAATATGTACATGTACACTATGTAATATATGTACCAGCTCTGTATTTGTCTGTTCATGGTCAGTATTTCTGTCTGTAGTTGTACCGGAACTGTATCTGTACTGTACACGATCTATACCTCTATCTGTACTTGTACCGGAACTGTATCTGTACTGTACACCATCTATACTTCTATCTGTACTTGTACATGAACTGTATCTGTACTGTACACGATCTATACCTCTATCTGTACTTGTACATGAACTGTATCTGTACTGTACACGATCTATACCTCTATCTGTACTTGTACCTGAACTGTATCTGTACTGTACACGATCTATACCTCTATATGTACTTGTACATGAACTGTATCTGTACTGTACACGATCGATACCTCTATATGTACTTGTACATGCACTGTATCTGTACTGTACACGATCTATACATCTATCTGTACTTGTACGTGCACTGTATCTGTACTGTACACGATCTATACCTCTCTCTGTACTTGTACGTGAGCTGTATCTGTACTGTACACGATCTATACCTCTATCTGTACTTGTACGTGAGCTGTATCTGTACTGTACACGATCTATACCTCTATCTGTACTTGTACCTGAGCTGTATCTGTACTGTACACGATCTATACCTCTATCTGTACTTGAACGTGCGCTGTATCTGTACTGTACACGATCTATACCTCTATATGTACTTGTACGTGCGCTGTATCTGTACTGTACACGATCTATACCTCTCTCTGTACTTGTACGTGCGCTGTATCTGTACTGTACACGATCTATACCTCTCTCTGTACTTGTACGTGCGCTGTATCTGTACTGTACACGATCTATACCTCTCTCTGTACTTGTACGTGTGCTGTATCTGTACTGTACACAATCTATACCTCTATATGTACTTGTACCTGAACTGTATCTGTACTGTACACGATCTATACCTATATCTGTACTTGTACCGGAACTGTATCTGTACTGTACACGATCTATACTTCTATCTGTACTTGTACGTGCACTGTATCTGTACTGTACACGATCTATACCTCTATATGTACTTGTACGTGCACTGTATCTGTACTGTACATGATCTATACCTCTATCTGTACTTGTACATGAGCTGTATCTGTACTGTACACGATCTATACCTCTATCTGTACTTGTACGTACACTGTATCTGTACTGTACACGATCTATACCTCTCTCTGTACTTGTACGTGCGCTGTATCTGTACTGTACACGATCTATACCTCTATCTGTACTTGTACGTGCGCTGTATCTGTACTGTACACGATCTATACCTCTCTCTGTACTTGTACGTGCGCTGTATCTGTACTGTACACGATCTATACCTCTATATGTACTTGTACCTGAACTGTATCTGTACTGTACACGATCTATACCTATATCTGTACTTGTACCGGAACTGTATCTGTACTGTACACGATCTATACCTCTATCTGTACTTGTACGTGCACTGTATCTGTACTGTACACGATCTATACCTCTATATGTACTTATACATGCACTGTATCTGTACTGTACACGATCTATACCTCTATATGTACTTGTACGTGCACTGTATATGTACTTGTACATGCACTGTATCTGTACTTGTACATGAACTGTATCTGTACTGTACACGATCTATACCTCTCTCTGTACTTGTATGTGCACTGTATCTGTACTGTACACGATCTATACCTCTATCTGTACTTGTACGTGCACTGTAGCTGTACTGTACATGATCTATACCTCTATCTGTACTTGTACATGAGCTGTATCTGTACTGTACACGATCTATACCTCTATCTGTACTTGTATGTACACTGTATCTGTACTGTACACGATCTATACCTCTCTCTGTACTTGTACGTGCGCTGTATCTGTACTGTACACGATCTATACCTCTATCTGTTCTTGTACGTGCGCTGTATCTGTACTGTACACGATCTATACCTCTCTCTGTACTTGTACGTGCGCTGTATCTGTACTGTACACGATCTATACCATTATATGTACTTGTACCTGAACTGTATCTGTACTGTACACGATCTATACCTATATCTGTACTTGTACCGGAACTGTATCTGTACTGTACACGATCTATACCTCTATATGTACTTATACATGCACTGTATCTGTACTGTACATGATCTATACCTCTATCTGTACTTGTACGTGCACTGTATCTGTACTGTACACGATCTATACCTCTATATGTACTTGTACGTGCACTGTATATGTACTTGTACATGCACTGTATCTGTACTTGTACATGAACTGTATCTGTACTGTACACGATCTATACCTCTCTCTGTACTTGTACGTGCACTGTATCTGTACTGTACACGATCTATACCTCTATCTGTACTTGTACGTGCACTGTAGCTGTACTGTACATGATCTATACCTCTATCTGTACTTGTACATGAGCTGTATCTGTACTGTACACGATCTATACCTCTATCTGTACTTGTACGTGCACTGTAGCTGTACTGTACACGATCTATACCTCTATCTGTACTTGTACGTGCACTGTATCTGTACTGTACACGATCTATACCTCTATCTGTACTTGTACGTGCACTGTAGCTGTACTGTACACGATCTATACCTCTATCTGTACTTGTACGTGCGCTGTATCTGTACTGTACACGATCTATACCTCTATCTGTACTTGTACGTGCGCTGTATCTGTACTGTACACGATCTATACCTCTATCTGTACTTGTACATGCACTGTATCTGTACTGTACACGATCTATACCTCTATCTGTACTTGTACGTGCACTGCATCTGTACTGTACACGATCTATACCTCTATCTGTACTTCTATGTGCACTGTATATGTACTGTACATGATCTATACCTCTATCTGTACTTGTACGTGCACTGTATCTGTACTGTACACAATCTATACCTCTATCTGTACTTGTATGTGCACTGTATCTGTACTGTACACGATCTATACCTCTATATGTACTTATACATGCACTGTATCTGTACTGTACATGATCTATACCTCTATCTGTACTTGTACGTGCACTGTATCTGTACTGTACACGATCTATACCTCTATATGTACTTGTACGTGCACTGTATATGTACTTGTACATGCACTGTATCTGTACTTGTACATGAACTGTATCTGTACTGTACACGATCTATACCTCTCTCTGTACTTGTACGTGCACTGTATCTGTACTGTACACGATCTATACCTCTATCTGTACTTGTACGTGCACTGTAGCTGTACTGTACATGATCTATACCTCTATCTGTACTTGTACATGAGCTGTATCTGTACTGTACACGATCTATACCTCTATCTGTACTTGTACGTGCACTGTAGCTGTACTGTACACGATCTATACCTCTATCTGTACTTGTACGTGCACTGTATCTGTACTGTACACGATCTATACCTCTATCTGTACTTGTACGTGCACTGTAGCTGTACTGTACACGATCTATACCTCTATCTGTACTTGTACGTGCGCTGTATCTGTACTGTACACGATCTATACCTCTATCTGTACTTGTACGTGCGCTGTATCTGTACTGTACACGATCTATACCTCTATCTGTACTTGTACATGCACTGTATCTGTACTGTACACGATCTATACCTCTATCTGTACTTGTACGTGCACTGCATCTGTACTGTACACGATCTATACCTCTATCTGTACTTCTATGTGCACTGTATATGTACTGTACATGATCTATACCTCTATCTGTACTTGTACGTGCACTGTATCTGTACTGTACACAATCTATACCTCTATCTGTACTTGTATGTGCACTGTATCTGTACTGTACACGATCTATACCTCTATCTGTACTTGTATGTGCACTGTATCTGTACTGTACGTGATCTATACCTCTATCTGTACTTGTATGTGCACTGTATCTGTACTGTACGTGATCTATACCTCTCTCTGTACTTGTACCTGAATTGTATCTGTACTGTACACAATCTATACCTCTATCTGTACTTGTATGTGCACTGTATCTGTACTGTACACGATCTATACCTCTATCTGTACTTGTACGTGCGCTGTATCTGTACTGTACGTGATCTATACCTCTATCTGTACTTGTATGTGCACTGTATCTGTACTGTACGTGATCTATACCTCTCTCTGTACTTGTACCTGAATTGTATCTGTACTGTACACCATCTATAATTCTATCTGTACTTGTATATGCACTGTATCTGTACTGTACACGATCTATACCTCTATCTGTACTTGTAAGTGCACTGTATCTGTACTGCACGTGATCTATACCTCTATATGAACTTGTTCCTGAACCGTATCTGTACTGTACATGATCTATTCCTCAGTCTTGTGCTCCTACTGGTTAGTGCGCAAATCTGTCACTAGAGCTCTAATTCTTATTGGCTGGTTGCGCAGCTGCCTACTGATTTAACCATTTGAATAATAGTGTGGTCCCCAATGCATAACTTGCTTAAAGAGATAGTAACACTTAATATGTACAAAAAATATGTTGTACTCTTTATCCCCCTGAGTAAAACAAGGGTACTCTTACTGGTGAAAGGTGTTTTATTCAAAAGTTATTAAAGCACACATTTTTTTATAGGTGCAGTATCACAGTGTCCTCCCGCCCCTTTTACCTAGTGTAAGCCACCTCACCTCAGATGTGGAATCTGTTCTCTTGACCGGACAGCTCACAGCAAGTGACAATCGTCTTACTGTGATCATAAGGAAAACCCTGCCCCCCTTGACAGGTTTTTCTGATTTTTCCTTATGATCAGTGAAGATTGTCCCTCTCTGCGATCCATCTGGACAGTCTTGCTGCTCTGAGGTGAACAGTGTTACATCAGTAAAAGGGGCTGAAGGGGGATACTTTATCATTCAATTACTCTTGAACTACAACTCTGACAGAATTGAAATGACATTCTCCATGGCTCAAATACAAAGAAGATTAATTGGAGCTGCTTTTATTTTGAAACATTTCTTGGTCAGATCCAGTGAGTTCCCAGGTATGCGTACCCCCCCCCCCATTGTATTTTTCTTATATTCTTTTTTTTTTTTTTATGTGTCTCAAGTTTTTGTTGGTGTCTGAGAATTGTGGATAAATAACTGTTGTTTGGGGTCATTTATCCAAGATATTGCAGTGTGTTTGTAGAAGCAGGGAGAGTTTGATAAGTCACCTCCAGTTTATTCCTGTTTGGCTTCTAATCAAAATTCAGACAACAGCAGAAAGGGAAAAAAAGCTAATTTATCATTAAAATAACGATCAATAATTACTTAACCAGTGACCCTCTACTCCAGTGTACAGTGACTCTCAGCATTGCAGAAAATGAATTCCTTCTCAAGTTATTTATTGAGAAAACCGGCTTCTAAAATATATGCGAGCTGAGTCTCACCCGTGTCTCAGTTAACACTTTCATGGTACAACTAACTTGCAGACATTGGATCTTATATATAGTGTAATTCTGGAGCAAACCAACTGAATTGTAGGGGACAGATAGCTATTCCCACTTATTTAAAGGGATAGTATTGGATTATTTTAACAAAATGTAATCTTGTAGATATTTAAAAAAATAAATCAAATGATGGCAGTCCGATCTCTGAAACCTTTATAGTTTGAGAGATATTCACAGCTAAAGTTCCCTCCTCCTGGCCCTTTCACTGACGTCAGCGCTCTAGTTGACAGCATGATATCCTGGTCCCGGGACCGACTAGAGGCTCTTTAGCAGAGCCGAAATAGAGCAATCTAAAAATAAATACTTAATTGGAAAGGTCTACAAAGTGTGCTTGCAAACCAGGCTCACATTGCAGACCGTTCCAATGGAGTATTTTTTTACTCTTTGTGTATAATACGCACCCCCCATGTCACATAAGGTGAAGAGGGGCAAAACTGTGCTTATTATACGCAAGATTCTACAGTATTTTTCAGCAGGTTAGTGGAAGACATTTTGCTTTGTGCTTGTTGGCAGTGTGTTGCTGCATAACACCCAGTATATCATGTATGTTAAAGTGATAGTAATGTCTGGTTTTATGTAAGTGTGTTATATTTTAGTTAATTGATGTTAGTCTTGTCTCTCAGACATGTATAGTTTGAGAAATATACTATTATGAACTATTATGAACTCCCCCCATCCCTCCCCTTCCACAGACGTCAGCCTCTAGCTGACATCATGAGATCCTGGTCCCGGGACCGGCCGGAGGCTCTTTAGCAAAGCCGAATTAGCTCTATGCAAAAAGAAATACTTAATTGGAAAGGTCTACAAAGTGTGCTTACAAACCAGGCACACTTTGTAGACCGTTCCAAAGTATTTATTTTTAAATAGCGCTATTTTGGATCTGCTGAAGAGCCCTGTCGAATCGAATGAGAGTTTGGAAGCTGACTTCTGTGGAAGAGGAGGGAGGGGAGAAGTTTATAAACATATATCTCTCAAACTTTACGAGTCTGAGAGATCAGACATCAATGGACTTCTTTTTTTAATACCTACAATATAACATTTACATAAAACCAGACATTACTATCACTTTAAGTATTGCCAAGGTATATAAAAGCTTTCCCATGTATTTGTGGACATTACAATGTGCCATTTCATATATAACTGAAAAAGCAAGATTAATAAAAGCGAGGAGGACAGGTTCAAAACACTACTGAATGCGAATATGTCCACTCTAGCAAGAGCCATTTATTATAGCCAATGACAATTCATTTGAATAGCTTATAATAAGTAACAATGACTACAGGGCGTTACTGGATATCCCCTGCACATCACTTCATATGGTTCATTAACCATTTGAGAACGAAGGAAATTAGGCTGGGGCAGCAGAGTCTCAGTAGAGTTTACATAAAATGCAAGGCATTATGCATTCTTTAGCTCGATGGAAATTAGCATAACTCC
Organism: Rhinophrynus dorsalis; assembly: GCA_037306005.1. Lineage (NCBI taxonomy): Eukaryota > Metazoa > Chordata > Amphibia > Anura > Rhinophrynidae > Rhinophrynus > Rhinophrynus dorsalis. The sequence goes on along the minus strand of CM074725.1, from coordinate 235,695,020 downwards.
CTCTTCAATGTGCCTTCCAACAATAAGAGGAAATCAATTGGAATTAAGCTGACCTCTTACCAGCCCTGGGAAGGTGTCTTAGTATTGAATAAAGGTATAGACAGATCTTCAGGACCCTGGACAGCTACAGGCAGAATGAGCCTATCTCTGCAATAACACAGAAGGGTGAATATATGACAACTAGTGTAAAAGCCCGTGTATGCGGACCAAGGTCCGGGGGATGTTAACCCTTTGAGTGCCAGAGGGGTACGAAACGCATTGCTTTGCAATGCATTGCGTACTCCTCTTGCTCTCAAAATCTTAAGAGGCTGGTCCTGCTCTGCGTCCTGCCGCCAACGCAGTCATGCACTGTAGAGACTGCCCGAAAGTCTAATCCTAGCAAATTATTATATAGGATGATTCTGTACTAAATCAGGAACTAGAATCAATTTTTTTTTGGCCCTATACTTGGTAATTAATTAAGCTATGTATGTATGCCAACATTCCTCCTCTTAACGATGCTTGCACCAATGGGTGGATGATGGAGTTGTGCAGGGCTGTCAAAATACAGTCCTCAAGGGCCACCACCAGGCAAGGATTTAAGGATTTCCCTGATTAACTCACTTGTGCTTAACCCCTTAATGACCGACTGCATGACCGGCAGTTAAGGACCATGGGGCATAATATTTTTTTTTTTGTCCAATGGATTCAGGGGTCCCTGACCGTCATGGGTCCTTAACGCAAATTTTCCCATGACAGTCCTGATACATTATGGTACTTAAGGGGTTAATCAGGGAAATCCTTACATCCTGGCCTGTTGGTGGCCCTTGAGGGCTGAACTTGGATAGCCCTGGGGTAGTGTATGTGCATTTTGCCCCATCCCTTCCCACTATGACTTATTAAATGCAATGTATTTAAAAATGCGTACAGATAATGGTGTAAGTATACGCCTTTTCCCTGTGCACACTATGGGGCTGGCACACGAGGCTTGTTAGTATTACAGTCCTGACAATGGCGGACATTGTCTGCTGGTATACTATGGTGATCAGACTCTAGTACCATTAAAACTGCGCTGGGGAATTTGTACATTAACCCCGGGGAGGCTGGTATAATAAAAACAAATGGAAAGGGATAAAGCAGTTGAACCATAGGGGGAAATTAAACATTTTCAATAATTTCTATGGGACTTTAACCCTTTGAAGGCTTTAGACATCAAGGGGTTAAAATCCCATTTAAATTAATAGTTATTTTATGGCTTTGTATTTGTCCCCTTTGGTTTGTATCAGAATTGCTCCAATGCTTCTAAGTATATGTCTCGGTAGGAGCTGGAGATTATATTCAAACTATTAACCTCTTCTTCTTCATACTCTGAAGTTGATGATAACCCTTCGAGTGACAGAACTGTGTCCAGTGGATTGCAAAGCAATGCATTGGATGCCATTCTAGTTCTCAGGTTAAGAAGGCGTTATTTTTTTCATCTTAATGTTGGGCATGCCTTAAATCGTTAATGCAGAATTAAAAGAAAAAAACTCTTTCTGTGTCTTGAGTGCGCTGTTGCTATTGCAGTCTATGTCACTGACCAGAGCGCCACCTAAACCTCAGTAGTGCTACCAATAAATACAAAGGTTACAATGAGAATTGTACTTATCGCTTTATAATAGTACAGGCTTGAGCTGTAATAGCATTTTAATGAAGTGCCTCCCTGGAGTTTTATATATACAACAGAGTCCAAAAGGCTGAGTCCACCATCATACACACTGGTTTTATTTGATCATCTATTAAAAAGCAGCAAAATATTATATTCAGTTGATACTTATAATTCAATAATACATTATTTTACACTGAGACAAATCCAATTTTGTTATCTCTTTGTTAAATCTTTATGTGAAATTGTGACACTATATATTTCATTGAAAGAGCAAAATCCTAGTACACATGGAAATGAGAGACAAACGAGAGGATGCCCAATAGTGCCTATTATCCAAATGCACACTTAAATTTATTAATATCAATTATACTCACAAGAGTAGTGTTTGCAAAGGACTTATGCCCTATTACAAACAGGCTTGCAGAGATATTTAAAGCGGAACTAACACCGCTAAGAAACTTTGTTTGTAATAATTCCCTATCTGGCGACTCGCTGCTTAGTAGAGCTAGTCGCCAGAATTATTACCTCTTTATGGAGAAATATGCATTCATCCTCGGCTGACAGGCAGGACGGAGTGCGGACATCTTGCCCTAGTGACGTCCACGCGCCTGCGCTGTCAGTCCCTTCCGGAGCCGAAAGGCTCCTAGCAACGCCTCCTACAGCCTTCTGGGACTGACAAAGCAGGCGCGTGGACGTCACTAGGGCAAGATGTCCGCGCTCCGTCCTGCCTGTCAGCTGAGGATGACTGCATATTTCTCCATAAAGAGGTAATAATTCTGGCGACTAGCGCTACTAAGCAGCTAGTCGCCAGATAGGGAATTATAACTAACAAAGTTTCTTAGCGGTGTTAGTTCTGCTTTAAAGGGATAGTAATACTTCGTTTTAACTTTATTTTATTTTGTAGGCATTAAAAAAACATGAAGAATGATATAAGTCTTATCTCTCAAACCTTTATGGTTTGAGAGATATTCACAAGGAAAGTTTCCCCTCCCGCCCCTTTTACCTAGTGTAAGCCATCTCTTCTCAGATGTGGAATGCAGTCCATAGACCAGACAGATAACAGAAGGGGACAATCTTCTTCCTATGAGAACAATGAAATCCCTGCCCCCCTTGACAAGTTTTTCAGCTTTTTCCCTTATCTTAATTGAAGATTGTCCCTCTCTGCAGTCTACCTGGGCACCTCCCTTCTGATTTGGCTGAACGGGGGGGGGGGGTACTTTGTTTGTGAATATCTCTTAAACCATAAAGGTTTGAGAGATAAGACTTACATCGTTCTTCATGTTTTTTTAATGCCTACAAAATAAAATAAAGTTAAAACGAAGTATTACTATCCCTTTAAGCGGTCTCTGCACAGGTGACTTGGTTATGAGAAGGAGCTCCAATAGGAAGATCCACACAAAAAAGTTGCTATAATCGTCAATAAGCTTGTTGTTTTATTTTTGACCAGCTGACTCTAAAGAAGCAGTCAAGCAGACTGTGAAACGTTGATCTTGATAGCCATTTTAGGATTGCATCCTGTTGTATGATGTAATTTAAAAACATTTTTTATTAAAATTATTGTAGATTATAGCAGCTTTTTTTTGTGTGGATCTTCCTATTGGAACTTTTTCTTAAAACCAAGTCACCTGAGTAGAGACAGGTTAAAGGGACAGTAATGTCCCATAACATTTATTTAGAGTTTTGTAGAGCTTAAAGGAGCAGTAAACTTTTTTTATGAAAAAATATATATTGTAGGGATTTTCCTATTGAGTAAAATAAGGGTACTCTCACTGCCGAGAGATTTATATTTCCAGAGTTGTTACAATTTAAACCCATGTTTTTTTACATTAGCAGTGCCCTCTAGTGGTCAAATTCTAATTAGATTTCCTGTTAGATTCTAATGGAGAGGAAAGTCAGAAAAGTCAGTGACATACAGTTCTCCATAGAATGTGATAGAAACTGCCTGTCATTTCCTGTCAGTTAGAACTATCAGGAAGTAAACACAGTAAATTCAATTCCTGATTATTTAAACTGCTATACATTTTGAATAAAACATCTGACAACGATGGGAGTGACCTTGTTTTATTCTGTAGGAAATGCTCTGTAAAATGTGTTTTCATAAAAATAAGTTTACTGCTCCTTTAAAAAAATAAGCTAAATGCCACAAATCTTATCTCTCAAACCACTATGGTTTGAGAGATATCATCTGCTAAAGTTCCTTTTCTCCAGATGTCAGCTGTAAAGTTGACAGAAGGAGATCCATGTCGACCAACACGAGGAGGCTCTTCAGCAGAGCAGCAATAGCGCGATTTAAAAATAAATACGTCTTTGGAAAGGTCTAAAAAGTGTGTTTGCAAACCAGGCACACTTTGTAGACCGTTCCAAAGAAGTAATTCTTTTTAAATTGTGCTATTGCGGCTCTGCTGAAGAGCTGCTTGTCGGTCCCCAGACCGGGAACTCCTGCTGTGAGCTTACAGCTGACATCAGGAGAAGAGGAGGGAGATGAGAAATTTTACAGAGGATATCTCTCAAACCATAGAGGTTTGAGAGATAAGATTTGTGGCATTTAGCTTATTTTTTAAGCTCTACAAACCCTAAACCATTTTTATGGGACGTTTATGTCCATTTAAATCTCTCTGCATGCCTGTTTTGTTGTAATAGGGCATAAGTCCTTTACAGCCATCGCTCTTGTGAGTATAATTTATATTAGTAAATTATAGTGTCCATTTGGATAATAGGCACTATTGGTCATCCTCTTGTTTGTCTCTCTTTTCCATGTTGTTAACCTCTGGATGGTTGAAACTGAGGAGCAGCCCTGAAAAGTAATCCAGGAGAAGATTTGGAAAAGCTATACTGTGTGAGGGGCAGTTATAGAAATCCCTCCTGTGGGTACTTCAGTGAACATAAAGGTGTTGCACTGAGCAATTTCATTGTGAGTGATAGTCTTACATTGGTGACGGCTGGTGTGGATTCAGTGTTAAACGTTATTGTACCAGAAGCACCTTCTCTCTCTTTCTCTTTCACCCTAGTATACGTGTGTGTTGTATTTGTCTTTTAACGATTAACACCTGATATTCATTCTTTTTAGTATGGTTCTGCTAGTTCTTCTAGTGGTACTGATAGTGTTCCTGTTAGGACCTTTGAAGAAGGACATCAGCTGAAATATCTTTTGTAATCATGTCAAAGGAGCTTAGTGAATCAATTTGAGGACAAGTTGTTCTCCTGAGTGCTGAAAAATGTTCCCAGCACCAAATTGCAGCTAAGTTGAATATTTCTAAGGGGGCAGTAGAAGCACAATGAAGAGATTTTCTGAAACCAAATCATTTTCATCCAAAGTAAGACCAGGGAGACCTAAAGTGACCACATCATCAGAAGACCAGTATATCAAGCTAACGTCATTATGGAATACACCAGCAGCTGCATCCAAATATCAAGCCCAGCTAAACCAGACAGAGTTAAAGCAGTCATAAAGGAAAATGGTTCCCACACTTTGTGAATTTTTGATATTCAGTATGTACTAACAAACGTTTTTTATTTTTATTAGTGCAAATTATGTATTTTTGTTTGAGAAATACTGTATGTGTTGTTAAACAAATGTGTGTTTCAAAAATGCTGAAATAAAAGCATATTCTGATAGGGTACAACAACCTTTGGACCCTTTTGTGTGTGTAATATATATATATAAAATTTCCCCCAAACATTTTAATGTTGTAGGTACCATGCATCGACAAAAACGTGTATTTAACAGCAAACATACATCTGAAACAGAGAGTCAATACAACAATGGATGCATATCTAAAAGGCTTGGCACAGGTAGGTCTACATCCCAGGTAGAGAAATCCACCATCAGACCCCTGTCCCCAAACCCCACCCCAAGTGGATAAATTGATTAAGAATACATGTATTTATAGGGATAACATGTAATTAGCCCATAAGGCACCCCAACCTTTTAACTATTATTTAAAAAAAATGTAGAGGCAATAACAATATGGAAAACTTAGAAAAGCATGCATCCATCCTGATCTCCCCTGCCATCAGCCCACATCCAGACCCTCCAGCTTCCTGACCTGGTGAGTCAGTAGTCTATATGACTATGTAATGTCTTAATGAGAGCGATGGGGATTGTACTCTCATCTATGTCTTTCAAAGTGGTGTAATGAAAACAATTATCAAAATCATTTTGAAGTTGTTTGGGCAAATTGGTTATGAAATGTTCCTCCCACATTCTAACAATCCCCCCCCCCCCATTTCCTTATCAAGGAGTGAAAGTGTCCAATAAAGTTTTGTAAAATGTATAATCTTATCTTTTCATGGGGGTTGTCCCTGTCCAGTTGTCAGATATAATTTTGATGGCTAGCATCAGTATATTGTCAATTAACCACTTAACTTGCTTTGGAGTGAATGTTGTTCCAGGATATATACCGGGGAAAAAAACTGTGATTATGTATTGGTATGTCAGTGTGGTAGATATTTTTAATAAATGTAAATATCTGAACATGCTTCCAAAATGTACATGCAGGTGGACAATGCCAAAATATATTTTTCGCAAAAAGTATTTATAATTTAAAATATGAATGGTAAGTACAAGATTATTGTGGGGATTATATAACCTTCCTAATTAACAGGGAAATTCTTAGAAAAGTAGAGTTCCCTGTTTGGTTTGACCCTGATACAGTGGTTCTCAGCTGCTGGCCACAGCTTAGGGTGCCTCATGTCCTGTATGAAGTCTACGATACTGGCTTTGTCTTGACCAGGCCATGTCAGACAAACAACACCACTTCAGATGGAACTTTTCTTGTGCTCATTACTGGATAGCTCATGTTGTGTGGGAGTGTCCATACTCTGTGATAGCCAATTACTGCTTAGCAATGCTGTTATATACACTCCCACTCATAATCTTCTTTAGAATAAGAATGTTGAATTCCACGTGGAATTTTCATGTACCGTATCTAACATTTGCTCTGCTAATTTTTGTCATTTTGATTGCGAGACTTTGAGTCTTATGTATAAATGCAAACTGGAGTAATTCTGGAACAAAAACAAACTGAACAATAGGGCCAAATAAAACTTTCCATGTATTTAAATGGGGGTTTTAATCCCCTGAATGGAAGAGAGAGCTTTCAAATTCATTGCTTCACAATGTATTGGAGACCTCTCTCAGATTCAAGAGGCTAAAACCCCAATTTAAATCAATTTGATATTAGGAAATGTCTATTTCACCCCTATTGTACAGATGGTTTGCCCCTGAATGATTCCATTTGCTTTTACAGCCTTGTGTGCCAGAGAGGAATGCAACGCATTGCTTTGCAATGTGTTGCATAGCCCTCTGGCACCCACGTCACTGTCAGTTTTTTTTAATCAACGTTTATAACAGTTCAAATAACCAGGAAGTGAATTTACTGTGTGTTTACTTCCTGATGGTTCTGACAGGAAGTGACTCAGCAGTTTCGATCACATTCTATAGAGAACTGTAAGTCACTGACTTTCCTTTCCATTAGAATGTAACAGAATAACTAATTGGAATTTGACCACTAGAGGCCACTGCTAATGTAAAAAAATACAGGTTTCAACAGTAATAACTCTGAAAATATGCATCTCTCAGCAGTGGGAGTCTCCTTACTTTAATTCATGGGGAACTGCCTACAATATATATTTTTTCATAAAAAAAGTTTACTGCTCCTTTAAAAAAAGATCCTTTGTGCTGCAGGAGGATTCAGCTAGAACAGCTGGGACAAGGAGTTTTTGTCAAAATCAGGCAAGTTTGTAACAAAAAAAGCAATATACAAGTTCTTGTTCATCCAGGTGGAAAAAAAATAATTGTTTAAAATAGGTCTGTCTGTCTTTTACGTCTTCTAAACTCTAAACTATAAAATAGCCTGAAACCACTGAGGATGGAGCGAGTAAGCAGGAATGAAAGATAAGCAGAAAGATAATGAGAGAATCGGTAATGATAGAGAGGGAGGAATGAGGATGGGGGGGTGAGAGAGAAAGAGTAACACAGGTAAGGTCTGTACGAATTTAGGTAAAGTGTGTGGAAAAGAGAAAGTAGGGCAGGAGGAAAAGTGCTGGAATGATGAAGGATAATGGATTGAATGTACGATGGTGGTTCTGTTCCAAATCAGATTCTAGAGTCAATGTGAAGTCAGTATGGCTGCCTAATGCCGATTTACTAAGGGAAGTACGACACAGAGCTTCCCTGTAATGCTGCTTCCACCAAGAGGAGGATACGTGGTCAGTCTGTAGGTGTTTTGGGGCATTCCTCAAGGTAGTTCCAAGGTCTGCATTATGTATTAACCCTTTGAGTGCCAGAGGGGTACCCAACACATTGCAAAGCAATGTGTTGCATACCCCACTGGCACTCAAAGGGTTAACATGGTGTAGGCAACTTTGGCTCAGTCACTTGTCAGTTTACCTGCAAAGAACTTGCTGGCATTAACCCTTTGAGTGCTAGAGGGGTACCTGGGCACCCCTCTGGCACTCAAAGGGTTAAAGTGTAAAGTTGAGGGAGTGCGTCTGTCGGTATCAAGGCTGGATTTCCAGTAAGGTAGAGTAGGCAACTCCCTAGAACAGTGGTTCTCAACCAGGGTGCCGTGGCACTTTGGGGGTGCCTCAGACACCAATTTTGGGTGCCCCATGTTTTCCTTGAAGGTTTTGAGAAAATGTTAAAAGAAAGTTATATGTATTTTGTTCCCTTTCTTTAGCCCTTGAACAATCCTATATAATAATTTGCTAAATCGTGTGTAATGCCGCGACATGCGCAGTACACACTGCTGTGCGTGCTGCAGTCATGTGCAGTAAAGACTGCCCACGGGGTGGCTGATACAGAGCTGGGCGCTCCAAAGGAGCGCCCAGCTCTGTATCAGCCACGGCGCAGGCAGTCTCCACTGCACCTGACTGCCCCACGACCGGGTGGCAGTGGCACTGTGGCCCGTGTATCGGGCTGTTCAACTAGTTACCTATAAAATGCTAGGGATGCTCTGAAAATCCCAGATTGCAGGTCAGGGGTGCCATGAGCAAAAAAAAGATGGAGAACCACTACCCTAGCGCTCCAGCTTTAGAGGAAAGCCGAATCAGCTATGTTGGCTACACCTAGATACAGAGTAGTTGTTATTTCTGGTGGAATCCCATTGTCCTTGCACCATTGTTAATACCTAGTTGCTGGCTATTATTTAACAACGTGGATGTTAGATATCTCTCTAGAAAGCAAGAGGTTAAAAGCTTTTTCTTTGTGTTTTGTTATAGGCTAAGGGCATTATCTGTGCCAGGGAACAGTGGATGGGACTGGAGGTGGAGTTATGTGAGTGGGGGAGTGGCCATGGGAGGAGTTAAGGACAAGTAGGAGTCCTTGCTTAGAGGTGCCTGAGATGTAAGTCCAGCTCTGGGCAGTATGTACTATAGCAATCATTTGCTGTAGTGCATCCCTGTCACTGCAGTCTTTGGCATTATAGGTTAGTGACATGTGGCTGCATTGACACTTTTGTATATGATGTGCCCCAGTGAGGAGGAATCAAACAAAGAGGAATTTAATTCCTTAAGGACCAGTGACGTGCCAGAGCCGTCACAGGTGGATTTGTGTTAAGGACTGGTGACAGTCCTGTCACATCATGGAATTCTGGGATGGCAGTGTGGCTGTATGCTGCTCTGCCATCCCATAATCCGTTGTGGAAAAATAAGTGCACAATGGTCCTTAATGGCCACCCCCTGCCGGATCGGGTGGACATTAAGGGGTTAAAGAGACAAACAGGAGTCAGGTCGGACAAACCTCCGGTGCATCCAGACAAAGCAACTTAGGTTCATGACTACATTCCTGTTCTTTTCATAACCCCACCCCCAGGTTCATCTACTATTCCCTGGCCCAGGAAGTTACACAGCATGTGTTAATATCGATCTAGCACAGAAACTAATTAGCATAAAATGCCACACTATGCCACCAACAAATAAAGGTTTATTTCTCAAACACAATATTTTTAGCCCCTTAAGCGTCCGGCACTTAAAGACCACAGAGCATTTTCTTTTCCTATCTAATCAGGGTTCCCTGAACAGCGTGCAGCCCCGTGGGGAGCCCTGAAATCCATGACGGTCCTGGCACATCATGGGTCCTTACCGCACGTCCAACCCATGACGTGCGAGGACCATCGAGGGTTCTTAAGGGGTTAAACAAATGGCGAGCAGAACAACATATAGACCGCTGATACTTCTTTTTTATGATGAACAAAACGTATCTCTCAGGCACTCAAAGGGTTAAGGTGATGGGTCTGTTTTAATCCTTGTGGGTGCCAGAGGGGTGTGCATACCTCGCTAGCGCTCATAGCGTTATTAGTTCTGCTCTCTTCTAGGCAGAACTTACAAACCAACTTAATAAAAATATTATATAATAATGATAAAATAAGGAAAAGTGAATAAAAATGCAGTCAGACGCCAGTCCCTCTATAGCCGCTGAGCATATTAAGCCGTACGGCACTACAGGTAACAGACTCCACAGGAAGCAGCTGCCCCCCCTTTTTTTCCATAAGCCTCTTTGTCCTAAAGGTACAATGGTCTGTTCCCCTATTCACTGTCTCTATGCTTGGAACATTGGAACCAGCGGGGTACATAGGTTCAAAAGCTTCCCAGACAAGGCAGGCTATTCCTAGAGATCCCAGGCTCTATAGTCCGTTACTGTTTGCCTAAACTATCCAGGGTGGATAATCCCTTCCAATTATTTTCCATTTTCCTGCTATAATAAAGAGAGATAATATGAATCTGACACACACGAGATGCTGTATTGACTATCAGAATGGGGCAGGCCTTTGTAGATGGCCCCCTACTGCTCCTTGTTTACTTATTTTGCCTTTCTGTCATTTCATTTGAAGCAAGAAAAATCCATCTCAGAGTCTGGCAGGGACATCGCTGTTAGCACTCCGCTCCGAGCCTAATCTCGTACTCACATTTCCCTAAAGGATTCTCCAAGCAAGTCCCTTAATAGGTCTTATTCACAAAAGAAACGCGCAGCAATTCTGGTGCATACCAAATGTACAACAAGGGAGGATCTGAAAAAAAAATATTCCCCACGTTTCTATTGATTTAAATAGGAATTTTAACCCCTTGAGTGCATTTTGAAGCATTCAAGGGGTTAACCTCCCTTTTTAATTTATTGGGGATTTTTATTTAACGTCATGGTGCAAATGGCTTGTCCCAGAGTTATTCTTGTTTTTCTTAGTACAGATGTTATTAGCTATTGGGTTAATGCAAGAATATGTCAAGGGAAGACTGGTCAAAATTAAGACTCACAAAACACTGGGTCCTGATGGTATACATCCAAGGGTTCTTCAGGACGCCCTTTTTTAAATCTTTTAAAACAATTTCTCTCCACAGGCTCAGTGCTACAGGTTGGCATAAAGCCAGCGTGTTGCCTTTATTTAAGAAGGGAACTAAAACAGAACCTGGGAATTATAGACCTGTGAATTTGACCTCAGTAGTGGAACAACTGATTGAAGGGATTATAAAGGATTATATTCAGGATTACACTACAGAAAGTAAAATTATTGGCAGGAGCCAACATGGTTTTATAAGGAATAGATTTTGCCAAGCAAATATTTTGAATTTCTATGAAGATGCACGTAGCAACCTAGATAGTGGTAGATAGATGTAGTATATCTAGATTTTGCAAAGACAACTGATACAGTACCATGCATGATGCTGGTGTGCAAAATAAGGAAACAGGATAGAAAACTAACCTTATTTTATACACCAGCATCATGTGTGGCATTGTATCAGTTGCCTTTGCAAAATCTAGATAGGGTACAGTGTGTTGTTTTCAATGTTTTGCAATACAGTTAAAGTTGAAAGTGAAATACCGCTGGGTTTAGTATATGGTCCACTGTGTTTTAACATTCTTATATATGACCTGATAAATAGGCAGAAATCAAAATTTCAGTGTTTGTAGATTAAACTAAATTATGAAGGTTAACAGATTCAGGATTTTTGTTCTCTACTGAGAGATTTATATAAAATGTCAGATTAGGCAAACAAATGGAATAGGAAATGTAATGTAGGAAAGTGTAAAGGTATGCATTTGGAGCAAACAAATCATAATGATACTTTTGAACTTAATGGACTCATTCTAGGAGACTTGTTACTAGAGAATGATCAGAGAGTCCGTGTAAACTGTAGATTTGGGAATAGTGATCAGTGTCAAACAGCAGTAGCAAAAGCAATAAAAGTCCTGTCTTGCATAAAAAGGGGTATTGAAGCAAGAGTGGGTAATATAATTTCACACTGTACAAATCATTCGTAAGGCCTCACCTCAAATATGCTGTGCAATTTTGGACACCAGCTCTCAAAAAATGATATTATAAAACTGGAGAGAGTACAGCAAAGAGCAACAAAATTAATTAAGGGAATGGAGGATTTGAAGTATCAAGAATGTCTAGCCAAACTAGCCTAAGATGGTACCTTGTTACATTGTACAAGTATATGCAAGGTCAATGCAAGGATATCTCTAGTGAGCTGTTCATTCCAAGGTCTGAGCAAATAACTAAGAGCCACCCCTTAAGAGTAGAGGAAAATATGTTCCATGCTTGGCAGAGGAAGGGGTTCTTTACAGTAAGGTCTGTTAAATTATGAAATTCCTGGCCCATGGATAAGAGATGATTAGATGCATCTCTTTCAACTGGGAACATACAGGGTTATACTGTGTATTAGTAGGTAAAACAGGAGATTCTAGTAAATAGACTAATACCTACTTTGGATTTGGGAAGACATATAATTAGTGAAAGTCAGAGACTCTCAGCTAGGAACAAACCTGTAATACAAATTTATGATATAAAACAATAGGTGAGCGCTATTAATATATATGTGGATAAAAAAGAAAAGGTAGCGTCTCTAAGAGCCTGTATCTATAAACAAGAGAAAATAATGCTAGTAAACAAATTAGGCGAGAGCTGGATACTAAATATACCCTTAGACCAAGATGTGCATAAAGTATTAAACAAACAGTGCACAGACATATATTAATTACAGTCACATATATGAAATTAATATCTTATTCGTGCAAGTATGATAAAGTATAAAATGTATATACAAAATCCTAGAGATCATATATATTATAACTCTAACGTAATAAACAGATCATGAATATAGAAACTAATTATGTTACAAAAAAGTGATATACTCTACCATGTTCGGTATTAGCACTTATCCGATGGTAACATAAAAGAAAAGAAGAAAAAATCACACAGCATAATCTGTATAAATACAGACAGTGTAACAGGTAATTAGAGTCCAGTTATAAGGTCACAATATATCTTCGATGGGTGCTTTGGCTTATTTTCATATCAATGAACTGGAAATAGACACTTTACTGTATAGAAGGACAATCAGTCTGAGGGGAATGCCACTCACTTGTGTAATGTCGTACATGAATGACTGACAGTCAAAAAAGCTAGTAGCATATGCTGGTTTTTTAACCCCTTAACGACCAGCTGATCGGCGTGGCGCAGTCAGTTAAGGACCACGGAGCATTTTTTTTTGTCTCTTCCGCTTCCAGGCTCCCTGAACGGTGTGCAGCCATGGGGGGAGCCCGGAATTCAATGACGGTCATAATAAGCCATGGGTCGTTAAGTCAGATCGACCCATGACGTACTGTGACCGTCAAGGGTTGTTAAGGGGTTAAAAGGGTTGCTGCACTCAGCCTCAAATGGTAAAACATGTCTGTATGAATCCCAGGTCCCGATATATATTAGATGATAACAGTGATGCTGGTACTCACAGTTATAATTCTGCCTGGGAACCCGATATAGCTCTCCCGGGACTCAAATCGCTTATGAGGGATTAGTCCAAACCGCCCTCACTTGGTTAACTCACGGTCTGTGTCTGGAATCCGTATGACATTCAAAGTTCCATATATGTATATATGTATGTATGTATAACGATGGTGCTTCTTATGTTAACGTAAAATATTAACACATAGTGTCTTAAGATAAATAAAATTAGAACTCTATATACAGTAGGAAAGAGTTTAATTCAAAACTGTAATATAAAATAAAATATATAAATAAAATATCACCAAAAAATTGTATATTTATAAAACAAATAGCTCTACGCGTTTCATGACACTACAGTCATTTCTTCAGGAGCAATAAGTATTAAAGAAAGTTTTAATACCGAACATGGTAGAGTATATGACTTTCTTGTAAGTAGTATTTTCTCCTCTTTGCATCATAATTAGTTTCTATATTCATGATCTGTTTATTATGTTAGAGTTATAATATATATGATCTCTAGGATTTTGGATGTACATTTTCTACTTTATCATACTTGCACAAATAAGATATTAATTTCATATGTGATTGTAATTCATATATGTCTGTGCACTGTTTGTTTAACCCTTTGAGTGCCAGAGGGGTACGCAACGCATTGCAAAGCAATGAGTTCTGTACCCCTAAGGCACTCAAAGGGTTAATACTTTATGCACATCTTGGTCTAGGAGTATATTTAGTATAAAATATACCTAAAGGTAGAGAATGGACCAACACCAATGTGTTTTTCCAAAATACACCAAAAGAGAGCACCACTTAAACCCTTGCCACTGCAAATGGATAATGTTAAAAGAAAAAACCAACTAAAACACTAAATAGGTATAGATGGTGGACAATATCAATGGAATTACAAAACAGGATATAAACACCAAACAATGTTCACATATAATATTAGGCAGACAATCTTGTAACTACAAACCAGGACCATGCATATATTCCTAGATGATTCCTTTAGATGTGCTTTAGAATATTTTCTATCTGTGAAAGTCACTAGTGAATTTAAAGAGACTGAATCCTGGGTAGGGTGTCACTCCTATAGACCCAACTTTCCTAGTTGAGCATCTGTGAGTAGTTATTTTACTTTCTGCACAAGGCCAATATGTCTGTTGATTTAAATAGGATTAATAAACCCCTGGAATGCTTAAAGGGATAGTAACGTTCCACAAATAATGCAGCTCTGATTAATTTTCGTAGTATTTCGGAAATGGAGAGCATTATTTCAAAACTGAATGATAAAGGATCCCCCTCCCACCCCTTTTACCTAATGTAAGCCACCACCCCTGAGATGTGGAATCTGGTCTCTTGACCAGACAGATCACAGCAAGGGACAATCTTCTTACTGTGATCATAAAGAAAACCCTGGCCCCCTTGACAGGTTTTTCAGGTTATTCCTTATGCTAACTGAAGATTGTCCCTCTCTGTGATCCATCCGGACAGTCTTGCTGCTCTGAGGTGAGCAGTATTACATTAGTAAAAGGGGCTGGAGGGAGATACTTTATCATTCAATTACTCTTTAACTACAACTCTGACAGTATTGAAATAACACTCTCCATGGCCCAAATACTATGAAGATTAATTGGAGCTACTGTTTATGTGAAACATTACTATCACTTTAAGAGGTCACGATAGCATTGCTTTGCAATGCATCAGAGGACTCTCTAGCAAAAAAGGGTTTAACAGCCCAATTTAAATCAATGGAAATTTTGGACATTTTTATTTCTCTCAAAAAGTGACGTTAGTTTGCGCTGTTGATTTCTGCACAAAGCCCATTGACTCATATGTATAAAAGCAAATTATTCTGGAGTAACCCAGCTGTACCATAGTCGGCAAATAATAATTACTAAATTCCCATGCGCTTAAATAGAGCTTTTTAACCCCTTGAATGCCAGAGAGGTCTCCAATGCATTGTGTTGCAGTGCATTGGAGACCTCTCTAGTATTCAAGGGGTTACAAGCCTGATGTAATTTAACAGAGATTTCTATTTGTCCCCTAGGTTCCATTTGGTTTACTCCAGTATAATTCCTCGCCCTAGTTTCCTGGCTCCCGAGCAGATGGAGAGCGCCTGTTTACTTCCCGGCCGTCGCTCAGGAAGGTGTGTGTAATTGGATTTTAGCTCAGCTTTATATTTGGTAATTAATAAAGTGTATGAAATTTTTATAGAGGTACTCTTTCTTTTGTTTCTTTGCGATAATCTAATTCTGGTGCCCTGAGGCACAGGGAGAGAGAGAGGGACCTCATCCAAGGTCACTGGGAGGTGATGGCAGGATTTGAACTTAACCCTTTGAGTGCCAGAGGGGTACACAACAAATTGCCTTGAAATGCGTTGTTTACGTCACTGGGACACATGTTGTTAATTCATCTGCATACCTGGGAACTTTCAAAATGAGCCGACATTGATATTTTGTAAATTTTAACTCTTAACATTCCCATACTATAGATTCTCTGTGATACATCCCTGATCGCTGTAATCGAGAGGATCTCCAGTTAGTCCTTAAAGTGATAGTAATGACTATGTAAAGTTAGTTGCCCGAGTCTTTTGTATATTAAAAGGAACAGATTGCACTATGTCTAAGTGCTTATTCTTTGTAGTACAAAAGTTATGAAGCACTGAAGATCCACCGCCCCCCACTTCTCCCCACGTCACTCAGAAGATGCAGGCTGGTCAGGACGGCTGCATCGAGGGACAAACTTCCGAAAGCAAAGGGAAATCTTGCCCTCCTTCATCAAGGGTGGGGGGGGGGCAGGATTTTCCTTATACTTACTGACTGAAGTTTGTCCCTCGCTCCAGCCGTCAAGTCACATGACCCAATCTCACATTCCATGGGAGGCAGCCAGCAGAGGAGTAACTAGAAGCCACCGGGCCGTGGTGCAAGAATTGCCATGGGCCCCCCCTGACAACATTGCCCCCCCCCAACCACATTGGCCCCCCCACTGGCCATCTCCACTGGCCACCTCCACATTGTCCCAATCTCCACATTGGCTCCATATTGCCCCCCATCTTCACATTGCAATCTCCACATTGCCCCCATCTCCACATTGTCCCCAGTCTCCACAGTGGCTCCACATTGACACCACATTGCCCCCCATCTCCACATTGCCCCCATCTCCACGTTGCCACCACACTGCCCCCCATCTCCACATTGCCCCCCATCTCTACATTGCCACCACATTGCCCCCATCTCTACACTGCCCCCATCTCAACATTGCCCCCCATCTCCACATTGCCACCACACTGCCCCCCATCTTCACATTGCCCCCCATCTCCACATTGCCACCACATTGTCCCCCATCTCCACCACATTTCCCCCATCTCTACACTGCCCCATCTCCACACTGCCCCCCATCTCCACATTGCCCCGCATCTCCACATTGCCACCACATTGCCCCCCATCTCCACATTGCCACCACATTGCCCCCCATCTCCACACTGCCACCACATTGCCCTCCATCTCTAAATTGCCACCACATTTACCCATCTCTACATTGCCCCCCCCATTGCCAGTCTCCTACCTCCCTGGTGGTCCAGTGGTGTGACAGGAGAGGTCTGTGCCTCCTTCCGCACAGACCTCTATGCAGAATGCAGCTGGAGCTCCCACGCGGTCCTCTCATAATGCAGAGCACTGGGAGCTGGCCGGGCCCCAGGTGCAACCCCTATTGTTACACCACTGGCGGCCAGAAAGGGGCGGGCGGGGGATCTTCAGTGCTTCATAACTTTTAAACTACAAAGAAGTAAGCGCTTAGACATAGCGCAATCTGTTCCTTTTACTATACAGAAGACTCAGGAAACTAATTTTACATAGACATTACTATCCCTTTAAGGAGCCATTAATATACAACAATTTAAAGATTTCACTGCATGAACCCACACAAGATAAGCAGGACTTCTCCATCTGCCTTCCTGGTACAAGTGACACTGACTTAAAGACTACAGAAGCAATTAACTGGAGCACAATATATAATAGGGAGCACTGGACTCTCACCCTGAGAAGATGGCCATTGACCTGACACCCTGTGTTTAACTCACTGAGTTCCAGATCAGTATGCAGCACAATACCCTGATATGTGTATGTGATGCATACAGTGTTTCTAATATTCAAATGGTCTTTTTTATAAAAGTAAAACGGTTGAATTCTGTGCTAAACCAGCTGCACTACAGGTGACACATACAAAGTTCCCCGATTGCCATTGAATGAAATGTTGCATTTTAACGTCCTGAATGCTAGAGTAGTTTCTACACACACACATACACATGCCTACACACCATACCTGGGAACTTTGTCTTGTGGACTCTCCGGAGGGGAGTCCTGTAGTGCTGCTGGAGGAGATAAATAACGAGATTAGAGTGAAAAAGGGGTGGTAATTAATCACGAGTGGGGAAAAGCTTAACAGACGTGAAAAAGTATGAGGAACAGGGTGGGAAGAAGAAGAAGTGGGTGGAAAATGGGATGATCAGGGTGGAAAAGAGGAAAAGTGGGTGGGAACTGGGAGGAATGGGGTGGGAAGGAGGAGAAGTGGGTGGGAAGTGGGAGGAACAGGGTGGAAAGGAGGAGAAATGGGTGGGAAGTGGGGGGAAAAGGGTGGGAAGAAGGAAAAGTGGGTGGGAACTGGGAGGAACGGGGTGGGAAGGAGGAGAAGTAGGTGGGAAGTGGGAGGAACAGGTTGGGAAGGAGGAGAAATGAGTGGGGAGTGGGAGGAATGGGGTGAGAAGGAGAAGTGGGCGGGGAGTTAGAGGAACAGGGTGGGGAAGGGGGATAAGTGGGCGGGGAGTTAGAGCAATAGTCTGGGAAGTAGGAGAAGTAGGCAGTGTTTCATAAGACACTCCCCACATCTGGAGAATCAGCCTCTGTCCTGGAGACCCGGTAATCAGCAGACAAAATGGAGTCTCCAGGGTAGATCTGTAGAGTTCCCATATATGCACATGCACACATACATATACACAAAGACACATTTATACATACATAAACACACACACACATATACATCAACATGCATACATATACTTAAACACACACTACATAAACACACACATATACACATACAGTCACACACACACACACAAATACACACACACATTAGCACACACACACATAAACACATACTTACCTAAATACAATCATACATAAATATACACATAAATATACACACATACACATATGCACATAAATACACACACACATATATACACATAAATACACACACGCACATACACGTATACATTTATATACACACACACACATAAATATACACATACACACATATACAAATAAATATACACACACATAAATATACACACACATATACACATAAATATACACACACAATCCTACATTAGCACCCTGGTTCTGTACCATTGCTTTATCTGAACTCCTTGAAAGCAAGATAGGTTTCCATTGCATTGCTTACTCAGTAATTCTCCAGAGACTTCTCTAGCATTCAGTGGGTTAAACCTTCCCTAAGTGCTCATATCTGTCTCCCAAGGGATATGTACCCTCCACTTTCCAGCCCCCCACCTAATAAATTAGTGACAGATAAGCTGTTAGAGGCTTTTATAGTGTAATCATTACATGTAATTAGCAGACAGTCCTGATGGGAATCAGAGATAAAGAGCAGTGTCTTGCGCTGATGAACTTGCAGGATACAATGACACTTACCCTCGTTCCCCAGGGCACACAATTTCCCAGCATCGCTTAGTACAGAAAGGGCATGCCAACTCCAATCCCAGAGATGCCAGCCTTTGTCTATGGCGCTGTCTCCAGAATCAAATCAGTTGTATCTTCACTTCTTAGCTTCACAGTGAGGGAGGCACACAATGATACCCATAAGAGTCATATGCACAAACCAAAGAGGAGTCATTCTGGAGCACAGGGGCCAAAACAACTTTGCAGTGCAAATAAAGGAAAACGAAAGGTGCCCAGATACAGGGAGATTTTGTCTGGAACTGACCAGCAATCTGATCGCTGACATATCTGATTGCTGGTTGTTCCTGCCAACACATAGACAGAGACCAAATCCAGGCAATCTAAAATGTGGCTGCCTGTTCATCTTTGTATGTGTGTGTGTGACTGTGTGTGTGTGTCTGTGTGTGTGAGTGTCTGTATGTGACTGTGTGTGTGTCTCTGTGTTTATGTCTGTGTGTGTCTGTGCATGTGTGTGTCTGTGTGTATCTGTGTGTGTATGACTGTGTGTATGTGTGTCTGTGTGTTACTGTGTGTGTCTGTGCATGTGTGTGTCTGTGTTTGTGTGTATCTGTTTCTGTATGACTGTTAGATCAGTTCAGAATTACCTGATGTCACAGACCCATATGGTAGATCACTGTGGTTTGGTCTGTTGAGTCCACACACATAGCGATTTGATCACTTGGTGAGCAAATATTTCAAGCCGGACCGACCAACCAAAATCACCAATTTGGCCAGCCTGACTATAATTATGTTCCCCATACACAACGCGGTTTCGGGCCAATCTGGTGGACTGGACAGAATTGGTGATGGAATCGCATTGTGTATGGGCAACAAAACACTTTCAAATGTAATGGGGATATATGGACTTAACCCCTTGAGGACCACGGGGTCCAGGAGCGGGATACACTGGGGGACCAACATAATTGTTTTTGTGTGTTTGGAGAGCCGGTACATGTGAGAGATCACACATACCGACTCCCCACTAGAGAGGCTGAAACTGGCTTCTCCGATCTCAGAAAAGTAAGTTTTAGGCTCTCACAGTGATCACAGCGCATTGGGATAGAAAAAAGTCACAGTGTGCCAGGTCCATCACCAGTCCTTAACCCCTTAAGGACCAGGAAAATCTGAGGTGGATTTCACTTAAGGACCGGAGCAATTCTGACGTTTTTGACTATGTTTTTGTTCAACAGTGTTTTCCCTCTAAGTACTTTATTTTACCCATGAAAATTATATACCTTTTTTATGCACAAATAGGGCTTTCTTTTGATACCACACTTATATGGATAGCCCACCATTTATTTTAGTAAAATTAAATAAAACTGTAAAAAAAAAATTAAAAAACCCCTGCCATTTTGGGCACAATGAGTTTAATTTTTATGGAGACTGCATGAAAGGTATGACCGGTCAGTCATACCTACAAAAAGTGGCCACTGTCCCCCCTAGGTGAAAATCTCCATGTCACTTTTTCCCACTCTATTTTCCCACTTTTTTTATTGATTACATTTGGCGGTGTGTATAAATGTATTACATGGCTCCACAACAATCACACTTCCATTTTGGTAATTAACATATTGTTTTTTTTAAATAACATTTTTTTTTTTTTGCAAAAAAAAAAATTGTGTTGTGTCTTTAAAAAAACAAAAAAAAACAAAAAACAAAAGTTGATTTTATCAGGTCAAAAATTGACCTGCTAACAGCCAGCCTCCAGCACAGCAGTGAATGGGTTAATACCCCCAGCTGCTGATTTTTATTACACCAGTAGGTGTCTCCTCTCTGCTTCTCTGTCGCTAACTTTGGTGGTAAGAGACAGACGGGTTGAGGAGAGACTCAGAGACAGTGTGTAAATCGCACTGTCTCTTTCATTGAGAATGCCGGTACATGTGATCGCTGCTTCAGTGATCACATGACCTGGCAGAATTGAGAAGGGCTGAGACTGAATGCTCCGGTACTAGAGCGTTCAGTCTCAGCCTGGAATAAATGATAGCAACATGCACAGAGGCACGCTGCTATCATTTATCCCATGACGGTCCAGGACCGTCATGGGTCCTTAAGTGGAATGTACCCATGATGGTCCTGGAACATCACGGGTCCTTAACAGGTTAACTCAGGGACCACCGTGACAGTCCTGGCTCGTCATCGGTCGTTATGAGGTTAAATACCCTGTACTCCATGCGATCCACTGTAAAAATTCTCTGTTTGTTTTCCTAGGCCTGTAATCTAGTCTTACATATATGTTCTATGGAAGCAACTACTGCTGCCATTTCTAGTGTTCCCATTGATTTCCAGGATTATCTTTAAATGGGCTGCGGTAAAATAACAGCATTTGTGTATGCATGAGTACTGGGTAGGGTTGCCACCTTTTCTTCAAAAAAAAAATACCGGCCATGGCATTCTCTCCATAGACTTAACATTGGACAGAAGCCAATTTTTTACCGGCCTGCCTGTAAAATACCGGCTGGGTGGCAACCCTAGTACTGGGCAATAGACCCACCCAATGAAATGACTTTAGCGCTTCCTTATACATACAAACAGCACAAATAACATTAAATAAATGCTCTCCGAAAATGAACATTTACATACAAGTTAACCCTTTAAGGACCAGCGGAGAGTGCACCGCTTTGCTTCACAATGCTTTGCGCACCCCTCTGGTACTTAAGGGGATAAAAAGCAAATTTAGGATTATATTTTAGGCATGAAACGTATGACTAATAAATCTTTACTTATGCTGGCTGTAAGTATATGATAGTTAAAGTTATATCAATTTATTTCTTATTTGGGTGTTAGTGTTCCTTAAAATGGAATTTTTAACTCCGTAAATTCCAGAAAGGTCACCAGTTTTCATTCACTAGAGTAAAGGCTGAGGTTGGTGTATTAACAAAAGAGAAATTCTGGTGTAAGCCATCCATACACTGGGGGACAAATAATAGTCCAAAGATTTCCATTGATTTAAATGACATTTTAATTGCTCTGCTGTCTTTCAGAATAACCATTTGAGTGCCAAAGGGGTACCAAATGCAATGGGTACCCCTCTTGCACCCAAAAGAGTTAAAGGCCTAGTATGTCTTAAGTGAAAGAATATATATCGTACCAAGTTTATCCTGCTTTGTAAATCAAGGGGACTCCCACTGTTGACAGATGTCTGATTAAAAAGCTATTTCAGTTCAAACGTGTATTTTTTTGTGTGCAGTACTTCTATTGGTGCTATAGCTACAGCAATCTATGGACAACTCTGGTCATTTGAACATAAACCTCCATAGCATGTTGTAGCAACAGCGCCACTGTAAAATTTCAGGTCATGGAGGTACTGCACAAAAAAAATGCAAGTATGAGCTGCAATAACCTTTTAATAGAACATCCCTTAGCGATGGAAGGACCCTGTAATATGTATTTTTTTTTTTTAGTAATAAGTACTTCTATCCCTTTAAGGAGAGCTGATCATCTTTGTAGGTTTTGATGTTTCAGATACTTCCCAACTTATTTTACAAGGAAAAAAAAAAGTTCAGTTTAAATGAATGGTTTATCAGAGGTCCGAGAGCTGTCATATACAGTATAATACATATCATTAAGAAACAACTGTGCAGTAGAGGCTGCTGGAACGATGCAGTCATGCACAGTAGAGACTGTCCGAACGCACTGACCCGGATCGGGGAGCTCCGGACGGCTCACCCCCTGTTTCTGTTCCCAGCTCCGGGGCAGCAGCCGGGGCCGCTGGGTGCAATTTAGCCCGTGTATACTGGCTTTCATACTAATATATATATACTAGTTGAAGAGCCCGTTACACGGGCCACAGTGCCACTGCCAGCCGGTCGCGGGGCAGTCATGCGCAGTAGAGACTGGCCGCGCCGCGGCTGATACAGAGCTCCTTCAGAGCGTCCAGCTTTGTATCAGCCGTGGTGCAGCCAGTCTCTACTGTGAATGACTGCAGCACGCGCAGCAGTCTCTGCTGCGCATGACTGGTCGTTACACACCTTTTAGCGAATTATTATATAAGATATACATATATATATATATAAATATATATATATATATATATATATATATATATATATATACATATCTCCAAGTTGTCAAATTCTAGCAAAACATTTTTTTGAATCCTGTGCCAATGACATTAATTACCATGTCCCTAGCACTGCAGCAATCTTTGAGCCAACAGGTGCTACAAGACCAGGGTGTACCTCCAAATCAACAATATTTAGCTATTGATACTGTGTCCTCATCTCATTGAAGATCTCCAGCTCTCCCCCCTATAACAGAAGCTAATAATCTCTTCGTTACCATGCTCACAGCTCGTTTGCCTAGTTAATTAAGCACTCCCAAGGGACAATTTTATATCTGTCACCTAGTGACAGCTCTTTGAAAAATGACAGTGCATCATTACTAAAGTAACCTAACACCCTTTAAGATAATTGGTTTTAATCCAAGCCGGCAAATTGTGCTCTATTCATTTTTCAGATATCTACACTTCAGTCAATATTATTGTGCTCTTTCCATGTAAAGTGCTCACTAATCATTTTTGCACTTTGAAGGCTGATTTCTGTGTCAACAGACCAATATATATCATATCCCACTACTGACACCAAGATAAGTTCCAAGTCACAAACAAAAAAGTGAAATGTGATGCAGACTAACACAGCCTGAAGTATAATAACATCCTTAACTCCTCAAGGACCAGCAAAGTGAATAATGTATTGCGTTTAAATGTATTGCGCATTCCTGTGGCTCTTGAAGAATGAATAGAATATGAATCTTTTTGGCTGCCTGTAATGTACAAAGTGACAGGATGATTTACATTGATAGTAATGTTTCATATAAACAGCGGCTCCAATTAATCTTCATAGTATTTGGGCCGTGGAGAGCATTATTTCAATACTGTCAGAGATGTAGTTCAAGAGTAATTGAATGATAAAGTATCCCCCTCCCGCCCCTTTTACTGATGTAACACTGCTCACCTCAGAGCAGCAAGACTACCCGGATGGATCACAGAGAGGGACAATCTTCAGTGAGCATAAGGGAAAACCTGAAAAATCTGTCAAGGGGGGCAGGGTTTTCCTTATGATCACAGTAAGAAGATTGTCCCTTGCTGTGATCTGTCCAGTCAAGAGACCAGATTCCACATCTGAGGGGAGGCAGCTTACACTAGGTAAAAGGGGCAGGAGGGGGATACTTTATCATTCAATTACTCTTGTACTACAACTCTGACAGTAATGAAATAACATTCTCCATGACCCAAATACTATGAAGATTATTTGGAGCTGAACTTTTTGTGAAACATTACTATCTCTTTAAGAACAAGACTGGAGCAATTCTGGAGCAAATTGCACTTTAAGCAGCAAAGAAACTTACCTAACTTAAATTAGGCTTTTAACCTATTCAATGTTAGAGAGGTCTCCAGTGCATTGGGAAAATTCTAGCAATCTATAGTTCAAAAGCTCCTGTTTTTATTTTGCACCCGTGTTATTATAATCCTACGCTGTATAGATAAGAAAACTAAGGCATGGACTTCATTGCAGTTGACATGACTGGATTTCGTTAAGTTGATTACCTTATCTACAAATTTCTTCAAGACTTCAATTATAACCTGTTAAGCATACATCCCAAGTGTCCCTCTTTAGGAGATATTAGGGGTACATACCCCTAAGTGTCCGTCTTTAGGAGATATTAGGAATCCATATCTCCCAAGTGTCCCTCTTTAGGAGATATTAGGGGTTTGTACCTCCCAAGTGTCCTCTTTAGGAGATATTAGGGGTTCATACCTCCCAAGTGTCCCTCTTTAGGAGATATTAGGGGTCCATACCTCCCAAGTGTCCTCATTAGTACATTTTAGGAATCTATACCTCCCAAGTGTCCTCTTTAGGAGATATTAGGGGTCTGTACCTCCCAAGTGTCCTCTTTAGGAGATATTAGGCTCCATACCTCCCAAGTGTCCCTCTTTAGGAGATATTAGGGTCCGTACCTCCCAAGTGCATACCTCCCAAGTGTCCCCCTTTAGGAGATATTAGGGGTCTGTACCTCCCAAGTTTCCTCTTTAGGAGATATTAGGCTCCATACCTCCCAAGTGTCCCTCTTTAGGAGATATTAGGGGCCCATACCTCCCAAGTGTCCTCTTTAGGAGAGATTAGGATTCCATACCTCCCAAGTGTCCTCTTTAGGAGATATTAGGGGTCTGTACCTCCCAAGTGTCCTCTATATGAGATATTAGGCTTCATAACTTCCAAGTGTCCCTATTTAGGAGAAATTATGGGGTCCACACCTCCCAAGTGTCCCTCTTTAGGGGATATTAGGGGTACATACCCCACAAGTGTCCTCTATAGGAGATATTAGGGGACCATACCTCCCAAGTGTTCCTCTTTAGGATATATTAGGGGCCCATACCTCCCAAGTGTCCCTCTTTAGGAGATATTAGGGGTCCATACCTCCCAAGTGTCCCTTTTTAGGAGATATTAGGGGTCCATACCTTCCAAGTGTCCCTCTTTAGAAGATATTAGGGGTCCATACCTTCCAAGTGTCTCTCTTTAGCAGATATTAGGCTCCATACCTCACAAGTGTCCCTCTTTAGGAGATATTAGTGGTCCGCACCTCCCAAGTTTCCTTCTTTAGTAGATATTAGGGGTCCATACCTCCCAAGTGTCCCTCTTTAGGAGGGACAGTCCCTCTCTTAGACCAAAATCCCTCTATCCCTCTTTCCCAATAATTAATGAAATAGCATAAAAATTCTCGTTAATGCTCTGCCCACTAGTCACGCCCCAACAACATCCCCTAAGACACAAGTGTCCCTCATTGGCAATTTGAAATGTTGGGAGGTATGTATTAAGTGAAACCAACTGATAATACTTATGAACTGCAATGTAATCTAGGCCAGATATTGAAGTTTGTAGTGAAATTTGTAGATTAAACACTTGTCAAAGTTATCATCTGGAATGAAGTCCCAGCGTATATTGGAAAGTTTATATTTGGACAAATGTTACTGTTTTTTAAGTCCCAAAACATGGTTATTAAACCTTTCAGTTCCAGAGGCCGTATGCAATAAACACAAGTGGAACAATTTTGGGGCGAGCCAACTGCACCAAAGTGACACAAAAAAAAATCTCTATTGATTTTTAACAGTTTGAGTGCCATACTTTGTGTGTTACCCTCTGGCTCTCAAAAGGTTAAATTGGACTTTGAATCCCTTGAATACTAGAGAGGTTTATAATCATTACCAGGCAATGCTTAAGAGGGATTTTTAAAGGGACGGTAATGTCTCATAAAAACTTGTTATAGTTTTATACAGCAGGAAAAAATAAGCTGAATGGCACAAACCTATCTCTCAAACTGCTATGGTTTGAGAGATATAAGCATTGAAAGTTCCCCCCTCCCTCCCCTTTCCCTGATGTCAGCACTGTGCTGACTGCAGGGGAATCCTGCCCGGGGACCAACCGGAGGCTCTGCAGCAGAGCTGCAATCGCGTTATTGCAAAAGAATTACTTAATTGGAAAGATCTGCAAAGTGTGCCTGGTTTGCAAGCACAGTTTGCACACCTTTCCAATGAAGTAATTCTTTTGCAATATCGCAATTTTGTCTCTGTTGAAGAGCCGTCTAGTGTTGGCTGACACGGATCTCCTGCTGTCAGATTTACAGCTGACATCAGGAGTAGGGGAGGGGGAACTTTCAATCCCTATATCTCTCAAACCATAGCGGTTTGAGAGATATGGTTTGTGCCATTAAGCTTATTTTTTCCTGCTCTACAAAACTATAACACGTTTTTATGGGACATTACTGTCCCTTTAACTTTGAAGGGTTGTAAAACCCATTTAAATGTATGGGAATTGGGGAATTTTAATTTTCCTCTATGGGACGGTTTGTTGGCAGCAGAATCGACCCACTTGTCCTTCGTGAATACAGACTAAGGGGGTCCAAAAGCATTTTGCACATCAGTTTAACCAATGGGATGGCAGGAGAAGTGATCACATGACATCAGAAACAACTAACATAGCAACTTGTGTCATATGGAATCAGTAACTGGGCAGCCTGGAACCAGTGTAATGTGTTGGGGGGGACCTAAGTAAATGTCCTTCTTCTCCAATGTCACGTATTCTGGAGAGGTAGAGTGCAAAAACAAAAATAAAAAAGGATAACAAAAGGAGTCTACTAAGTGTAGTATTTATTATAGCAATGACTCAGCAAGAGAAGGTAAAAAGTAAATATATATTCTCTATATCAAAAACAGGAAAAAGAGGCACACAAGGACGCCTTATGTAAGAGCTCCACCAATATACATTTGGAATTTCATAAGGAGTATTTGATATGCGACACCTCATTCGTCCTCATTCTTCTCATCTTCACTATTGTCATATTCATCTCATCTCCATCACTTAAAGGAGCAGTAAACTTTTTTTTATGAAAACACATATACAGCATTTCCTCCTGAATAAAACAAGGTCACTCCCATCGCTGTCAGATGTTTTATTCAAAATTTATAGCAGTTTAAATAATCAGGAAGTGAATTTACTGTGTTTACTTCCTGATAGTTCTAACTGACAGGAAGTGAATTTACTGTGTTTACTTCCTGATAGTTCTAACTGACAGGAAGTGACAGGCAGTTTCTATCACATTCTATGGAGAACTGTATATCACTGACTTTCCTCTCCATTAGAATATAACAGGAAATCTAATTAGAATTTGACCATTAGAGGGCACTGCTAATGTAAAAAACACATGGGTTTAAACTGTAATAACTCTGGAAATATAAATCTCTTGGCAGTGGGAGTACCCTTATTTTATATATTTTTTCATAAAAAAGTTTACTGCTCCTTTAAGAATTGTATGAAACAATTGTGTATATTATACAGGTACTGTTTTATGAATCCTTTGATTATACATATATTATGGCATTGACTTTTGGACTGAACTGGACTATTTGAGGGATTTCGTCCCAACATTGAAACATATTTTTTTTAATCACTACCATTGCTATTATCATATCCATATTTTTCTATGTTTTGCGCAGGTTTCTTTGTTTGTAATACTCTCTAATGTCATGGCAGCTCCACTCCAATTGCAGCCTTTTTGGCAGCATCAGCAAACTGACCCACTAATCTAGAATCTTTATGGCATGTCCAGAGGCGTAACTAGAAGCCTCCAGGCCCTGGTGCAAGAAGCACCATGGGCCCCCCCCACACACACACATTGGCCCTCTCCAAAATGCCCCCATCTCCTACCTCACTGGAGTGGCAGGAGCCCGGAGAGGTGTGTTCATCTCCCGCGCGGTCCTCTTCAATAATGCAGAGCGCTGGGAGATGATGTAATCTCCCAGCGCTCTGCATTACTACAGTGCCAGACGGAGATCGCGGGCGCCAGGCAGAGGGGTTGCAGGGGGCGGCCGGGCCCCCTGGAGCGACGGGCCCGGTCGCGAGTGCGACCCCTATAGTTACGCCATTGGGCATGTCTCTGACATGTGGTAGTGATCAAGTAAGACACACAGCCATGCATGGATGAAAACCAGGCCACGGCTCTACTGAATTGTTACACAATACACAACTACAACTTCAAGCCTTTGCCAAATTTAAAGGTATAAACTTTATGCCCTACTCCTTGACGATCCTAAGCTCAATCCCCATTCTTCCTCCACCCATCACGCCCCATTAGTTGGTCTGTGCAGCACAAAGGAGGGCAGTGCTTACAATCCACGGGTGCTTTTGTACCTAGGACACTGGCTAGACATTTTCTTGTTAACAATATATAACCACCAATTGTTTTACCATTTCCACGCTGGCAAGGGCCCAACACACCAACAGCTGTAACAAAAACATACCCCAGGTGTTTTTACGACATGAGTAAACAAAACCAACCAAATCAACCCCAAAAGGGACTCCACTAAAACGGGGAGGGAGGGCCTGCTTATGTGAATGATGTACCCAAAAGGAAGTGCCCTACCTAGAAACCCCTTTATATATGATTACCCCCCTTAGCCTTCCCAACAACTCCTGCCGTGAGCAAATCCTGACACTTCTTGCTAGATCCCCCAGCCCAGTCATGATCCCTTGTCATGTTGTTGTGGGGAATTCTTTCCTGCTTCATTAGATGTTGTTTATTCATGTCGTAAAAACACCTGGGGTATGTTTTTGTTACAGCTGTTGGTGTGTTGGGCCCTTGCCAGCGTGGAAATGGTAAAACAATTGGTGGTTATATATTGTTAACAAGAAAATGTCTAGCCAGTGTCCTAGGTACAAAAGCGCCCGCGGATTGTAAGCACTACCCTCCTTTGTGCTGCACAGACCAACTAATGGGGTGTGATGGGTGGAGGAAGAATGGGGATTGAGCTTAGGATCGTCAAGGAGTAGGGCATAAAGTTTATACCTTTAAATTTGGCAAAGGCTTGAAGTTGTAGTTGTGTATTGTGTAACAATTCAGTAGAGCCGTGGCCTGGTTTTCATCCATGCACGGCTGTGTGTCTTACTTGATCACTACCACATGCCAGAGACATGCCATAAAGATTGTTTGTTCCTAGCTCAGCAGATCCATTTGGTTTTCTGGCATCTGGCTTACTGCGCCAATGTTTCAGGACACCTTGGGATATAATTGTTTTTATAACCACTTCTCTCAAACTTTATGCTTTCTCCTTAACCCTCTGAGTGTCAGAAGAGCGTGACTCACATTGCAGAGCAATGCATTTCGCACCTCCAAGGAATTCAAAGGGTTCATGCAGGAATGCGGCAGGCTGGCATTTATACTGACACATTTTGCAAAATGACATGATTTGTGTGCGAATGAAATGCTTGGCAGGGTGGCATTTGTACACGTGTATGTTTCTGAGAGCTGAGAACTAGGCACATATGCTGTTCGTTTTGTACCTGATATGGGTACAGAATCAGTTTGGCAAGTTAGATGGTAAGGGGGGGTGGGGGGGGTAAAATGGCACTGCAGATTCATAAAACATCCCCAACTATAAGTGGACTTAGCTGCAATCAGACAGCATATTAATTATGTCTCAAACTGCATCATGTGACTGAGTGAAGTTAACCCTTTTCGTGTTCGAGAGGATGAGCGATACACTGGCACTCAAAGGCGTAAAAGCATAGAGTGAGAAAGAATGAGTTCACACGGGAAGAAGGATGAGCTCGGAGAGGAGCCAAAAGATAAGACAGGATTGAGGACAGGGATGGCAAACTGCAGACTTGGAAACACAGAAAGAAAAGAACTAATGAGAAATAGTAAATGATAAGAGTGATAAATTCTACACAGTGAAAAGAGCTGAAAAAAATAATGCTCACACCGCCCCTACTGTTTGTAGTGCTCTCACTGCTACAAATGCTACCATCGCTCCCTGACTTCCAACTGCTCACGCAGCTTCAACCAGCCCTAGAGTGACCACATGGCCCGGACTGATCAGGAAAGTCCCGGATTTTAAATGTGTGTCCCATGTACCGGGCAGCCCCCTTCTGGTATAATACAAAGTCCCTGAATGAAGAGTCCACAGTACAGAGTTCTAAACACTAGGAGAACTTCCCATTTCCTACAGTGACAAAAAGTGATGCCTCTGCTGGGCTACAAGAAAATGGATTCCAGACAGAGCTCTAAACACTACAGACAGACTTGAGTATTGATCCTGACATCAGACAGGAGCTCCAGTGAAATTTTGTTGTAGTGTAATGCTAGTCTAAGGATTTGGATGTGATGTACATTATCTTGTAGCCCACAACATGCATCACTTTTCTGTGACAGCAGTCAATGGGCAGTCCTCCCTCCAGTATGATGCGCCCTGATGTCCCATGATGTATCATGACCCCTACTGCATAGCTGGACTAGAGCTGAGGACAGGTACTCTGCTGTACTCGTCTCCACAGTGTCCCTGAATTAGGGTTGTCAGCCAGCCGGTATTTTACCGGCAGGCTGGTAAAAAATTGGCTTCTGTCCAATGTTGAGTCTATGGAGAGAATGCCATAGCCGGTATGAAAAGGTGGCATCCCTACCCTGAATGGCAGAATTAAAATGTGGTCATCCTATCCAGCCCACCAGCTTCAACTGCTCCCCCAGCTCCAACTTCTCTTCTCAGCTCCAACCACTCCCACCTCTCTCCCAGCTCCAACCATTGCCACAGCTACCCCAACCCCATTTCCTTTCAGAACCCAAACTCCCACTGCTCCCCCAACTTTCACCA
Source organism: Rhinophrynus dorsalis (assembly GCA_037306005.1). Lineage (NCBI taxonomy): Eukaryota > Metazoa > Chordata > Amphibia > Anura > Rhinophrynidae > Rhinophrynus > Rhinophrynus dorsalis. The sequence goes on along the minus strand of CM074725.1, from coordinate 235,663,799 downwards.
ATCCTACAGCTCTCAATGCTCCTCCAATCTCACCACTCCTCCAGGTCTCACCATTCCCCCCACTACTCCTACCTCTCACCCAACTTTCACTGTTCCTGCTGCTCCCCCCCAACTCCCATACTCCCACCACTACTCCACTCCCACTATTCCCACCTCTGATCAGCTTTCACTGCCCTGACCACAGAAAAATGCACTAATTTGTATTTTACAAATGGAAAAGTATAGTGAGCCAAGCTCTCTTTTCTAACATTATTATGAATGTCTTTGAGTGCCGAAAAGGTGTCCAATGCATCTGGCACTCAAAGGGTTAATACAGGGAACCCCATTGTTCATTGCAACAGAATATGTCTTAAAACTCAGAAATACCCTCAACACATGAATACAACAGTCTCAACACACATACAACAGAATTCTAGATATTTATCTTGGAAGATTCCTAGGGATGATGAAAAACCCTCACAAAACAAAAGGTAGAAAAAACATCATAGTGCGACAGAATGTATTAAACAATACTAATGAAAGATATCCAGAAATACTCACAAAGCTGATGGCTAACAGATCTCTGTTTGCTAAAATTGCTGGATGAACTAGTCAGCTGGGAACTTGTAAGTCTGGATCTGTGGGGGAATAATTCTATCTCAGTTCTATGCTAGACATCTGGACTTATGGCTATTTCAGATCCCACCATGGTATGGTCTAAGACCAACTTCCAATCATGTCCACCAAAGCCCCACTTTCACTCTAATGCTAGGTTTCCAATTAGGCAGAATAGGTAACTGCCTAGAACTCCACATTTTGGGGGGTGCTGGCCACACCCACATTCTGAATTGTGGGTGTGGCCAAATCAATCTCAGTGTCCTTGCCTCAGTTTTACACCTCTTTAGAGGCTATTATTTAACCTCTTGCATGCTAGAGAGATTGAGATCGCTCTAGCAACCAAAGGGTTAAAGCATTTTTTGTTCTTGCCTGTTATAAGTCAAAGGTATTTTCTGTGCCAGGAAACAGTGTGTATGCATAAATGGGAACGCTCCGGATCTGCCTTCGAGACTCCATTTTGTGCAGTTGATTGCCGAGTCTCAGGGGACAGAGGTTGATTCTCTTGTGTTGGTAAGTTTCTTATGAAACTCTGCCCACTTCAGTGAAACTAACTGTTCAGCACATGCCATATCATCCCTGTTCACCCAGAGGAAGGAAAAAAAAACAAAAGCACAGAAGGCATTTCCAGGTAAGCCTCAAGTGGGTAAAAAAATCCTTCCTCACTGCAGCTCCCATTGTGCTTTTTTTAACAGTAGTTTGTCACAGCTCAGGTAAATTTTTTTATGCAAAAGTATATATTGTAGGGATTTTCCTCTTGAGTAAAATAAGGGTACTCCCACTGCTGAGAGATTTATATTTCCAGAGTTATTACAGTTTAAACCCGTGTTTTTTTTTTACATTAGTAGTGCCCTCTAGTGGTCAAATTCTAATTAGTTTTTCTGTTACATTCTAATGGAGAGGAAAGTCAGTGAGGTACAGTTCTCCACAAAATGTGATAGAAACTGCTGAGACACTTCCTGTCAGTTAGAACTATCAGGAAGTAAACACAGTAAATTCACTTCCTGTCAGTTAGAACTATCAGCATACCTGGGAACTTCCAGTTGAGGGCTTCCCGGAGGGTAGTCCTCTGTTCACCAGGGGGTGACAAAAATGACGCTAATCGCTTCAAAAAGGGGCGGGGCTTGCCGCGAGTGAGGGGGGGACTTAACCCTTTGAGTGCCAGAGTGGTACGGAATGCATTGCAAAGCAATGCATTTCTTACCACTCTGGCACTCAGAGGGTTAAAGGTGTCACACAGAAGGCTGGGGACTGAGGATCAGCGGGAGAAAAAGCAGATGTGGCAGAGTTTCAATAGAAACTCTCCACATCCGGAGGAATCAGCCTCTGCCCCGGAGACCAGGTAAAGCTCTGTCAAAACCGGAGTCTCCGGGGCAAATCCGGAGAGTTCCCAGGTATGACTATCAGGAAGTAAACACAGTAAATTCACTTCCTGATTATTTGAACTGCTATAAATTTTGAATAAGATATCTCACAGCGATGGGAGTGACCTTGTTTTATTCAGCAGGAAATGCTCTATAAAATATGTTTTTTCATAAAAATAAGATTACTGCTCCTTTAAAGCGGAACTTTCATATGAGTAACATAGAGCTGAAAATGATAATTACATTAGCGATATCTACAGACTTATACTTGAAAATAAAACGAATTGCTGCATTAACGAAGAAAGAACCTTTTAACCAGGCAGACACAGGCTGGGATTTTGCAGGAGGCGCTCTCTGTGCCTGCGCTGGCAGTTCCTTCCGGTGCCATATGGCACAGTGGCAGTCAACTCACCAGTCATGGAGTTGAAGGGTACGGACAGCGCAGACGCAGAGATGCCGGCTCTGAAAAGATGTCTGCGCTGTTCCCTGGTGCCTGCCTGGTTAAAAGGTTCTTTTTTCATTACTGCAGCAATTAGTTTTATTTTCAAGTATAAGTTTGTGGATATCGCTGATGTAACTATCATTTGCGGCGCTATGTTAATCGTATGAAAATTCCGTTTTAAACTCCCGACATTACATTGTCTTCCCTAACATTGGTAACGTGTTTGTTTGTGCATTCTAAATGCATAACCTTACCTTTATCGATATTAGACCTGATCTGGCAACCTTCTGCCCATTTAATCAGTTTATCCAAATCTTTCTGCAGAGAACAAACCTCCTGCTCCGTATGTATTTTCTCACACAGCTTACTGTCATTAGCAAATATTGAGAAAATACTTTCAATTCCCACTTGTACATCCTATATAATTATTCGCTAGGATGTTTGTCAGAAGCTGTCATGCGCATTAGAGACTGCCCGAAAACACACAACGCTGGGAGCACGGAATGCTGGGAGTTCTGTGCTGGGAGCATTCTGTGCTTTTGGGCAGTCTCTACAGTGCATGACTGCGTCAGCGGCAGGACGCAGAGCAGGACCGGCCTCTTAACTCTTTGAGTGCCAGAGTGCAAAGCAATGCGTTACGTACCCCTCTGGCACTCAAAGGGTTAACATCACCTGGACCTTGTTCCATGCACACGGGCTTTTACACTAGCCATTAATAAACAAATTAAACAGCATTGGGCCCAAGGCTGAATCCTCTGTTACCCCACTTACAACTTTATACCATTGTGTAAAGGTTCCATTTACAGCAACTCTCTGCTATCTATCATTTAACCAGTTCTCTATCCATGTACAGATAACACCTCCCAAACTGAAGCCTTTTAATTTATCCAGTAATCTGTTATGAGGCATTGTATCAAAGGCTTTTACAAAATCCAAGAATACTACATCAACAGCAAATCCTTTGTCCAAATTACTGCTTACCTCTTGCAAGTAAATTAGTTTGGCACTGTATCTTAGAACCATTCTTGGAATCTCTCTATATATTTTGCTGCATATCTCTGCACTTTTTCCACTTCAATAATATCTTTTCTAAGAACTGGCACCCAAAATTATACTTCATATCCTAGATCAGGTCTAACGAAAGATTTATAAAGAGGTAGAATTATATTCCCATCCCGTGCAGCTATATCACTTCATCTACATGACAGTTCCCTACAGGCTCTTAAAGCAGTTCAGTGACACTTGGGTGAATGGACAATGATGATTCTGCTCTATCTCAGGCGCTGGAATCAATATTAAGTCCCTACGTCTGCCTAAACTCAATTTACTAAGTTACATACACTAAGAATCCTCCCCTTAATGCCACTTGTGCCAGAGGGATTACAATGGTGCGGTCTGTGGGTATTTCTGGGCATTCCCGTCCTCAATTCCCTATTTCCCGTGAACCGGGGAGAAAAAAGTGACATCGGGATCCTGGAACGAAGAACCAAAGTCAGGGACTGTCCTGAAATATCAGGGACGCTTGGACAGTATGCCATTATGCAGTTAGTTTTCTCTAGAAATACTACAGCTTGCTTTTTATACTTAAAGGGATAGTATTGTTTCACAATAAAATCAGCTCCAATTAATGTTCATAGTATTTGGGCCATGGAGAGTGTTATTTCAATACGGTCAGAGTTGTAGTTTGAAAGTAATTGAATGATAAAGTATCCCCCCTCCCACTCCCTTTACTGCTCATCTCAGAGCAGCAAGACTGTCCTGAGGGATCACAGAGAGGGACAATCTTCAGTGATCATAAGGAAAAACCTGTCAAGGGCGGCATGATTTTCATTGTTCTCACAGTAAGAAGATTGTCCCTTTCTGTGAGCGGTGTGGTCTGTGGACCAAATTGCACATCTGAGGTAAGCTGTGTTACATTAGGTAAAAGGGGCAGGAGGGGAATATTTTTTCATTCAATTACTCTTGTACTACAACTCTGACAGTACTGAAATAACACTCTCCATGGTCCAAATACTAAGAAGATTAATTGGAGCTGTTGTTTTTGTGAATCATTACTATCCCTTTAAGGCCCACTTTGGCACTCAGGGGGTTAAAGACAGCAATCTTGTTCAAGATTGCAATTTGAACGAATGGAGTTTTTTTTTTTTCCCCCCCCATTGCAATCAGAGACGCTCAGCGGAAAGATAACTGCCCGTCGCGAGCTCTTAACACAGAGGAAAAGAAAAAGGAAAAGAAATTCACCTCCTGTGGTTCCCCCTGGAACTCTAAAGAGAGAGAGAGAGCGGTCTGCTGGAGCAGGCGGCCACTACCAATGCTGAAATCTGCACTTCTTTCCTCGACAGAGGCTTTCCTGCCAGCCGAGCGTAACGACAGGGGAACGGCAGAGTTAATATCCCTGGGCTGATTTTGTTCTGGATCACCCCAAGGGGATAGCTATGGGTCGACAACTTCTGCTGATAACTGTAATCGTTAAGTGCAAAGTTAACTTGTACAATGCCGGAATGAAACCAGGCTGAAAGCAAGATAATTAGGTCTATGTGCAGAATGGGAACTAGGCCGATTGTGGGGCAAACCAAACACATTATAGACAGCAAATAAAAAAATTACCTTTGATTTCAAAGGGGTTTTAACCTCTTGAATTCTAGAGAGGTCTCCAGTGCATTGAAGACCTCTGTAGAATTCAAGGTGTTAAAGGTCCTATTTAAAGGAGCATTAAGCTTTTTTTATGAAAAAATATATATTGTAGGGATTTTCCTATTGAGTAAAATAAGGGTACACCCACTGCCGAGAGATTTATATTTCCAGAGTTATTACAATTTAAACCCATGTTTTTTTTACATTAGCAGTGCCCTCTAGTGGTCAATTCTAATTTGTTTTCTGTTAGATTCTAATGGAGAGGAAAGTCAGAAAAGTCAGAGACATATAGTTCTCTATAGAATGTGATAGAAACTGCCTGTCACTTAGAACTATCAGGAAGTAAACACAGTAAATTCACTTCCTGATTATTTAAACTCCTTGTTTTATTCAGCAGGAAATGCTCTATAAAATATGTGTTTTCATAAAAAAAAGTTTACTGCTCCTTTAAAGGGGAACTATCACTTGTATTAATGTTGCCTTTATTCCAATGCTTCTTTGCAGTGAGCATGTAATCTTTTTTTTTTTTTTTAATATAATTTGCTATTCTCTGAGATATTTGCTTTAAAATGGAACTACCACCCAATATAAAGTTGATCCCTCCAATAATTATGCATATGGTGAATAGCTTCTTAATAGTGTTATTATCTGACACAAGTACCATGATCTGAAGTAATTCTGTTTCTCCAGAGACTGACGGCCAGGCTTCTTGCTGTAGAGTCATCTGTGAGCCTGCGCTGTCTGTCCCTTCCAGTACCTATCGGCTCCATGCAGCGCCTCCTAGAGGAGACCAGGATGGATAGCACAGGCGCGCAGACGTCTCTAAGCCAAGATGTCTGCTTGCAAACCTGGGCACCGGTCTCTGAAGAAACAGGATTACGTCAGATTGTGGTACATGTCGCAGATAATAACACTATTAAGAAGCATGTCACCATATACCTAATTATTGGTTGGTGACTTTATATTGGGTGGTAGTTACGCTTTAAATTTAATGCGGTGGCGTCACTTCAGGACAGACTGCGGTACACCTCAGTACCGCAGCCTATCAATCTTCGTCTCTTCCCCTCCCCAAGTTGCGCCTCGTTCCAACCTCCTCCGATGATGGAGGATTTCTCCACATAAGCTGCAATATCTTTTGAATAAAACACCTCTCAGAAGTGTGAGTATCCTTCTTTACCCAGGAGTATAAAGCTTACAATATATATATATATATATAGTTTTACATGTTAGGTATTACTATCCCTTTAACCCCTTAAAGAGTTAGTAATGCTCGAATTTAAGTTTATGCAATATGGTAGAATTTAAAAAACTAAAGTATCTGGAGAAAGTCCCATCTCTGACACCTTTACGGTATGAGAGATATTCGCCACTAAAGTTCCCCCCTCCCTCTCCTTCTCCTGACATTAGCGCTCTACTGACAGCAGGAGATCCCGGTCCTGGGACCAGCCGGCGGCTCTTCAGCAGAGCCGAAATAGCGATATTGGAAAAGAAGTACTTCATTGTGAAGATCTACAAAAACGTGCCTGTTTTGCAATCACATTTTGTAGACCTTTCCAGTGAAGTAATTCTTTTTAAAGATCGCTATTTCAGCTCTGCTGAAGAGCTGCCTCGAGTCGGCCAATACGGATCTCCTTCTGCCAGCTTTACAGCTGACATCAGGAGAAGGGGAGGGAGGGGGGACTTTAGCAGTGAATATCTCTCAATCCATAAAGGTTTGAGAGATGGGACTTTCTCCAGATACTTAATTTTTTTTAAATCTACCATATTGCATCAACTTAAATTCAGGCATTACTAACCCTTTAAGGACCCATGACGTGCCAGGACCATCATGGCAGTTTTGCACTTAAGGACCAGTAACAGTCCTGGCACATCATGGGTTTCTGGGGTCCTCGCACAACTGCACGCTGCTTGGGGACCCCTTAATCCGATGGGCTAAAATACACGCCTTCACTGCCAGCCGCGTTTGGTCATTTAGGGAAGGGAATTTTATAGCCACTGAGATAAAAGTGGTGTCCCTTGGTGCAAATGTATGCTTCAATCCCCCCCCCCCAACGCAATGTGTGGGACTCCTCTCAAACACACAAGGGGTTAATATTCATATTTTAAACCTTTGAATGCCAGAGATGTTGCAATGTGTTGGATAACTCTCTGGCACTCAAACGGTCAGTCACTGGTAATTCCCCCACCTCCCCGTGACACCATTAGTCTTCCCTAGACCTCTTCCAATATGCTTCTGACCCTTTGAGTGCCAGAGGGGTAAGCGATGCATTGCAAAGCAATGCGTCGCGTACCCCTCTGGCACTCAAAGGGTTGAAAATAAGGCCCAGGTATGTGTGTGTGACGTGGAAGGGGCGGAACAGTGTCAAGGACAGCTGTAAAGTCTATACTGCATCTGACTGTGTGCATGTTCAGATTTATAATTCCGTCACTGACTGTTTATTTTTATTTATGGTGTACATTTTCTTCCAAGGCAATTGTAATAATCTCCCTTCTCCTCCTGTAATCAATAATTGCTGCACGTTCAATTAATGTGACTGTTGAGAAGAATAGCTATTTATACGTACGCACAGATGAAGCAGCACTCTTTCCTTGCAACAGGAGGTGGGAGATCTGGAACGAACCACAGTAGTCCTTAAAGGGGAAATAAGATCTACTGATAATAGCCGTCTACTTACCTTGCCGTGGTCAGAAAAGATGAGTGGGTCCTATGAATTTTGCACTTGTGGCTTTGTGCAAGAGATAATACCTTCAGTTTTTTCTGGATGTCATATTAATGGAGGCGGACATGACAGCCGCTTGCAGTTTTTTCAGCTGAAGCTGGTAGAGTGCAATAGTCTACATAAGTGTGAGGTCCTGTGGTCCTGCCATCTACTGTGATGTCTGCTTCCATGGAAATGGAATGCAGGCCTGATTGAATATGTTATCTCTTGAACAAAGGAAGACGGAAAAAATTCACACTGGCCATTAGGATTTGCTGCCCATATTAAGTTAACTTGGGGTTAGTATTAACCCTTTGAGTGCCCGAAGGGTTCACAACGCATTGCAAAGCAATGCGTTGTGTACCTGTCTGGCACGCTAAGGGTTAAAATGTTTAAAGAACCTGGCAATTCTAGGTCTAAACCTCTGACTTTCCTTAACTTTTATTTTTTGAATTTGGTATAAAAAATATCTTTATCACGATCACAACAACAACAACATGGCAATACATTACTGTTTTATTTCTATGAAAGGTCTTTCCACTGTCAGATCAGTAACAGAGCTCAGATGGGGAGTTGATGTTCATTTAGAGGAACTGAAACAATTAATATGTGAAAATATATATATATTGTTGAAGTTATCCTGAGAAAACAAGGAAACTCCCACTGCTGTGAGGTGTTTTATTCAAGAGTTATTCCAGCTGAAACTTTAATTTTTTTAGTTTGAGAAACGGGACATACCTAAATTTATTTATATTTTTAATTCGTACAATATTAAAAATAGTTAAATTTAAGTATTACTATCCCTTTAAGCAAGTAATGCATTGGGGACCTCTGTAGCACTGAAATGGTTAAAAACCCCATTTAAAGGGATAGTAACACTTAAAATGTAAAAAATATATATTGTAGTGTGATATATTGAGTGTCCCTTAAAACAAGGGAACTCTCACTGCTGAAAGGTGTTTTATTCAAAAGTTATTATAGCTCAAAGTTGAATTTTTTTAGGTGCAATATCACAATGGCCTGAAATTGTACAGTGGTGCTGTTGTTACACCATCCTATGGACAGCTCTGGTCCCGGGACCATAAATCTCCATAGGATGGTGTAGCAATAGAGACACTGTACAACTTCAGGCCACTGTGATATTGCACCTAAAAAATTCAATGAGCTGTAATAACTTTTAAATAAAACACATTTCAGCAGTGGGAGTACCTTTGTTTTACTCAAGGGATAAACCCTACAACATATTTTTTTATTTAAAGTGTTACTATCCCTTTAAATATGCAGATAGCTACACCACCAGTGAATTAGAATCATACATGGGAACTCCCTGAATCTGTCCCAGAGACTCAGGATTTAAAGTGATAGTAATACTTGAAATTAAACCATTTAATTCTGTAGATCTTTACAAAATAAGCTAATTGCGCCATTTCCGATCTCCCAAACCTTTATGGTTTGGGAGATATAAGTCTGCAAAGTTCCCCCTTCCCTCCCCTTGTGGTGACGTCATTTGCAAGCACACGTTGTAGACCGTTCACATGAAGTATTTCTTTGTAACTACCGTGATCACGGCTCTGCTGAAGAGCCGCAGGACAGTCTATGGACTGCGATCTCCGTCTGTAAGTTTTAAAGCTGACGTCAGCACAAGGGGAGGGAAGGGGCAACTTTGCAGACATATCTCCCAAACCACAAAGGTTTGGGAGATCGGAAACAGCACGATTCGTTTATTTTGTAAATATCTACAGAATTAAATGGTTTGAATTACAAGTATTACTATCACTTTAAGAATAAATTATCGGTTCTCCTGGGACGGATTCTCCAGCTTTTATTTTAAAAATGTAGAAATTTGGGGAAATGTGTTTGTGTTAGTTACAATATCTTCTGAAGTGTCTTTTACCCCGCACTGCATAAGGAGGTAAAATTATAATGTTACAATGCTCATGGTGTTATATTTAAATTAATAATAGTGCTCAAGGGGTTAAATATATTCTAATTAAAAATATAACCAAACTGGATGTATACACACATCCATTTATTCTGAGCACTGATGTCCTTAGAGTTAGATTTCAATATATTGATATTTTCTTGCATTTATTTGTGGCTGATTTTTCAATTGTTTCAACCTCATCATAAACGAGAAATACAAATTCTGATTTATTTAAATGGGGCTTTTAACCCCTTGAATGTTAAAGAGGTATGCATTGGAGACCTCTCTAGTATTCGGTGGGTTAAATCTATGGCATTTTTTGTTAGTACCTTATGGAGAATTCCATTTGCTCCAGAATTGTGCATTAGGCCTTAGGTTTTTATATATATTTTTTTTGTAGTCTCCCAAGTGTAATACCATCAATGACCACAAGGAGTAGCTGTTACATTACACTGCACCGATGGGAAAAGAGTACAGCGCCTCTTGGAGGCCATTTGTGTTAATCTTCCTCTTGAAGCCCCAAAAATATTAAAACAAAGGATTAAAAAAAATTTCACCAAGCTGTTATTTATAGGAAAAGAGTACAGCGCCTCTTGGAGGCCATTTGTGTTAATCTTTCTCTTGAAGCCCCAAAAGTATTAAAAGAAAGGATTCAAAAAATTTTCACCAAGTTGTTTATTTATAGAACCTTTTTTTGTTTTGTTTTGTTTTTAAAGTTTTCACCTGTTGGCGATTCGTTATCAGCGTGCAGGGCTGCCATAAATCCTGTGTCAAAGTAGTATATTATAGTATATTATTCAATATGAGTGATTATATCAGATAGAGAATGTCAACAGTTTATAATCGCAGAGCAAATTGAAATGGCATTTATCACTTTGGGAGTAGATGCATCTCCCATACCAGTGCGTCAATATTTCCTGCTTGCTCTAGAGCCTAATAAATCTCTTTAACACTTCCAGTGCAACAGGGGTATCCACTTGAAATGCACTGGATAACCCAGTGGTGCTCAAACGGTTAAACTAACAGTCTGCAAATACACTGTTGTGCATCGCTGAATAATTTTTAACTTCTCTATAAATAAATATAAATTAGAATTACAAAGATTTTTATTCTTGTTTGTGCTATATACCATAATTTGTATTAATTCCTGCAGGAAAATACAGTACAGATAATGTGGGCCGTATTGGATAATGTGGGCTGTATCAGATAATGTGGGCGTTAGTACAATTCCAGAGGCAACTGCACCATACAGCAGAAATGAAAATGCATCCAATTCCCATTGATTTCAATTAGGTTTTATTTAACTCTTTGTATGTTAGAGAATTCTCAGTAGCCGGGAACTTTGATGGCAGCAGCCCTTGAAGCGACAAGTATGGGTGGAGGTGGGAGTGTCCAAATTATGCAAATCACATCACAATGTGGGAGGAGCTTCATAGAAGTAGGTGGGATTGGGAGGAGGAAAGGTGGTGTTTATCCCAAAAATGAACAGAATGAGGCCAGAGTGGATGGACTGGATGAGAAAGTGGGTGGAGTTAACACAGATCTTAAATATCCAGTGAATGACCCTTTGTCCCCAGAGACCATGTACTTAAAGGAGCAGTAAAATTTTTTTTATGAAAAAAATATAGATTATAGGAAGTTTCCTGCTGAATAAAATAAGTGTACTCCCACTGCTGATAGATACATATTTTCTGTTTTTTATTACTGTTTTAACCTGTGCTTTTTTACATTAGCAGTGCCCTCTAGTGGTCAAATTCCAATTAGTTATTCTGTTACGTTCTAATGGAGAGGAAATTAAGTGACTTACAGTCTGTGATAGAAACTGCTGAGTCACTTCCTGTCAGTTAGAACAATCAGGAAGTAAACACACAGTAAATTCTCTTCCTGATTATTTGAATGTTATAGCGTTTGAATGAAACAAGTGACAGCGGTGGGCGTGACCTTGTTTTACTTAGCAGGAAAACGCTATAAAATATAGCATACCTTCCAAGTGTCCCTCTTTCAGAAACAAACCCCTCTGTCCCTCTTTCCGACCCTGGTGTCCCTCTCCTTTTGGAGATCAGACTTTGTGGTGTGTATATAAAAGTGTATCACATTGCTCCACAGCAATAAAAGTCACATTAATGCTTATTTAAACTTCACTATTTGTGTTTACAAATTAGTCTGTGTGAATAAAATACCTAGGTCTTGTTCTAACTCATTTATTCAGATACACAAAGAAGTGTCAGTAGGTCATAAAATAACCTAAAAATTATTGTTAATGCCCTGCCCCACCAGCCACGTTCCTAGCACCACCACCTAAAACACTAGTGTCCCTCTTTGGCCATTTGAAATGTTGGGAGGTATGATATAGCTTTTCATTAAAAAAAAACCGTTTACTGATCCTTTAAGTCAGAAAACTGGAGTCTGCAGGGCAGATTAGAAGAGGTCCAGGTATGGCGGCCTCTCAAAGCACTTTGATTCAATACGTTGGAGCATTCAAGGGGTTAAAAGTCCCATTTGCGTTGCAATGCTTTGGATACCTCTCTGGCACTCAAAGGGTTAAAGATCAATGAGAACCCATGGTGCAGTTGATTTCCACCAGAATTGCACCTTTTTGAGGAATACTGCCCTGTTTTTTTTTTTTTATTTGGGGGGTAAAAGGCTCTCATCCTTCAGAGTTCCCCCACAAAAAACTACCCTGGTGACAAACGAGTTTCGTGCTCGGAAGAGAGTCACATGCAAGAAATGCGATGCACGCTTTATGGCGCGTAACACCGCTGCGTTTATATTGTAATCCTGGAAGATTGGAAAAAAAAAAATGAACCCTTTGAGTGCCAGAGAGCACTGCAATGCACTCAAGGGGTTAAAATGAAGTCAATGAGGCCGATATACATAGGAGTTCTGGAACATTTCCGGAGTAATTGCACCATAGGGGGACAGACAAAAGTTCCCATCAATTTGACCCCTTGTCCGACAATGCATTGGATACCTCCTTGGCGCTTATTGGGTTAACCGGGGCTTTTTTCTAACCTCATGAATGCTAGAGTGGTGTCCTGCGGATTGCTTTGCAAGATGTTGCTGACTTTCCTGGCATTTAAGGAGTTAAAATCCCCCATTTAAATCCATGGAAATTTGGGGGATTTTTATCAGCTCCCTGTGGCGCTATTGGTTTGCTCCGGAATTGCTCACGTTCCGGAAAACATCGGCCTCCATGAGCCACATGTAAACAGGAACAGTGTAACAATTCAAGGACAAACCAGCAGCATCAACAAGAATTAACCCCTTGCATGCTAGCGAGATTCCCCATGGGTTGCTTCACAATACCCTGGAGTCCTCTATAGCATTCACAGGTTTAAAAGCCCCATTTAAAGGGGTAGGAACATGTGGATAGTAAGGCACAGTCGATTACTCAATATACTTTTTTAGAACGAAGTGTACCTTTCTAAGTGTCCATAACATTGTAGTATTCGTGTTGTTTTATTTTAACCGTTTGATTGCTAGAGAGGTATCCAACTCATTGCAATGCAATGCGTTGAATACCTCTCTGGCAATCAAACGGTTACAGTGTCCCCCTCCCGCCCCTTTCCATACGTCACGCTGACTTTCCTCAGAGCAGCAAGCCAATCCGGATGGATCGCGACGAGGGACAATCTTGTATCAGCATAAGGAAAATCCTGCCCTCCTCCGCCAGGGTTTCCCTTATACTGATAGAGACAATATTGTCCCTCACTGAGATCTGTCCGGTCAAGTGACCGGCTTTCAGATCTGAGGGAAGGCAGAGTGATGTATGGAAAAGAGCTGAGAGAGGGATACTTTAAAATAAAATAACACGGAGACTACGATGTTAGAAAGGTACACTTCGTTATAGAAAAGTATATTGAATAATCGACCTTGCCATAATATCCACACAATACTATATCTTTAAATCAATGTGAATGTTTGCGTGTTCCCTATAGTGCAGTTGGTTTCCACCAGTATTGATCCACTGTCATCTTTATACCTATACCCAATAATTCTTAATAAAGCAACATTTCTCTACCTTCCCATCTCCATACATTTCCCTGTTACCCGATTAGACTGTAAGCTCTCTGGAACGGGAATATTCCTACTGTTTTTTAAATCTTTGCACTTAACCCTTTGCATTAAAGAGGAGGCATGCAATGCATTGCAAAGCAGTGAGCTGCACAACTCTTTGGCACACAAGAGGTTAAGGTAATTCTAAAATTATTATAAGAATAGTACATAATCATGATAAAATCATAATTACTGTTATTTTTCTTTCACCCATTTAATGTTTTGTTTTTTTTATTAGGTGTTCGTTGCAGTGAGCGCAGTGAGTGGCAGTGAGTGATTTACAGACGTGTGTACAAAACAGCACTGGTTTACAGTAAAATAAAATACATATGTTCTAAGAATAGAGCGCACGGTTAATTCTGCTTGCTGTCTCTGTGACCCATTTCTGTTTCGCTGAAATAACAAAATAATTTTACGCTTCTGTTCATTGAACTGGGCTAAAATAGAGCCAGTGACATTTCTAGCATTAAGCTTCCCGTTTTCGCCTCTGGACGGCTGGCGGATTTAGAGGTCTGAATACGCTGTCTGCTAATGTAATCACCCTTGAGACAAATTAACTCCAGTGGAATTCATTGCTTCAACATGAAAGGGAATGGGTTAAGGCAGGACTCCTGCTTTTTATTTCTCGTCAAACCATCCTGCAACCTTTTACACATTTACAAATTAACCCCTTGTATACTAGAGGTATCTGAGACCTCTATAGCACCCAAAAGGTTAAAGATGTCGTTTTTTTTTTTTTTTTTTTTAACCCTTTGAGTGACAGAGGGGTTCGCAACGCATTGCAGAGCAATGCGTTGCGTACCTCTCTGGTGCTCAAAGGGTTAATAAGAAGGACCTTACATGGCACAAAACACAATATAAGAAATGTCTTTATATAATGTAAAAAAATAAAAGAAAAAATACATTTAAAAATAAATAAAATAACTAAACCGGTCATAAAATCATAAAAAAAAACAATTGTCTTCAAAGTTGTTCTCACAATCACTGAGTTGTGTAGGTACGCACACAGTAACAGCTTGGGAATCTTTACACAAGGCCTCTTAACCCCTTGATTGCCGGAAAGATGTCCATCCCTTTAAGTGCACTTGTGTAATAGTATTAGCGCTAAAGCCGTGTTCATAAGCGCATTGCCTGCCAAACACTACATAAAAACTCTTACGCCTAAAAGAAAATGGCCACTTCCTCCAATGGGAGAGGAATGTGGGGGGGGGGGGGCGTAAGGACAGTGCATGGAAATCAGTTGTTTTAGGATGTATTATACCTCATGTACTAACAAGATGTAGACAAAATTGGTTCTATGTTATTATTAATATATTAATCTTTATTGTTAATATTAATCTTTATTATTCATATTAATCTTGATTTTCAGGCAGATCACGTCAGGACGGTGACCCTGTGCCTTCTTTTAGTTGCCTGCTACATTTAATCAGTGACCGTACTTTTTTGGCACTCTCGCCACCAAGAATAAGGTGACCTGGTACTTTTCTTTCTAGAAAATCACCCCTGTAACAGGTCAATATATTCAGCAACACTGTATTACAGGGATCAAATAAGGCATTGCTTTTAACATTCATTTTTCCATATTCTGGCAAATTCTATAGGACAGTAATTCACAACCACTTCAGGTTGTCCCCTTTTTTCCATACAGACACTGACGGAGATGTGAATGTTGACTTTAAAATGTATATACATGGAAACTGATATGAACAATGTTTTTTTTACTATTCTGATTGTGGGTGCTTAGAATAGCTATATTTATATACATGTAACCTTCCTTACACTCTTGACAAATGACATATAATATTTTAGGGGTGCTCCAAAAATTGATAATTGCATGGTAACCCTTTGAATGCCAGAGGGGTATGCAAAGCATTGCAAAGCAAGGGGTTAATGGTGCCCCGATAAAACAAAGTTTCAGAACCACCACTATAGGGCGTTCAGACTTGTTCCCATTAGAGGCTTGTGGTAGCGGAGGTTTGCAATGAGTGACGGTATGCACTAATGGAGTTTGAACATGAGCCCAGCTGCAGGCGTTTCAGGTTTATGGATAAGCGAAGCGCATAGGTTGTGCTGATGGATTTGAACATTATCCTGTATGTGTTGGACACCCCCTCTGGAACGCAATGGGTTAAGGCCGAATGTGTTGGTACCCAAATCTAGATTCCATTTTCAGCGTACCCCTAATTCAATGCACATTTCACTGATACACCATAACCACGAATGGATTCTCATAATATTCACAAGGAATCCAATGATTATACGCTTAGATAAATAAGTGGATTGTATTAAGGAGAACTGAAATAATTTTGGGGCGAGCCAAATGCACCATAGCGATGAAATACAATATTTCCCAAGTTCCCATTGATTTAAATGGAGCTTTAAATCTCCTGAAGTTTAGAGAGATCTCCAATGCATTGTGAAGTAATGAATCGGAAACCTTTCTAGCACTGAGGCATTTAAAATGTACATTTAAATCAAGGTGAATTTTGACTTCTTCCCTAGCGTGCTTTTGGTTTGTCCCGAAAACATTGTAGTTTCTTAATAAATTAGCTTCAAAGTAGCCAGATGCATTGCTGTAGTCATAACACACGAATTAACCCTTTGAGTGCCAGAGGGGTACGCAACGCATTGCGTTGCGTACCCCTCTGGCACTCAAAGGGTTAAAGATACCACAGCAGGATCTCCCCGGCTTCAGTTTCCCCAATTGCAGTGAGGGTGATGCACTGAGGAAATGTGTAAGCAATTACGAATAAACGTTTCCTTTGATTCAGATTGGGATTTTAACCCCTTGAATGCTAGAGAGGTCTCGCAATGCGTTGTAGACCTCTTTAGCATTCATGGGGTTAAAAACTGTTTTTAATCCGGTGGTTCATTTTAATGTTGTCGGTTGTGGTTTAGGCTTGACCCAGAATTGCACCACATATCTCAGTGCGTCACCCTCGCTGTGTATGGGAAACTGCAGCCAGGAAAATCCTGATACCTTTTTCATGGAGTAAATCTGCACAGCAGGGGGACACAGAAAAGTTGATTTGAATCAAGCTTGTATCCACTTGAATCCTCATCCTTTATTTATATTATATTTTATTTATATATAGCGCCAACTTATACCACAGCGCTGTACAACAGAAAACAGACATACAGAGATATAAAAGAATATAAATGGAACATAGAATACTTAAGGATGAGGTGGGGGCTTGCTGGTAAGAGCTTAGTCTACTTTAGAAGAAGGTAGGTGGGACACAGAAGGTGCAAACGCTATGGGGTGCAAGTACCTGCCACAATGAATTGCTTAGCAATACATTAAATACCGCTTCAGACTTTATGGCATTTAAATTCCCAATTAAATCAATAGGAATTTGGGGAATTGTAATTTGTTCCCTATGGTGCAATTGGATGGCTTCAGGATTTCTTCTTGGTACATTAGAATCAGTGACATGTTTTGAAGTTCATCTATGGACGGTGCTGTTGGCGACCACACAATGCAAATACTATTGTCAAGCTAGTGTTAACCAGAGACAAGAAACTCATGTTCTACCTCTCAGAGACTGACGGCACTGAGAGGTCCACATCATGAGACGGGTGCGATGGGCAGACCCAGGGAAGCTGGGGAACTGGAACGATTTTGGTCCAAGCCATTTGCATGATAGGGGACAAATGAAAAGCTCTCACCGATTTAAATTGGGACTTTAACCCTATGATTGCCAGAGAGGTCTCCAAGGCATTGCATAGAAATACACTGGAGACCTCTCTAGCAGTAAAGACGTTAACCCTTTCAGCGCCAGAGGGGTACGCAACGCCGTACCCCTCTGCCACTGAAAGGTTAAAAGACCCATTTAAATCAACAGGAATGTTGGTAATTTTTATTTATGTTCTGTGGTGGAGTTGGTACGCTCCAGTTCCTCCTAATACATCAGCCTCTGGATCTCCAGGTTTGGGGGGAGGGTTCCAAAACAAAAATAAATGTATAATAATTCCTAGAATCCATTAAAGTGGTGGTCAACCTGCAGCCTAGATGCAATTGGACTACAGTTCTCATCATCCTAAGCCTGTCATTGGCTAGCTGCAGATGATGCAGTTGTAGTCCAACAACAGTTGAAGGGCATCAGATTGGCCAGCTCTGGCACAGTCATACACAGAACAGCAGATGGACTTTTTGAACATTATTTGGGGTGATAAAGCTTTTTGTCGGATAGGGGTATAAGAGTGTAAGGGTGGATCTGGGTAACAGGGAAACCCCTCTCGTTTCCCCCATGACGTCCTAACGTGAAATCCAATAAACTAAAGAGGGACAAATCTATAGAAAACCAATTATACCCAAAAAACCATCTGCGCTGTGCCCTATTTACAACCCCTGGCATTCTAGAGAGGGCTTCGCAATGCATTGCAGACCTCTCTAGCATTCAAGGGGCACATAACGCTATTTCAATCAATGGAAACTTTTTTTGCTTGCACCTCTTTAGTTCATTCAGTTGCACCCTAATAATCATTAACCCTTTGAATGCCAGAGGGGCATCCAACGCATTGCAAAGCGATACATTGGACAACACCCCCCGGCACTCAAAGTGTTAATCTATCACCTGGAGCACTTTGAAAACTACAACAATAGCGTGTCTTGGCACAGTGCGCACTTCACACTGAAAATGGGCATGCAGATTGGAACTTACCACCGAGAAGTTATGTGCAGTGCAAGTGTCCCCACTGAAGTTGCAGCTTTTAAGCATCTCTGCCAGCTGGTGCCCAGTCCGGTTCACAATGTCCAGCATGTCAGGGTCAGGGTACATTAAATCCGAGGCTCTGTGCCCATCCCTGTCTTTCGGTGGCAGACCCGTAAGGTTGGCCAGATGGTAAATGTCGGCGTCCGTGAGAGCCGAATGCCGGAAACGGTTGATGTTACATATGGTGACCGCTGGGAAGATCATCTCGTTCATCACCTCCTCGTCCAGGGCAGTGACATGCGGGTGCTCGAGGTAAAATAAAGCACATTTAGCTGCCTGGTACAGAAAGAACAACAGTGAGGCAATGAACGCCAATGCCCAGAGGGTTTGTTTGACTCCCAGTCTCCCTGTTCGGAAGATATGCCGCAGCCCGTGTAGGGTACTAGTGCTGGCAAACCCTGCCAAGTCCTGACCAGGCACCGGTATCTCATCCCCGATCAGACTTTCTTTCTCCCCTTCCGCTTTCTCCTTCTGGTTCCCATCCTCATCTGCAAACTTGATCTTGCAGACTATCTCGATGGGCATTGGCAGGCGAGTTCGGGGAGACAGGGTTTAGGGGCTTAAGAGATCCTGGAATAACCCCGTCACCCTGTTCCCCCTCTATAATCACTGTCTTGTACCAAAGCCTTTTCCCTGGGTGATGTGAAATATTAAAGGAAAAAAAACAGAGTCTTCTATCGCCCCACTTCCAGTCTCCTTGTTCACCCCTGTGATTCCCCAGTGCCAGAGTACAGAAAAGGGAAAGAACCAAGGAAGAAAACTGAATTGGATTGAGGGAAAGAAATCCGAAGATGGGAGAAAAGCAGCGGACAGGAGAGCAGGAGGTTTGTACTGCTCTTTAGAAATCTCCCAGCCTGCACGGTCCTTCTATCCTTTAAAGGTTTGTCTCCCAGTGACTTTGCTTATCTCGGCAGGCACAGCTGTGAGAGGGATGAAAATCTTGTCTCCTCTTGTGCTTTCTCTCCCAGCACAGACAGCGAGCCTTTAAACAAGTGCTAAAACAATCCCTTGTCTGAGGGAGGGAAAGGGATCCCCATATTACAAGAGAGAGGGAGGGATGGAGGGAACAGAAGAGTGTGTATATGTGTGTGTGAGAGAGAGAAGGAGAGCAGTGTAAATCTGAATGAAATGCTTTAAGCAGCACTGGGCAGTGAGTTCTAGGCAGGCGGAGTGAGGCTGAGGCAGCACACTATGTTCTGAAGCCACACTTGTTTGAATGACTGTACTGGGGAAGCCTGACGTTCACTGACAGCACAAATCTAGGGGTCATATGCGCCAAGTAAAGTTGAGTAATACTCGAATTAAACAATAGTTGGCAAATAAAATGTTATTGTTCATTTAACGCTTTGAGTACCAAAGAGGTATCCAACGCATCTCTGTGGAGACGTTTTCCCCTCTCTTTCACATCTTAGTACATTTGCCCTGTAGTCTATAACTAAACCTCTCTCATAGAATAACATAGGAACTGGAGAGTTTATCTCACTGGAGAAGTTATCTCCTTTTTATCACACCTTAGTACATCTCTCCCTGTAGTCTATAACTAAACCTCTCCCATAGAAAAACATAGGAACTGGAGAGTTTATCTCACTGGAGAAGTGATCTCCACTTCATCACACCTTAGTACATCTCCCCCTGTAGTCTATAACTAAATATCTCCCATAGAATAACATAGGAACTGGAGAGTTTATCTCACTGGAGAAGTTATCTCCTCTTTATCACACCTTAATACATCTCCCTGTAGTCTATAACTAAAGCTCTCCCATAGAATAACATAGGAACTGGAGAGTTTATCTCACTGGAGAAGTGATCTCCTCTTTATCACACCTTAGTACATCTCTCCCTGTAGTCTATAACTAAATCTCTTCCATAGAATAACATAGGAACTGGAGAGTTTATCTCACTGGAGAAGTTATCTCCTCTTTATCACACCTTAATACATCTCCCCTGTAGTCTATAACTAAAGATCTCCCATAGAATAACATAGGAACTGGAGAGTTTATCTCACTGGAGAAGTTATCTCCTGTTTATCACACCTTAGTACATCTCCCCTGTAGTCTATAATTAAAGATCTCCCATAGAATAACATAGGAACTGGAGAGTTTATCTCACTGGAGAAGTTATCTCCTCTTTATCACACCTTAGTACACCTCCCCTGTAGTCTATAACTAAAGATCTCCCATAGAATAAAATAGGAACTGGATAGTTTATCTCACTGGAGATGTTATCTCCTCTTTATCACACCTTAGTACATCTCCCCTGTAGTCTATAACTAAATCTCTCCCATATAATAACATAGGAACTGGATAGTTTATCTCACTGGAGAAGTGATTTCCTCTTTATCACACTTTAGTACATCTCCCCTGTAGTCTATAACTAAATCTCTCCCATAGAATAACATAGGAACTGGAGAGTTTATCTCACTGGAGCAGTTATCTCCACTTTATCACACCTTAGTACATCTCCCCTGAATTATTTCTGGAGCAAACCAAATGCACTGCAGGGGGCAAATACATTTATTTAAATGGGGCTTTTAACCCTTTGAATGTTAGCGAGGTCTCACTCTCCAAAACACTGTAAAGCAATATGTTGGGTGCTTTCTAGCATTTTAGTGGTAAGAAGTCCAGTTTAAATCAATTTGGGGAAAATGTATTTGTCACCTTGTGGTGTATTTGATTTGCCCCAGAATCGATTGTGTCCTTAGTACATCAGCCTTAGGATTTCTTGGATGAGGGGCATAGAGTCCTGTCCTCAGACCCCCCCCCCCCAGTAGTGCCTTTTTTTTTGTCTGTTCAATTAACCCTTTGGGTGGGTATGAGTTGAATGCCTCTCTGGTGCTCAAAGAGTTACTCCCTTGACTTGTAATGTGTTGGACACCCCCTAGCACTCAAAGGGTTAAACACAACTTAGACCACGGGTTCTCA
This sequence comes from Rhinophrynus dorsalis, assembly GCA_037306005.1. NCBI lineage: Eukaryota > Metazoa > Chordata > Amphibia > Anura > Rhinophrynidae > Rhinophrynus > Rhinophrynus dorsalis. The sequence continues at coordinate 235,642,450 of CM074725.1, read as the reverse complement.
CCCAGAATGCCTCACTTTTTCTACAAAGACTTTGACCAAAATGTTGAAATTGAGTTTCCAATGTACATTTATAGAAAGTATTATGCATAATAGGCACTTTGCCGTCGTTCTGCCATTGAGACCTAAGGATACGTATGTAATTATGCATTTTCCCTTTCATTAGGTCCTGAAAAGCCCAAACTACATGTTAGGATCCCTTGAGTGACAAAAAACACAGACTTAGACGTCCTTCACAATGACTGGACTACTGATTGCTTCCATACCTCTCAAGTGTCCCTCTATATGTGGTATTAGGGCTCCATACCGCCCAGGTGTCCCTCTATATGTGATATTAGGGCTCCATACCGCCCAGGTGTCCCTCTATATGTGATATTAGGGATCCATACCTCTCAGCTGTCCCTATATATGTGATATTAGGGATCCATACCTCTCAGCTGTCCCTCTATATGTGATATTAGGGATCCATACCTCCCAGGTGTCCCTCTATATGTGATATTAGGGATCCATACCTCCCAGGTTTCCCTCTATATGTGATATTAGGGATCCATACCTCTCAGTTGTCCCTCTATATGTGATATTAGGGATCCATACCTCCCAGGTGTCCCTCTATATGTGATATTAAGGATTCATACCTCCCAGGTGTCCCTCTATATGTGATATTAGGGATCCATACCTCTCAGCTGTCCCTCTATATGTGATATTAGGGATCCATACCTCCCAGGTGTCCCTCTATATGTGATATTAGGGATCCATACCTCCCAGGTGTTCCTCTATATGTGATATTAGGGATCCATACCTCCCAGGTGTCCCTCTATATGTGATATTAGGGATCCATACCTCTCAGCTGTCCCTCTATATGTGATATTAGGGATCCATACCTCCCAGGTGTCCCTCTATATGTGATATTAGGGATCCATACCTCCCAGGTGTTCCTCTATATGTGATATTAGGGATCCATACCTCTCAGGTGTCACTCTATATGTGATATTAGAGATTGATACTTCCTGATTGCCCATCTTTAAGAGATATCAGAGCTCCTTACCTCCCAAGTGTCTCTCTTTAGGAGATATTAGAGGTGCATACCTCTTTAGTGGATATTAGGGATCCGTACCTACCTAATGTCCCTCTTTAGGCAATATTAGGGGTCCACACTAGTGTTGAGCGAGCGTGCTCGGCCGATGCTCGGATCGGCTCAAGCATCGCTCTGCTCGGCACATGGCGGTACTCGTCGAGTACCGCCATGTGCTCGCCCGCCGTGTTCGGGTGGCGGGGATCTGTGCCGGAGGAGGCACAGATCTGAAGACGATCCGCTGGACCACCAGGGACTGGAGGTACGGGGGCATTGAGGAGATGAAGGGGGCATTGCGGAGATGAAGGGGGACAGTGTGGAGATGAAGGGGGACATTGTGGAAGAGGGGCATAGCGGAGATGAAGGGGGACATTGTGGAAGAGGGGCATAGAGTCTATGCCCCTCTTCCACAATGTCCCCCTTCATCTCCGCTATGCCCCTCTTCCACAATGTCCCCCTTCATCTCCTCTATGCCCCTCTTCCACAATGTCCCCCTTCATCTCCGCTATGCCCCTCTTCCACAATGTCCCCCTTCATCTCCTCTATGAGAGGAGATGAAGGGGGACATTGTGGAAGAGGGGCATAGCGGAGATGAAGGGGGACATTGTGGAAGAGGGGCATAGAGGAGATGAAGGGGGACATTGCGGAGATGAAGGGGGACATTGCGGAGATGAAGGGGGGCATTGACCAGGCACCCTCCCCTCATCAGAGCAGGGGGTGCCTGGTGTAATGCTCGTGTCGCCCCATTCAATTGAATGGGGCTCGGGTGCTCGGCCGAGCACTCGAGCCTCCGGCGGTGCTCGGTCAGAGCACCCGAGCATCGGGGTGCTCGCTCATCTCTAGTCCACACCTACCTAATGTCCCTCTTTAAGAAATTTTAGGGGTCCACACCTCCCAAGTGTCCCTCTTTAGGAGATATTTGGGGTAATTACCTATGAAGTGTCCCTTTTTAGAAGATATCAGGGGTCTATAAGTCACAAGCGTCCTGCTTAAGGATATATTAGGGGTCCATATCTCCCATGTGTTCCTCTTTAGGAGATATTAGGGTTCCATGTCTCCCAAGTGTCCCTCTTTAGGAGATATTAGGGGTCCATACCTCCCAAGTGCCTCTTTCTAGGGGATATTAGGGATCCATACCTCCCAAGTGTCCCTCTTTAAGAAAGGCAGTCCCTCTTTGAGACCCAAATCCCTCTGTCCCTCTTTCCCACCCTGGTATCCCTGTGTTTAGGAGATCAGACTGTGTGGTGTGTATATAAGTGTATCACCCTGGTGTTCCTGTGTTTAGGAGATCAGACTGTGCGGTGTGTGTATATAAGTGTCTCACCCTGGTGTCCCTGTGTTTAGGAGATCAGACTGTGTGGTGTGTATAGAAGTGTATCACCCTGGTGTCCCTGTGTTTAGGAGATCAGACTGTGTGTTGTGTATATAAGTGTATCACCCTGGTGTCCCTGTGTTTAGGAGATCAGACTGTGTGGTGTGTATATAAGTGTATCACCCTGGTGTCCCTGTGTTTAGGAGATCAGACTGTGTGGTGTGTATATATGTGTATCATCCTGGTGTCCCTGTGTTTAGGAGATCAGACTGTGTGGTGTGTATATATAAGTGTATCACCCTGGTGTCCCTGTGTTTAGGAGATCAGACTGTGTGGTGTATATATAAGTGTATCACCCTGGTGTCCCTGTGTTTAGGAGATCAGACTGTGTGGTGTGTATAGAAGTGCATCACCCTGGTGTCCCTGTGTTTAGGAGATCAGACTGTGTGGTGTGTATAGAAGTGTATCACCCTGGTGTCCCTGTGTTTAGGAGATCAGACTGTATGTTGTGTATATAAGTGTATCACCCTGGTGTCCCTGTGTTTAGGAGATCAGACTGTGGTGTGTATAGAAGTGTATCACCCCGGTGTCCCTGTGTTTAGGAGATCAGGCTGTGTGGTGTGTATAGAAGTGTATCACCCTGGTGTTCCTGTGTTTAGGAGATCAGACTGTGTGGTGTGTATATAAGTGTATCACCCTGGTGTCCCTGTGTTTAGGAGATCAGACTGTGTGGTGTGTATAGAAGTGTATCAATCTGGTGTCCCAGTGTTTAGGAGATCAGACTGTGTGGTGTATATATAAGTGTATCACCCTGGCGTCCCTGTGTTTAGGAGATCAGACTGTGTGGTGTGTATAGAAGTGTATCGCCCTGGTGTCCCTGTGTTTAGGAGATCAGACTATGTGGTGTTTATGTAAGTGTATCACACTGCTCCACAGCAATAAAACGTTAATGTTTATTCAAAACCTCAGTATCTGTGTATAAATTAATCTGTGTAGATAATATAAATTGGTCTTGCTCTAAATCATTTGTTCAGTTACACAAAGAAGTGTCAGTAGGTCATTAAATAACCTAAAAATCATCAGTAATGCCCACCCACAAGCCCCACCCCCAGCAGCACCTCCTTAAACAGAGGTGTCTCTCTTTGGCCATTTAATAATTTATTTTTTTTTGGGGGGGGTATGTGGTTCACTTGTGATCCTGAAAACCTCCACTTCTCGGGGAACCTGAGGATGGTGTTGTACCTGAGGATGGTGTTGTACCTGAGGATGGTGTTTGTGCCTGCGTCTTAGATAACTTACTTTCCCCTCTCCTTGTCTTCCCGCAATGTGATTATATCACTTCCATTCTGTAGTCTTGTTTTCTTAGTCTATTTTTGGATGACAGTATTCTGAGCTGTGCATTCACATATTCATTCCTCTCGCCTGTGTTTTTGAATATAATTTAATTTTATTTTTATTTTTTTAATTGTTTCAGATTAACTTGCTTGCTGCCAAAAATCTTTGCAAACTGAATACACAATGCCATACTGTGAAATACAGAGCGTGATTTAGATCCCAGGCTCACCTAGGAAGGTGGTCTAGGCGCCATTAGCTTCGCACATAACTGCACCCCTACTCCTCATATGACCTCACCCCCAGTCCTATCTTCTATTTCCTCTCACCAGGGATGGATTTACACCTCAGGCTCTCCTATGCTAGGTGCTCCAGGCAGGGCTGATGTAAGGATTTTTGTCACCCTAGGCAAAACCTAATTTTGCTGCCCATTTGTCTCCGCCCCTTGTGTCCCACCCCTTTATACCCTGCCTACTTATACCCCACCTCTTTTCATGATTGTCCTCTCTCTGTCAGTCAGGGCCAGTCTGCCACTGGTCTGGAGATGCCTTAAGAGATGCCCCCCACCAGCTCCAACTTGCCCCACCAGCTCCACTTTACCCCCTATCAGCTCTACCATGCCCCACCAGCTCCAACTTGCCCCTATCAGCTCCAACTTGCCCCCACCAGCTCCGCTATGCCCCTTCAGCTCCAACTTACCCCTATCAGCTCCAACTTGCCCCCCCATCACATACCTGTAGCTCCCGCGCAGTCTTCTCTTCAGTACTACAGAGCGCGCCGGGAGATCATGACTCCCAGAGCGCTCTGCATTACTAAAGATCCGACCCGATGAGGGAACGCAGTAGCAACATAGACCAGACTGTGTTGCAGTTCCCGGCCTGGTGCGTGCAGACGCAGCTCTTCTCCGCTGCATGCCCACTCCCCCAGTACGTGTGCGCCCTAGGCCGGTGCCTACCTCGCCTATAGGTGGCGCCCGCCCTGTAAGCAGGCTACAAGTGCAGATGTACCTTCCCACTACTCAGAAGCTGTAAATATACATCTAATGTCTGCATCATATGTCTAAGAGACCCGTTCCTCACTTCCTACATGCACATTCCAAATAAAATTACATCCATGGCATTTTACAAAGGGGCAACGATGTCTCAAAATTGCTAGTGTGTGTATGTATATATATATATATATATACATACATACATACACAAAAATAATAAATTCTGGAGAGCGCCTCAATGTCTTCAATATAAAATATGTTTAATTATTACAAATACAAAATAAACTTCTTATGGGGTAAAATTAACTGCATACAATACATAAATATGGTACCATAATAATGCTAAAAAATATTCAAAAATAATAAAAATAGTTCATGAAGTAAAAGTTTATGATAAGAACCCAATGTTGGGGAAGGCTCACAGTTTATAGAATTTTTTTGCGGGCAGGTTTTCCAGCAGATTGATGTCAGATATTCAATGTTTCACAGCAGTGATAATATACAGGTTGTCTGGCAATTGAAGGGTGTATTTTAAATCTTTTCGCGTTTCCCAACTGATATGTTCTCCCGTCTTTCAACTTATATAGCGGGCAGATTATCACTTCTCTCCGGCACAAGTGTACACGCTCCAAGGCAGAGGTATCTTACTACAGTAAAGACTTGGCTTATTTCCTCCCTGTCTGTTGTTTGATCGCAGGCAGAGTAAAGCCTATGTGCCGCTTCAGTTCTCCAATGGATCACCTTAAGAATTAGGGATGTCCAGTCTGGAGTTCGGGGACACGATTGAGACATAACAGAGGATAAAGTCCTGCTCTGGCTTAGTTAACAGCTCCCCAATTACATGGGACACACATTTATAATCTGGAACTGTCCTGGGCAATCTGGGACACGAGGTCACCCTAACTGCATACCTTCCAAGTGTCCTTCTTTAGGAGGGACAGTCCCTCTTTTAGACCCAAATCCCTCTGTCCCTCTTTCCCACCCTGTTGTCCCCCTTTTTAGGAGATCAGATTGTGTAGTGTGTATATAAGTGTATCACCCTGGTGTCTCTGTGTTTAGGAGATCAGACTGTGTGGTGTGTATAGAAGTGTATCACCCTGGTGTCCCTGTGTTTAGGAGATCAGATTGTGTAGTGTGTATATAAGTGTATCACCCTGGTGTCTCTGTGATTAGGAGATCAGACTGTGTGGTATGTATATAAGTGTATCACCTGGTGTCCCTGTGTTTAGGAGATAAGACTATGTGGTGTGAATATAAATGTATCACCCTGGTGTCCCTGTGTTTAGGAGATCAGACTGTGTGGTGTGTATATAAGTGTATCACCCTGGTGTCCCTGTGTTTAGGAGATCAGACTGTGTGGTGTGTGTATAAGTGTATCACCCTGGTGTCCCTGTGTTTAGGAGATCAGACTGTGTGGTATGTATAGAAGTGTATCACCCTGGTGTCCCTGTGTTTAGGAGATCAGACTGTGTGGTGTGTATATAAGTGTATCACCCTGGTGTCCCTTTGTTTAGGAGGTCAGACTGTGTGTTGTTTATAGAAGTGTATCACCCTGGTGTCCCTGTGTTTAGGAGATCAGATTGTGTGGTGTGTATATAAGTGTATCACCCTGGTGTCCCTGTGTTTAGGAGATCAGACTGTGTGTTGTGTATAGAAGTGTATCACACTGGTGTCCCTGTGTTTAGGAGATCAGATTGTGTGGTGTGTATATAAGTGTATCACCCTGGTGTCCCTGTGTTTAGGAGATCAGACTGTGTGGGGTGTATAGAAGTGTATCACCCTGGTGTCCCTGTGTTTAGGAGATGAGACTGTGTGGTGTGTATAGAAGTGTATCACCCTGGTGTCCCTGTGTTTAGGAGATCAGACTGTGTGGTGTGTACAGAAGTATATCACATTGCTCTACAGCAATAAAACTCACATTAATGTTTGTTTAATCGTCAGTATATGTGTATATAAATTAGTCTGTGTAAATAAAATACTTTGATCTTGATATAAGTCATTTATTAGGTTACACAAGGAGGTGTCAGTAGGTCATTAAGTAGCCTAAAAATTCTCGCAAATGCCCCACCCACCAGCCACACCCCCAGTAACACCCCCTAAAACATAAGTGTCCCTCTTTGGCAATTTGAAATGTTGGGAGGTATGTAACTGGGGTGCTTAAACAAGTTATCCACCCCACCCCCCCACCAACAAGCAGATTTTCGGCAACTCCTCACAAGAACACATCAGTCAATCAATCAATCAATCAATCAATCAATCAAATCAATTGATCGATTTCTCAGTCATTCTGAAAACATGAGGCCTGAGTAGAGGTTTGAGTGGTCCTTCCACAGACCACAAATAAAAATGACCAAAATCCCCTTTTTTAACTCTTTGAATGCTAGACACACCTCCAGTGCATTTAAATCAATGGGAATTTTTGGATCTGGTATTTCCCCCCTCCAGTACGGTTGTTTTTCCCCAGAATTAATCCTATTTTCTTTTAAACGTGAGTCACAAGGGCTTTTCATATCCTGGCTGAGCTCTGCTGCTCCCTGGCCCCGCTCCCCTCTCTGTTATGCTGCTGTTATGAAGCTGTGCTGATCAATAATCACTAAAAATCAACATTAGCAAGGTCTGCTTTAGGTCACATTTTCTAAAGGTTTTCAACTTCATATATTGAATAATCTCACATGCAATGACTGTGTGTCACTGCTCCTAAACATGGGATTTTATGTAAACTAGGAATCAATGGAAAAAAGAAATGTAACTAAGGCCTGAATTCCACTGCTGATTAAACATTTTATTACCAGTCCCGGGAACGCTCTACATCTGCCTCAGAGACCATGTTTTTTTTTCATTGTTATTGGGTCTCCAGAGACAGGAGCTAATATTCTAACTTGCTTATTTCCCCGGTAATGATGCCCACTCCCAGCCAAGTTCACCCCCTCCTGCCCTGTTCTGCCTACTTCCCTCCCCATTTCAGAGAAAAAAAGTATCTTTTCCCCTCTTAATCCCACCTATACAGATGAAACCCCACCACCATTACAATACAAAGCACGTCATTGGACACTCTTATCCCCATCCCTCCTTGATACTCGAGGAAGGAGGGCTTGAAAGTTCCGAGATTTGACTCATGGTTTTGACCCAGATCTCAGGGTCCCAGGAATAAGAACCCAATTCTCAGAGTCGGGGTGAGAGAGGTCAGCATATTCTACTATAGGATCAGCAGGGGAGGGCTGGCCTGGGGGGCAGGGGGGCAATTGCCCCCTGGGCTGGCCATGTGTCTGGGCTGGTGGGCCAGTGCCTCACTTAATCTCCCACTTGCTGCTGTAAATGGAGCTACACTAGTGATACCACAGAACTTATGAAATGAATCTATATGTAAATGGTACCACAGAGCTACAATCCAAACATAGCTGCACTAGTAGCATAATCCATTTCCCTTGCAAGCTCTATGGCATCACTATTCTATCTTTAATTAACCCTTTGAGTGCCAGAGGGGTACACAACGCATTGAAAAAGCAATGTGTTGTGTACCCCTCTGGCACTCACAGGGTTAAATTATAAGCACTGTAGTATCACTAATGTAGCCCCATTTCAACAGTAAGCTCTGTGGTATCACTTGCTTTAATTCACAGCATTAAGGACAATTTTAAAATTAAGGAAACAGGGGTGAGCTAGGACAATGGGCTTCGACGATAGTAGACATGGGCCACTTAATTGTATTTGCCCCCTGGGCCGTATGTTGCCAGCCCTCCCCTGAGGATCAGCGCCAATTAACTTCACGTTTAGTCTCCACATTGGTGCTGTTTATATCATAAAGACAAAGGAAGAAATCCTGCTTGTCCTGTGTGATATTTCTAAGTTGTTTCATATTAACAGTTTCTTGAGTGTTGACTTGTGCACCTCTGAATTAGAGTACTCAGTTGTGCTTTTTTTTGGTCATTTTAGAGCCAATGCTTAGAAAAACCCCTGTCCTTACATTACATGGCTATGTAACCATAAAGAAGCAGGGAGATGTTCTTAGGACTGAATGAAACAATGTTTCCCTTAGTCTTAATAGTTATGTATCAGCACAGTGTAGATTTGCTAAGCACTGGTGCTAATATGATAACAGCTAGTTAGCGCTGGGCTGTTATAGCGCTGGCTTATTAACTAGACCACGTAAGGTCCATCTTGTTCTAACTGAATAACACTGGAAAATGTGGTCTCATCAGCCAACTCAGACACACAGCTTTCAATGTATGCGTCAATATCCTATATAATAATTCGCTACAACGTGTGTAATGCCACAGTCATGCACAGTAGAGACTGCCCGCTCTGTATCAGCTGCTGTGCGGGCAGTCTCTACTGTGCATGACTGCTCCACGACCGGCTGGCAGTGGCACTGTAGCCTGTGTAACGGCCTCTTCAACTAGTAATTAATAAACCAAAACTGAATCGATTTGGGACAGAACCTTGGTGTACACCACTTACAACTTTTATATATATGGGAAGAAATAGTGTGATACACAGGCAGAGAGAGGGAGCATGCCACCAGCCACACAAAGTGGGAGGAGAGAGAGTGTCAGACAGAGTGAAGGAGCATGTCGCCACTCCATGAAATAGTGAGGAGACAGTTTAGGACAAAGAGAGGGAGCGAGAAACCAGCCAGAGAAGGGGAGGAGAGAGTGTGAGACAGAGAGAGAAACCCCAGCCAGAACAGGAGAGGAGAGGAATTGTGGGACACATAGAGGGAGTATGCCACAGCCACAGAAATAGTGGAGGAGAAACTGAGGGACAGAAAGAGAGACACCACCATCTAGAGGGAGGTAGAGGGTGCAGGACACAGAGAGGGGGCACACCACCAGCCAGGGAGGAGATAAAGTATTGTGATGCAAGAAGAAAAAACCATCAAGCAGAGAAATTGTGGGGAAGAAAGTGTGGACCACACAGAGGGGGCATTCCACCAGATATAGTGGTGGTGGGGGGGTGTTGGACAGAGACAGAGAGAGAGCACCAGAGGAGGGGGGACACTACAAGCAGAGGACAGGAGAGAGTGCGGGACACACAGAGAGAGAGAGAGAGAGAGAAAGAGAGAGCACACCACCAGTCAGAGAGGGAGAAAAGAGAGTGTGGGACTCAGATAGCGCATGCCATCTGCCAGAGAGAGGAGAGCGTAGTACACAGAGAATAAGCGCATACCACCAGTCATAGGATGGAGAGAAGAGATGGGGGATGCCGAGAGACAACATACCATTAGCCAGTGGGGGAGGAGAGATAATGCAGGACACAGAGACAGCACAGCACCTGTCACTGGAAGGGGGAGAGAGACTGTGGGACAGACAGAGAGACATCAGAGTGGGAGCACAGCACCAGACATAGGAAGGGGAAGAGATAGACTGTGGGACAGAGAGAGAGAAAGACATCAGAGTGGGAGCACAACACCAGACATAGGAAGGGGGAAGAGATAGACTGTGGGACAGAGAGAGAGAGAGAGATCAGAGTGGGAGCACAGCACCAGACATAGGAAGGGGAAGAGATAGACTGTGGGACAGAGAGAGAGAGAGAGATCAGAGTGGGAGCACAGCAGCAGACATAGGAAGGGGGAAGAGATAGACTGTGGGACAGAGAGAGATCAGAGTGGGAGCACAGCACCAGACATAGGAAGGGGAAGAGATAGACTGTGGGACAGAGAGAGAGAGAGAGATCAGAGTGGGAGCACAACACCAGACATAGGAAGGGGGAAGAGATAGACTGTGGGACAGAGAGAGAGAGAGAGATCAGAGTGGGAGCACAGCAGCAGACATAGGAAGGGGGAAGAGATAGACTGTGGGACAGAGAGAGAGAGAGAGATCAGAGTGGGAGCACAGCACCAGACATAGGAAGGGGGAAGAGATAGACTGTGGGACAGAGAGAGATCAGAGTGGGAGCACAGCACCAGACATAGGAAGGGGGAAGAGATAGACTGTGGGACAGAGAGACATCAGAGTGGGAGCACAGCACCAGACATAGGAAGGGGGAAGAGATAGACTGTGGGACAGACAGAGAGACATCAGAGTGGGAGCACAGCACCAGACATAGGAAGGGGGAAGAGATAGACTGTGGGACAGAGAGACATCAGAGTAGGGGCACAGTACCAGACACAGGAAGGGGGAAGAGATTGACTGTGGGACAGAGAGAGATCAGAGTAGGGGCACAGTACCAGACACAGGAAGGGGGAAGAGATAGACTGTGGGACAGAGAGAGATCAGAGTGGGAGCACAGCACCAGACATAGGAAGGGGAAGAGACAGACTGTGGGACAGAGAGAGATCAGAGTGGGAGCACAGCACCAGACATAGGAAGGGGGAAGAGATTGACTGTGGGACAGAGAGAGATCAGAGTAGGGGCACAGTACCAGACACAGGAAGGGGGAAGAGATTGACTGTGGGACAGAGAGAGATCAGAGTAGGGGCACAGCACCAGACATAGGAAGGGGAAGAGACAGACTGTGGGACAGAGAGAGATCAGAGTAGGGGCACAGTACCAGACATAGGAAGGGGGAAGACATAGACTGTGGGACAGAGAGAGAGATCAGAGTGGGAGCACAGCACCAGACATAGGAAGGGGGAAGAGATTGACTGTGGGACAGAGATAGATCAGAGTAGGGGCACAGCACCAGACATAGGAAGGGGGAAGAGATAGACTGTGGGACAGAGAGAGATCAGAGTAGGGGCACAGTACCAGACACAGGAAGGGGGAAGAGACTGACTGTGGGACAGAGAGAGATCAGAGTAGGGGCACAGCACCAGACATAGGAAGGGGGAAGAGATAGACTGTGGGACAGAGAGAGATCAGAGTAGGGGCACAGTACCAGACACAGGAAGGGGGAAGAGATTGACTGTGGGACAGAGAGAGAGGTTGGAGCACAGCACCAGACATAGGAAGGGGGAAGAGATAGAATGTGGGACAGAGAGACATCAGAGTGGGAGCACAGCACCAGACATAGGAAGGGGGAAGAGATAGACTGTGGGACAGAGAGACATCAGAATGGGAGCACAGCACCAGACATAGGAAAGGGGAGAGAGATGGTGGGACAGAGAGAGAGAGGGAATAGAGAGACTGTAGAACAGAGAGAGAGGTCAGAGTGGGAGCATGCCACCAGTCATAGAAAGGGGGGAGAGATAGACTGTGGGACAGAGAGATAGAGAGAGAGACAGAGAGAGAGAGAGACCAGCACCAATCAGAGGGAAAACATTTGAAGTTCTAACACTATGATTTCCAGAACGGATTGCAACACATTGCTTTTCAATGCGCTATCTACCCCTATGGCATTTAAAAGATTAATGGAGCATTAATGTTTCATCACAAAAAAATATTGTATGAATTTTAATTCTGGATAAAACAAGGAAACTTATGGTGGATGCTTCTTTCAACAACTATTACAGCTTAAACTTGTTCTGTTTATAAATATTTTTTTATTATTATTATTATTATTATTATATTTTTTTAACCTGTAATTTTCTGTTTTGGTCACCAGATGGCATTGTTGCTATTATTTTCTATGGAGAGCATTACACTAAGGGTCTTTTCTTTAAAAAGTGTAAAGTCAGCTTTATGATAACCTTTTTAGACCACAATATTCAAAAGAACAACGTAACTTTAGGAAATTTGCTGGTATTTTGCCCACAAATGACAGAAAGAAACATTCTTTGAAAATATGAATGATAGATACACTTTAGTGAGTTATTTATAGAGACATTTGTACATCAGTATTTTTGGAAAGTATTTTTTTGGAACTAAAACTGGAGTTAATTCTGTGATTTTTTTAGACTGTACGATTTTTTTTTAAGTTTGGCCATGCACAATTTTAAAGGAACTCTACATTTTTTTAATGAAATCCTATATGTTATAGGGTTTTCCTGTCGAGTAAAAAAAGGGTATTCCCACCAATGCTGTTATAATGGGTTAAACTGCCAGGAAGTGAATGACAGTAATTACTTCCTTTAAGTTCAGTCCGGCAGGAAGGGACTCTGCTGTTATTATCACAATCTATCAAGAACTTTTGTCAGTGACCCATCTCTTCCATGAAATGCAACAGAATAAATGCCTAAAATCTATCAAATAGAGGGCAATGTTAATGTAAAAGACCATCAGTTTAACCTGGAAAGATAAATATGAATATACATCTATGTCTCTCTCTTTCTCTCTCTCTCTCTATATATATATATATATATATACATATATATTTACCCACACACACATTTTTTTTTTAATTTGTTTAATAAAGTTTACTGCTCCTTTAAGACCATTTCTTAAAAATGTGTTTTTTTCATCACCTTTTTGTACACAGCTACAGAATCTTTTAGACACTTAAAGGAGCAGTAAACTTTTTTTATGAAAAATATATATAGTAGAGATTTTCCTATTGAGTAAAATAATGGTACTCCCACTGCCGAGAGATTTATATTTCCAGAGTTATTACAGTTTAAACCCATGTTTTTTTTACATTAGCAGTGCCCTCTAGTGGTCAAATTCTAATTAGCTTTCCTGGTAGATTCTAATGGAGAGGAAAGAATGTGATAGAAACTGCCGAGTCACTTCCTGTCAGTTACAACTATCAGGAAGTAAACACAGTAAATTCACTTCCTGATTATTTAAACTGCTATAATTTTTGAATAAAACATCTGACAGAGACGGGAGTGACCTTGTTTTATTCAGCAGGAAATGCTCTGTAAAATATGTGTTTTCATAAAAAATGTTTACTGCTCCTTTAAAGGGGAACTATCACCCCTATACAAGTTTGCCTCAGTGTGATCTTCATATATTGGTAACCTGTAATTGTTGTTTTTTTTGTTATATAGTAGAATTCATGCTATGGTGAAATTTACATTTTTAAAAATGAGCCGTGGTCTTACTTCAGGTCAGACTGCGGTCACATCTCTGGACCGCACCCTTTCAAGAAAGTGACAATAAAAAGAAACATCACACTTCCTGGTCCACTACAGAGTTCTGAGAGTTCTACCCCTAATATCAGAGGCGCCGTAAACATTTCTTTTTCATGAAAAAGTATGTTGTAGGGAGATTTTTCATTCAAATATTATTACAGCTCAATCAAACTATTGGCAACAGTGCCGACTGGTGTGTGAAAGGCAAATTATTTTCTATAATACACGCTGTTGGACAGCTTGAGTCATAGACTAGCTCTCCCTTGTAACTGATAGGAACAGCATGTCCGGGAGACTGCAACAGAAAGTTTCAGCTTAACGTTAAAAAACATGTTTAAGCTATATGTAATGTCCCAGAGTTGAACATTTACATTTACCAGTCCTTTCTGGTATATGTTGCTTTAAGTTTAAAACATGGTTATTTATATATTTGTGTGATTGTATAATGTTGGTATAACTGTAATATTTTTGTTGTTCATGTGCCTTTAAGGTGAGCAGTGCAGAGGGTAACATGTGACCACAGGAGCCAATGAGGTTTTTTACCCAGCAGCCCCCTGGGCTAGCCAGACAGGAAGGAGCAAGCTAGTGAGTTCGGTATAGAGGAGTCTAGTGAGGAAGTTGTGGAGAGAGGATGTGAGAGGAGAGGAGAGAGAACTGGAGGAAGTGTGTGGAGATAAAGACAGAGGAGAAGGTGAAGGAAACCAGTGGAGCTAAACAACTACAGTGTTCCACAGCACAACCATAGGCGTTCCACCGCACAGGAGTCCAAGTCCAAGTCTGCGTACGTCTACAAGAAGAGCTGTGGGGAGAAGTGCTGAATGCGAATGGGCCCCATAGAGAGTACTACTTATTGTGAGTGATTAGCCTACGGCGGCCTCCGCTCTGTAGTCTCAAAAATCCTAGTCAAAAGTCCTTAGTTAACCTGGCGGTAGAGTGTACAAGAGCGACCTATGGTTCAGACAGTGTATGTGGCCACATAAGTCAGAAGTCTTCAGTAACTACAGTAAAGTTTAAAGTTGTCACTAGTAAAGTCAAGATTCAGAGTAAAGTCTACTACAAGTCTCAGCAAGCCCTGTGGCTCCCTGTTACCTCTGCACTTGCCCCTGCCTTACCTCTGCATTGCTTTAATGGACTATTTCACCTGTCCAGCTTCTCCAGTAAACGCAGTTATCCGTAACCCTGCAGTCTGGTGTTTTATTGCCCCAGCGCTGGGCCCAGGAGACCTGCTTCACCCCTGGAGTGTGGTGTAAAACACTACCCTGGCGTCACGAGCCGTGCAACTACAAGCACATAAATTCACAACCCGTGCACCACATGTGTTTTGGCGTCTTTAGTTCACCACATATAATACATTTTAAATGGTTTGGGTTGTTAGGGCTGAGTGTTGGTGGCAGTGGTATGGACTTGTCTTCTGGTGTGTTTAAAAGGATAGTAATGTTTCAAAATAAAAGCATCTCCAATTAATCTTCACAGTATTTGGTCTTTGGAGAGTGTTATTTCAGTACTGTCAGAGTTGTAGTTCAGGAGTAATTGAATGATAAACTGCCACCTCCTGCCCCTTTTACCTAGTGTACGCCACCTCCCCTCAGATGCAGAGGTGTAACTAGAAGCCACGGGGCCCTGGTGCAAGAATTGCCACGGGCCCCCCTCCGACCACATTGGCCCCCCTCAACCACATTGGCCACCTCCACATTGCCCCTTTAACAATGCCCCTCATTCTCCACATTTCCCCCCCAATCTCCACAATGCCCCATCACAATGCCCTTCATTCTCCACATATCCCCCCAATCTCCACAATGCCCTCATTCTCCACATTTCCCCCCAATTTCCACAATGCCCCCATCGCCACATTGCCCCTACTGACCCCCGTCCTCCTACCTCCTGGTGGTCTAGCGGTGTGTGTGACATGCCGAATGAGGAACAAACCTCTAACTGGTTGGTACACTAGCTCCCGCGCAGTCCTTAGTAATGCAGAGTGCTGGGAGATTATGTCATCTCCCAGCGCTCTGCATTACTCTAGCGCTGGCCGCCGGGACATCAGCTGTGCTGCGGGCGGGTGGTGAGGGGGTCGCAGGGGGCGGCCGGGCCCCTGAGAGTGACGGGCTTGGTCGCAGGTGCGTCCCCTGCGACCCCTATTGTTACGCCACTGCTCAGATGTGGAATCTGGTCTTAAGACCAGACAGCTTATAGCAAGGGATAATCTTCTTACTGTGAGAACAATGAAAATATTGCCCCATTGACAGGTTTTTCCTTATTGTCACTGAAGATTGTCCCTCTCTGTGATCCATTCAGACAGTCTTTGTGCTCTGAGGTGAGCAGTGTTATATCAGTAAAAGGGACTGGAGGGATATATTTTATCATTCAGCTACTCTAGAACTACAACTCTGACAGTATTGAAATAACACTCTCCATGGACCAAATACTATGAAGAATAATTGGAACTGCTTTTATTTTGAAACATTACTATCCCTTTAAATGATAATGCAAAATAACTAATGATGGGTCCATAGGAAGTAACCCTAAGGAAGTTTTGCCCTGGACTTAGGTTGCGACTGGTGATGTAACCCACTGGAGCGGTCTCAGTCTGGCACAATCAAGGTAATTGGTTAACTCTAATCCAAACACTCATCATGTCCCGTCTTGACTACTGTAACTCTTTACTAATTGGCCTTCCTCTTACCCGACTAACCCCGCTACAGTCCATAATGAACTCTGCTGCAAGACTAATCTACCTCACTCATCGCTTCTCTAACACCAAACCCCTCTGTCAGTCCCTACACTGGCTACCATTAGCATACAGAGTAAAATTCAAAACTCTGGTGCTAACTTATAGAGCCCTCACTAACACTGCCCCCCCCCTATATTTCATCTCTCATTTCCAAATATACTCCCACCCGCCATCTTCGCTCTGCACACCACCTTCTGCTCTCCACAGCTCTTATCACATCCTCCCACTCCTGCCTACAGGACTTCTCCCACTCCCACCTACAGGATTCCTCCCACTCCTGCCTACAGGACTTCTCCCGTGCTGCACCTGAGCTGTGGAATTCCCTCCCCCGCCCCATCAGACTCTCCCCTAGCCTTCAAATCTTCAGACGCTCCCTGAAGACTCACCTCTTCAGGGAGGCCTGTCAACTGCCTCCATAAACATCATCACCAAGATTCACCCCTTGCACGGACTACTGCACTCAACGGCACTTCTCACTCCCACCCACTGACCGGCAGTTCATGTGGCAGGAGGCACTTAAACACAATAGCACTTACTCCTTCTGTATCAAACCTACCTTCCTCTAGACTGTAAGCTCTCACCAGCAGGGCCCTCTGATCCTCCTGTTCTCCACATCTGATTGTACTATATAATATCTCTATATGTCTATTCCCTATTGTACAGCGCTGCGGAATTAGATGGCGCTATATAAATAAAGAATAATAATAATAACTCTGTTTTTGGAAGATGTTGGTAATTGATGGTAAATTTTAAGCATGAGCCGTTCAATTTAGGCCATGTTAAAGGGTACTGAGATTTTGATAAGTTATATTATTCAACAAACATGTTGTAAAATGGGATATTCTAGTTGTTTAATATGTGTAATAAAGCTTGGCCTGTCCAATCCATCTATTGTGTGGTGTCTTTCCTTGTACCATATGCCTTTTACTTGTCCAGGGAGGCAGATATAATTATGTAGGAGTCAAAGGAGGAGGCTGGATAGAGGGAGGGGAGCGGAGGCAGAGTGACAGACTGTGGTACAGAGTGTACATGCAGTCTATCAACAACATAGGATAAAAAAAATATTCAAGAATTCCACCTAATTGCTAGATAATCTAACGGTCAACACACATTTGTACTGGGGTGATAGAGCCTCTTTAAGTGTTAACCCACTGAGTGCCAGAAGCGTGTGCAATGCATTGCTTTGAATGCCAGAGGCGTATGTTAGCAATGCTTTTGTGCACTCCTCTGGCATTTAAAGTGTTACTTAACGCAGAGGTGAGCAACGTATTGAATAGCAATGCATTGATCAACAATTTAATGCTTAAAGGGTTAAGATTACTAAACATAGTGACATGACATCCAGGACTGAGTCAAAATGTTATCTAATGAATGATGGAGCACGGAAGAAAATCATAGGGGCCATTCAGATTTTGTGGCACATTAACCCTTTGAGTGCCAGAGGAGTACACAACGCATTGCTTCGCAATGCGTTGTGTACCCTTATGTCACTCAAATGGTAAAGGTAAGTGGGGCTTATTATTATGAGGTGTCAGTTCCCCTGTAAATTCTAGGTATAGTGGGGTCCTGAACCCTTTGAGTGCTCCAGTGGTGAGCAACGCATTATCTTGCTCAACCCTCTGGCACTCAGAGTTAGAAAGAGACAGTTGCAGCAAAGGAGGCAGAGATAACACGGAAAGGCTGGCAGCCTATGAATGGGAAGAAAGGAGGCCAAGAAAGAGACAGAGGACAAATTCATAGAGAATTGCTGTCTCATTGATACACAGACAAGGTCCGACTTGTTTAAATAAGCTATTGATTTGTTTTTTGCTGCTTTTTAAGTCTGTTTAATTGTATTTTCTCTTCCTTACATGTAAGGTTTTTTGGCTGTGCTGTCCTGCTGTCTATATGACCCAGCATGCAGATCTCTCTCACAGGGGTGATTCCTGAACGTTTCTGACATTATTCCCTCACCAAACAAAGGGATTTAACCTTTTCAGGGCCAGACTGTTAAATCCACAAAGATGCCCAGTGCAGGCAAGAGAAATACTTCTAATTGCCAGAGGGACACTTTTGTTTTAGATGGTATTGCTCGGAGTGTGGTTGGTGGGTGGGGCATTACGAGAATTTTTAGTTATTGCATGACCTACTGACACCTCTATGATTAATTTAATAAGTGATTTAGAGCAAGACCAAAATACATTATTTACACAGACAAATGTATAAACATATGTAGTGAAGTTTAAACAAACATTAATGAGAGTTTTATTGTTGTGGAACAATGTTATACACTTATATACACACCACACAGTGTGATCTCCTAAACACAGGGATACCAGGGTGATACAATTCTATACACACCACACAGTCTGATCTCCTAAACACAGGAACACCAGGGTGATACACTTCTATACACACCACACAGTCTGATCTCCTAAACACAGGGACACCAGGGTTATACACTTATATACACACCTCACAGTCTGATCTCCTAAACACAGGGACACCAGGGTGATACACTTATATACACACCACACAGTCTGATCTCCTAAACACAGGGACACCAGGGTGATACACTTCTATACACACTACACAGTCTGATCTCCTAAACACAGGGACACCAGGGTGATACACTTATATACACACCACACAGACTGATCTCCTAAACACAGCGACACCAGGGTGATACACTTCTATACACACTACACAGTCTGATCTCCTAAACACAGGGACACCAGGGTGATACACTTCTATACACACCACACAGTCTGATCTCCTAAACACAGGGACACCAGAGTGATACACTTCTATACACACCACACAGTCTGATCTCCTAAACACAGGGACACCAGGGTGATACACTTATATACACACCACACAATCTGATCTCCTAAACACAGGGACACCAGGGTGATACACTTCTATACACACTACACAGTCTGATCTCCTAAACACAGGAACACCATGGTGATAAACTTATATATACACCACACAGCCTGATCTCCTAAACACAGGGACACCAGGGATACACTTATATACACACCACACAGTCTGATCTCCTAAACACAGGGACACCAGGGTGATACACTTCTATACACACTACACAGTCTGATCTCCTAAACACAGGAACACCATGGTGATACACTTATATATACACCACACAGTTTGATCTCCTAAACACAGGGACACCAGGGTGATACACTTATATACACATCACACAGTCTGACCTCCTAAATACAGGGACACCAGGGTGATACACTTCTATGCACACCACACAGTTTGATCTCCTAAACACAATGACACCAGGGTGGGGAAGGGGCACAGATGGATTTGGATCTCAAGAGGAACTCTCCCTCCTAAAGAGGGACACTTGGGAGGGGTGGATCCCTAATATCTCCTAAAGAGGGACACTTGGGAGGCATGGACCCCTAATATCTCCTAAAGAGGGACACTTGGGAGGTATGGACCCCTAATATCTCCTAAAGAGGGACAATTGGGAGGTATGGACCCCTAATATCTCCTAAAGAGGGACACTTGGGAGGTGTGGACCCCTAATATCTCCTAAAGAGGGACACTTTGGAGGCGTGGATCCCTAATATCTCCTAAAGAGGGACACTTGGGAGGCATGGACCCCTAATATCTCCTAAAGAGGGACACTTGGGAGGTATGGACCACTAATATCTCATAAAGAGGGACACTTGGGAGGGATGGACCCCTAATATCTCCTAAAGAGGGACACTTGGGACCAACTGGAATTAGCCACAGTTCCCCAAATTGCCATCATTTTAATTGGGCTTTTAACCCTTTCGGTGCCATAGCAGCATCCAACACATTGCGGTGAAATGCACTGGACACCTGTCTGGCACGCAAAGGGTTAAACCTCTTGAATGTTAGAGAGATCTTCACCTTGCAGTGGAAACCACTATAGCATTCAAACAGTGAAACGCTACATTTAAATCAATGGGATATTCTATTTGCCCCCCCCCCCCCCCGGTGCAGCTGCTTTGCTCCAGAATAGCTCCAATACTTCTTAGTACATCAGGTTCAGTAGATATTGATCAAATATATCATATTTCATTAAAATAGATCTGTCATTTAAACACAAGTTTAGTCTGGTTAACAGAGAATTTATCTCTACCTATATGTTGTATTTGCCATTTTTCTGTAGAACAAATCAGTTTTGAGAAATTAACGTTAATGTTTTGGTGACACAATATGGCACTTTATGCTAATTCTCTGCACGGTATCTTAATTAGTTCTGTTCTAGATCAAACTCACTGCTCTTTGTTCTATTAGACACCCCCCCCCCCGGGTGTGGCCTCTGCCTAGATTCATTCCTAGCACAGTGTGTGAATAACATGGGCCGTGCACATTAAATAATTAGCATAACGTGCCAGTCTGTGCCACCAATTAATAAGGGTTATTTTCTCAAAATGTATTTATATTGCAAAGAAATGGCTAGCACAAAATATAGCTTATCTTAAGGTGACACACATTAACCCTTTGAGCAAAAGCGTTGCATGCCTCTCTGGCGCTTAAAGGGTTAATGGCTCTGCCCGCTAACAAACTGAATCCGCTCCGCTCCTGAAAGAAAACACATTTATCCTGTTTTGCTGTCCTCCCTGTAACACAGATGTTGCTCTTTCCATTAACATGATGCATTGCAGGTTATTTAACATGATATTAAAGGCACGACTACTGAATTACAGCATGTGATAGCTCCTTAATGCAGTTGTTACTCCATGCCAAGTGGGGGAGGGGGGGTTAACCCTTTGAGTGTTAGAGAGGTAGCCAATGCATTGCAATGCATTCAAGGGGATAAAAGGCCCACTTAACCATTTGAGTGCCATAAGGGTGTCCAATACTTTACTTTGGGTTGAAACACTGGGGATTTTTATTTGGCTCTGACGGTGCAGTTGGTTTTCTCCAAAATCACTCCAGTTCCTCTTAGTACATCAGACTCTATATCTACTGCATCTTTAATGATTGATCTGAAGTTCATAATGAGGTCAGGTGGTTAGATCCTTCCATTGTAGCAGGACAGTTATAACAAATGCATACTACAGGGCTGCAATACAATGTTTTGAAGCTGCTACATGTATTAAAATGGTCACCTGATATTCTAGACTAGAGCACAACAAGGTCCCTTAAGCCCCACCCATGGCCACACCCATTGTCACATGACCCATGGCTAGCACTGATGCCTTGCATGCAAAATATAAGTTGTTTGTGGTAGACAAGCACAAAAAAAAGCTTTTAAAGGAGCAGTAAACTTTTATTTATGAAAACACATATTTTATAGAGCATTTCCTGCTGAATAAAACAAGGTCACTCCCATCGCTGTCAGATGTTTTATTCAAAATTTATAACAGTTCAAATAATCAGGAAGTGAATTTACTGTGTTTACTTCCTGATAGTTCTAACTGACAGGAAGTGAATTTACTGTGTTTACTTCCTGATAGTTCGAACTGACAGGAAGTGATAGGCAGTTTCTATCACATTCTGTGGAGAACCGTATGTCTCTGACTTTTCCGACTTTCCTTTCCATTAGAACCTAACTGAAAATGTAATTAGAATTTGACCACTAGAGGGCACTGCTAATGTAAAAAAAAAAAAAAAACATGGGTTTAAACTCTGGAAATATAAATCTCTCTGCGGTGGGAGTACCCTTATTTTACTCAATAAGAAAATCCCTACAATATATATTTTTTTGAATAAAAAAGTTTACTGCTCCTTTAACTTATTCATACTTTCCAAATGTCCTTTTTTCAGGAGGGACAGTCCCTCTTTGAGGCTCAAATTCTGTCCCTCTTTCCCACCCTGGTGTCCCTCTTTTTTAGGAGATCAGACTGTGTGTGTATATATAGGTGTATCACGTTGCTCCATATTAATGTTTGTTTAAAGTGGAGCTTTCACCTTAATTTAAGTTTGAATATTTGAAAACTGCATTAAATATATAGTTTAGGAGACATGCACACTTTTTTTCTTGGCAAAGTGAAATGAACATTTCCTGGTACCGCACAGAACTTCATTTGCATATGAAATGACATTGAAACCATCATTAGCATATGAAACACCACCGAAGAGCTTCATTATCATATCAGTTAGCATACATTAGAATATGGTAAAACGTTAGTCAAGGTGAAAAGTCCACATTAACCTTCAGTAGACGGGTTTATAAATTAGTCTGTGTAAATAAAATACTTTGTTCTTACACTAAATCATTTATTCAGTTACTCAAAGAGGTGTCATGAAATACCCCCAATCTTCTTGGTAATACCTCACCCCCCCCCCATGCTACCCCAGCAACATCACCTAAAATAAAAGTGTCCCTATTTGTGTCATAGCAAAAAGGGGGGTTGGCGTGTAAAAGAAGAGGGTGAGATTGTGGGCTGGGAGTAGTTAGACTAGGCAATATGGGGGGGGCAAAAAGGAGACCAGCCTTTTCACAGGAGTCTGGGTTGGGTGTAAGCATCCTTCCCTCCCCTGATGGGTTGGTAGTTTGTCTGGGTGCGGTTGGTCCTTCCCTTTTTGTTGAGGATATGTTTTAAGCAGGGCCGGCGCCACCTATAGGTGAGATAGGCGCCGGCTTAGGGCGTACATCTATGGGGGCGCAGAAACAGAGCAGGTATCAGTATCCTATCAGAACCTTACCGGAGCTCCGGAGGCACGCAGTGAACTACATATTCTAACTGTATATTCTAACTACAGTCAATGAGAGAGGAGTGCTTTGACACAGGGGCGGACTGACAGGACCCAGGGCCCCTGGTCCAAAAAGAGGTCTGGGCCCCCTGCAGAAATCTCCACAATGCCCCTTCCACCTCCACAATGCCCCCATCATCTCATCGCCACAATGCCCCCTTCTCTCCACAATGCCCCCTTGATCTCATCGCCACAATGCCCCCTTCTCTCCACAATGCCCCCTTGATCTCATCGCCACAATGCCCCCTTGATCTCATCGCCACAATGCCCCCTATCTCCACATTGCCCCCTTCATCTCATCGCCACAATGCCCCCTTCTCTCCACAATGCCCCCTTGATCTCATCGCCACAATGCCCCCTATCTCCACATTGCCCCCTTCATCTCATCTCCACAATGCCCCCTATCTCCACATTGCCCCCTTCATCTCATCTCCACAATGCCCCCTATCTCCACATTGCCCCCTTCATCTCATCTCCACAATGCCCCCTATCTCCACATTGCCCCCTTCTCTCCACAATGCCCCCTTGATCTCATCTCCACAATGCCCCCTTCTCTCCACAATGCCCCCTTCTCTCCACATTGCCCCCTTGATCTCATCTCCACAATGCCCCCTTCTCTCCACATTGCCCCCTTCATCTCCACAATGCCCCCTTGATCTCATCTCCACAATATTGCCCCCTTCATCTCCACAATGCCCCCTTCTCTCCACAATGCCCCCTTGATCTCATCTCCACAATATTGCCCCCTTCATCTCCACAATGCCCCTTCCACAATGACCCCTTCATCTCCACAATGCCCCCTTCCACAATCCCCCCTTCATCTCCACAATGCCCCCTTCCACAATACCCCCTTCATCTCCAAAATGCCCCCTTCCACAATACCCCCTTCATCTCCACATTGCCCCTTCCTCAATGCCCCCATCTCCACAATGCACCCATCTCCACATTGCTCCTTCATCTCCACAATACCCCCCTTCATCTCCACCATGCCCCTACCTGCAGTCCCTGGTGGTCTAGCGGCGTGGGGCGCGCATCTAGTAATGCAGAGGCTGGGAGATTATGTCATCTCCCAGCGCTCTGTATTACTAGAACGGCCCGGCGGCCGTTGTAGGAGAGCTGCTGAGCAGCTCTGGAAGTGGCGGCGGGCCCCCTTCGGTCACGGGCCCTCGGTCCGTGACCGAATGCCCGATGGTCAGTCCGCCCCTGCTTTGACATAATACTCCTCTCTCATTGGCTGCCTTTGCGGTGCTTGTGATGCGGGGCGACCTTTTAAGTGTTACCAGGAAATAAAGGATAACGGTTCTTTGGTGACAAGAACCCTAGGGAAGATTGCACAGGGCTGATGTTGTGTACAGTGAAGTTACCCATTGCAGCTGGCTTGGTCTGGCACAAGTGGGGTAATTGGTTTAACTCAATTTTAACAAAGTTTGCCAACCTTGATTAAAGGGATAGTAATTCTTAAAAATTACTATCCTGTATCTTGTAGCCCTTAAAAAGCTGACTAAAATGACACCAGCGGCATCTCGCATATCTTTATGGTTTGAGAGAAATCTGCTTTCAAAGTTCCCTCTTTTTGGCTTTCCCCTGACGTCAGCGTTCTAGCTGAGAGCAGGGGAGTCCTCTCCTGGGATCAGCCAGCGGCTCTGCAGCAGTGCAGAGATCGCGTTAATAAAAAAGAAATCCTTTACTAAAATGGTCTTCTAGGTGCGCTTGGTTTGCAAGGACACGTAGAAGACCATTTCAGTTAAGGATTTCTTTTTGTTAATGAGATCTCCGCACTGCTGCAGATCCGCCGCTGGCCCTGGGACCAGATTCCCCTGCTGACGTCAGGGGAGAGGAAACTTTGAAAGCGGATATCTCTCAAACCATAAAGGTTTGAGAGATACCGCTGGTGTCATTTTACTCAGTTGTTTAAGGGCTACAAGATGCAGGATAGTCATTTTTAAGTATTACTATCCCTTTAAGAGTAATAACAAATTCCTAAGGTGTGCAGACAGGACTACGGTCTGAATTCGGAGCACCCCGCTCCGTTATCAGCCACGGCGCAGGCAGTCTATACTGTACATGACTGCACCGTGGCCGTTGCTGGATGGCACTGTGGCCCGTGTACACGGGCTCTTCCACTAGTATATAGACATCATTTTTTTTTTTTTTTACAAATGAAGTGTTACTATCGCTTTAAACATCTCTCTCACCAGGTAGCAATAACAATGAATTAAGAGACAAGTATGCAATCTAATCTGGTCTGACTACGGAGAGACGGCTGTGTGATGTAATCTGTTTAGTGATAGATATCTAAGCAATCTAATCTAACTAATGAGAGACAGCTGTGTGAACTAATCTTGTTAGCAACAAATAGCTGTGTGATTTACTGTGATTAGTGATAGATAGCTGTGTGATCTAATCTGGTTAGTGATAGATAGTTTTGTGATCGAATCTGGTTAACGATAGATAGCTGTGCGATCTAATCTGGTTAGTGACAGATAGCTGTGCGATCTAATCTGGTTAGTGACAGATAGCTGTGTGATCTAATCTGGTTAACAATGGATAGCTGTGTGATAATCTAGTTAACTATAGCTGTGTATCTAAAGGATGGATAGATGAATGATCTAATCTGGTAAATTATAAATAGCTGTTTAAAACCTAATTTGTTTAGTGATAGACAGCTGTGTGATCTAATCTGACTGGGCATAGATAGCCACGTAATCTAGTCTAATTAGAGACAGCTGTGTAATCTAACCAATTAGTGAGACACAGCTGTGTAATATAATATAATTAGTGGTAGATAGCTGTGTAATCTAATATAATTTGAAATGGTTTTGTAACCAAATATGATTGGATGATTATGCTGTAATCTAATATATAGATGTTTAATCTAATCTAATTAGTAATAGTTGTTAAATCTAACCTGATTAGAGATAAATCGGCAAGTAAAGTAATCTGATTAGTGATAACTGTGTAATCTAATGTGATATATAGCTGTTTAATCTAATAGATTGTTTTTTAATCTAATCTGATTTGTGGGACACAGCTGTGTAATAGAATGTTTTTGTAATCTAATACGATTAATGATATATAGCAGTGTAATCTAATTAATTAGTAATAGCTGTGAAATCTAATCTGATTAGAGATAGATTGGTGTATAATCTAATCTGATCAGTGATAATTGTTTAATCTAATATGATTAGAGACAGATGTGTAATCTAACAGCTCTGTAATCTAATCCGATTAGTGATAGTTGTGTAATCTAATCTGATTAGTGACACATAGCTGTGTAATATGTTTTTGTAATCTAATAAAATTAGTAATATATATCTATGTAATCTAATCTGATTAGCGATAGCTACGTAATCTAACCTGAGTAGTTAGATATAATATTGTAACCTAATGTAATTAATAATATTTAGTTGTGAAATCTAAAGTAAATAGTAATAGATAGTTGTCTAATCTAACTGCCTGGTAATGACTGTAATGTAATCTGATTAATCATTGCTGTGTATTCTAACCTGTTGAGTAACAGATGTGTGATATAATTAGCAATTTCTGTTTAATCTAAACTGTTTATAGTTATAGTATCAAGCCCGGATTTGTGAATAGGCAGACAAGGTACTTGCCTAGGGCGCCCGATTTTCAGGGGCGCCTTGCAATGCCATTGCCACGCCCACAATTCCTGGTGCTGTCATTGCAGTGCCTCACACTGCCATTTAAATATATGCTGTGTGCGTGCGCCTTGGCTATGCCCTGGCTTGACTCGAGGGCGCAGGCGCTGTTACCTTGGACTAGTAGTCTATTCTTTGCCGGCCGCCGGGGCGCCACTGCTACATCTGCGTCTGATGTCACAATACGTCCCGAGGTGACCAATGAGAACAGAGGTAGAGGCTCTCTGTTCTCATTGGTCACCTCGGGATGTCTTGTGACATCACAATGCACCTGCACGGACGTATTGGGAGCAGCGCAAGCTACGCTGAGGGATCTACATAAATACTCCAGGAAGCGGCCTACAGCACATATTTGCCGGCTAAGCTGAGTGAGAGAGCGTTTTTGTTTGGGCCGGCTCAGAGGCGGGTTACTAGGAGTTGTGGGAACTTGTGTAAGAGGCAATGTGGAAATTAAGGAGGCATTGTGGAAGGGGCAATGTGGAGATGAAGGGGCATTGCCCCTTACACAATGTGGAGATGAAGGGAGCATTGTGGAAGGGGGAAATGTGGAGATGAAGGGAGCATTGTGGAAGGGGCAATGTGGAGATGAAGGGGGCAATGTGGAAGGGGCAATGTAGAGATGAAGGGGGCAATGTGGAAGGGGCAATGTAGAGATGAAGGGGCCTTATGGAAGGGGCAATGTAGAGATGAAGGGAGCATTGTGGAAGGGGGAAACGTGGAGATGAAGGGAACATTGTGGAAGGGGCAATGTGGAGATGAAGGGGGCAATGTGGAAGGGGCAATGTAGAGATGAAGGGGCCTTATGGAAGGGGCAATGTAGAGATGAAGGGAGCATTGTGGAAGGGGCAATGTGGAGATGAAGGGGGCAATGTGGAGATGAAGGGGCATTGTGGAAGGGGCAATGTGTAAACAGGGTTAGGTGTGAGACCAACATCAGCATTTCAGTCTGCGCTGTAAGTGATAAGGGTGTGTGGTATGAGTGTTTGAACTGTTAACAATGTGTGCGTGGAATAGCAGTGACGTAGTAAGGGATGTGTTGAAGTTCAGAAAGTGAACATCAAAATATGTGCACATAGCGGTTGAAGTGTTAAGAATGTGTGTTGTATAATTTAGAACTCACTGCTTGATTTATCAGTATTGAGTTGATCTTTGGTACTGGTACCTTACAATTACTTGGGTCTTAAATGCTGGGAAATAAAGGGCAGGTTACATATAAAATAAAGGTGATTTATGATGTCTGTATATATACCACCACTGGGCCTGCATCTCACTATATATAATTTTTTCCTCTAACTCTGGGAAAATTGTCACGGTACTGTGAGGAATAAAACAAACCTAAAAATAAGTGTGGTTAATGGAGGGGTGTGGCTAACTGAGAGGCGTGGTTAAGGGTGGGGCAAAGGCGGGGCTAGGGGCGCCAGACGTTGTTGTGCCTAGGGGCGCCTGAGATGTAAATCCGGCCCCGTATAGTATATATATATATATATACTAGCAATGTGGGACGGCGTTGCCCGTCATGTTATGACCGTTGGGCGCACGTGTGTGAAATGCAGACACACTGATAAACACAGACATATACAACACACAGGCAGACACATACCATACATCCCAAGTGTCCCTCTTTAGGAGGGGCAGTCCCTCTTTGAGGGCCAAATCCCTCTGTCCCTCTTTCCCACCCTGTTGTCCCTCTTTTTAGGAGGTCAGACTGTGTGCAGGGCAGCTCCACCTATAGGCGACGTAGGCGCCGGACTAGGGTGCACACGTACTGGGGGCGCGGGCATGCAGCGGAGAAGAGCTGCGCCCGCACACACACCACGCCGGGAACCACAACACAGTCAGGTCTGTGTCGCTACAGCTCTCCCTCATGTGGTCGGATCTTCAGTAATGCAGAGTGCGTTGGGAGTCATGATCTCCCGCCGCGCTCTGCATTACTGAAGAGAAGACTGCGCGGGAGCTACAGGTATGTGATGGGGGGCAAGTTGGAGCTGAGGGGGCAAGTTGGAGCTGTTAGGGGAAAGCTGGAGCTGAGGGGGCATAGTGGAGCTGGTGTTGGGCAAGTTGGAGCTGATGGGGGCAAAGTGGAGCGGATGAGGGTCAAAGTGGAGCTGAGGGGGGGCAAGTTGGAGCTGAGGGGGGGCAAAGTGGAGCAGATGGGGGGCAAAGTGGAGCGGATGGGGGGCAAAGTGGAGCAGATGGGGGGCAAGTTGGAGCGGATGGGGGCATAGTGGAGCTGGTGGGGGTAAGTTGGAGCTGGTGGGGGCAAGTTGGAGCGGAGGGGGGGCAAAGTGGAGCTGATGGGGGTAAGTTGGAGAGGATGGGGGTCAAAGTGGAGCTGATGGGGGCAAAGTGGAGCTGAGGGGCCAAAGTGGAGCTGGTGGGGGCACGTTAGAGCAGATGGGGGGCAAAGTGGAGCTGGTGGGGGCACGTTGGAGCGGATGGGGGGCAAAGTGGAGCTGATGGGGGCAAGTTGGAGCTGATGGGGGCAAGTTGGAGTGGATGGGGGGCAAAGTGGAGCTGATGGTGGCAAGTTGGAGCTGATGGTGGCAAAGTGGAGCTGGTGGGCCAAAGTGAAGCTGATAAGGGGCAAGTTGGAGCT
Source organism: Rhinophrynus dorsalis (assembly GCA_037306005.1). Classification (NCBI taxonomy): domain Eukaryota; kingdom Metazoa; phylum Chordata; class Amphibia; order Anura; family Rhinophrynidae; genus Rhinophrynus; species Rhinophrynus dorsalis. The sequence goes on along the minus strand of CM074725.1, from coordinate 235,613,192 downwards.
GGTGGGGGGCATCTCTTACAGGCATCTCCAGACCAGAGGCAGACTGGCCCAGGGGGCAGAGAGAGGACAATCATGAAAAGAGGTGGGGTATAAGTAGGCAGGGTATAAAGGGGTGGGACACAAGGGGCGGAGCGAAATGGGCGGCAAAATTAGGTTTTGCCTAGGGTGGCAAAAATCCTTGCACCAGCCCTGACTGTGTGGTGTGTTTTACTTTGCTCTCCAGCAACAAAGCAATAAACTTCAGTATATGTGTTTATACATTAGTCTGTGCAAATAAAATACTTTGGTCTTGCACTAAATCATTTATTCAGTTACATAAATAGCCAGTAATAGGTCATGAAATAACCTAAAAATTCTTACTAATGCCCCGCCCACCAGCCACGCCCCCAAAAACATCACCTAAAAGTAAAGTGCCCCTCTTTGGCCATGTGAAATGTTGGGAGGTATGCACATACACACAGTGAGCGGCAGAAACATGCAAAAGACACGCACACACACAGACACACTGGAGATGCACACATGGACACACATATGTAACATGGATGTACACAAACACACACGCAACATATATGAGCAGAAACACATGCACTCATGAGTTGTGCACCCCTCTGGCAGTCAAAGGGTTAAGATATACAGAGGCATGTGAGAGTTAAATAGCAGTGGGAAGTGTGTTCATACCTGGGAACTTTGACTTGTGGAGTCCCTAGAGGGGACTGATGTGGTGCTGATGTGGAGAGACAAATGGGGCAATCTGGGTTAAAAAGGGGGTGGGGCTTAATCGCGAGTAGTGGGCGGGGCTTAACATAAATGTGGAAAAGTGCTAGTAATAGGCTGTGGAAGGAGGAGATGTGGGAGGGAAATGCAAGTTTACAATGTGAGGGGTTTGAACACACTCCCTGAGGGCTAAAACTTGATACACAACCCTGTGGCAGTCAGTGGGTTAAGTGTGAATCTGATAGCTGTCTGTCCTGTGTCTTGCATGCCAAATGATGACAGTGAAGAAATAATTGAGCAATGAGGGCCTACCTTAAACCTTTGAGTGCCATTTTGTTCTTCTGGTGCTGCACTACAGGTCCTGCTGAGGCCACTGGGAGTCAGGGTGAGTGAGTGTGTGTGTGTGTGTGTGTCAGCCATATTTATTTCTGGCTTTGTGTGTGTATGTGGTGCTGTGTGTGTGAGTGGGGGCATGTGTGTTTAGTGCTGTGTGAGTGGGGCATTGTGTGTGGTGGTCTGTGTGTGTGAGTGGGGCATGTGTGTGTGTTTGTGTGGTGCTGTGTGAGTGGGGCATGTGTGTGAGTTTGGTGCTGTATGAGTGAGGCATGTGTGTTTGTCTGTGGTGTAGGAGCAAGTGGCGGCCATATTGTTTTTTTCTGACTTTGATAGTGGTGGGCGGGCTGCATAGTGGGGGCGGGCCAACTCCCTGCATGACTGAATCACCCAATAGGAATAGTAACTCATGCTTTATGCCTCCCCTGGGTGTGTTTTGGCAGGCACAAAGTCTTCTTTTATATATATAGATATATATATATATATATATATATATATAGTAGTAAATAGTGTAATCTAATGTGTTTAGTGATACATAACTTTGTAATCTATAGTGACAGATAGTTGTGGGATTTAACCTGATTAGTGATAAATATCAATGTAATCTAATCTAAGTAGTGATAGCTGTCTGATCTAACCAGGTTAGGAAGAGATAAATAGTAAGAGATAGATGTGTAATCCATGCCTCCCAACATTTCCAGTGGCCAAAAGGGGACACTTGTGTTTTAGGTGGTTTTGCTGGGAGCGTGGCTGGTGGGCAAGGCAATACAGAGAATTTTTAGATTGTTTCATGACCTGTTTTCACCTCTTTGTTTAACTGAACAAATGATTTAGAGCGATACACTTATATACACACCACATCTGATCTCCTAAAAAGAGGGACGTCAAGGGAGGAATGAGGGACATTGGGATTTTCTTCTAAGAGGGGCAGTACCCCCCTAAAAAGGGACATTTGGGAAGTGTGAATGTCTGTTCATACCTTTTATCAAGTGCCTGTTAAAAATGCGCTAACATAACAGGAAAACCTATAATATATTATGTTTTTTCATATTTTTATATTATAATTAAACTATACAATGGGTTATACCCATAAATGTGGCATCAAAAGAAATCTGTACTTATCCTTTAAAAACTGTATATAATTTGTGTGCCTGTATTAAAGGAATTAGAGGAGAAATATGGTTGAACGGTATGTAATTGGTGTACTTGTACTAAAGGAATTAGAGGGGAAATATGGTTGAACAGTACGTAATTTATGTGATTGTACTAAAGGAATTAGAGGGGAAACATGGTTGAACGGTATATAATTTGTGTGATTGTACTAAAGGTATTAGAGGGGAAATATGGCTGAACGGTATATAATTGGTGTACTTGTACTAAAGGAATTAGAAGGGAAATATGGCTGAACGGTATGTAATTGGTGTACTTGTACTAAAGGAATTAGAGGGGAAATATGGTTGAACGGTATGTAATTTATGTGATTGTACTAAAGGAATTAGAGGGGAAATATGGTTGAACTGTACGTAATTTATGTGATTGTACTAAAGGAATTAGAGAGGAAATATGGTTGAACGGTATGTAATTGGTGTACTTGTACTAAAGGAATTAGAGGGGAAATATGGTTGAACTGTACGTAATTTATGTGATTGTACTAAAGGAATTAGAGGGGAAATATGGTTGAACGGTATATAATTTGTGTGATTGTACTAAAGGAATTAGAGGGGAAATATGGTTGAATGGTATATAATTTGTGTGATTGTACTAAAGAAATTAAAGGGGAAATCTGGTTGAAGAGTATGTAATTTATGGTCTTGTACAAAATGATCATTTTGTCAAAACCTGAGTTTTGGTCACTAACTCTCGTGTTTCCATGTAATAGAATAGCTGAGGTACATGTGTGAGTTTTTTAGGCGTTAGTGTTTTTACTATTTCCAATGGTTTTACCGCTGGTAATAGTATCGAGCCCTTAGTACCTCAGTATTTCTTTGTCTTAACCCTTTGAGTGCCAGAGGGGTACGTAACGCACTGTGAAGCAGTGCATTGCATACTCTGGCACTCAAAGGGTTAACAAATACATACTCCACAGCTACTGGCATAGAGCACAGACAGTTCTCTTTCCATCCATGTAAATAAAATATGAATCTGACCTCCTATTCATCATGTACCACCTGTATAAAGGGCAGCCTAGAGCCCGTACCTCCCAGCACCCGCCCCTCCAAAGGAAGGGGGTCATTCTGCATTCTGCCACGTTAGCCGGGGCTGTCACTGCAGCTCTCATTTACACACATTCTCAATCTCCCTATTGATTTGCACATGACAAACACGTTGCGTTAGTGTGTATGTGTCAATATAGAGCTCCCGGCTTCCCATATTACTCACAGCATGAAGTCTGATGGGACATTCATCAGAGAACTAAAGACATGGGGATTCTGGAGAAAAAGGGGGGTTAATGAGTTTTTTTTTTTCTCTCTCTCACTTTAACTGTATTTATTGTATTTTTTGTGTGTGGCGAGAGTCTGAAAGCCTATAACGGTAGTATTATAGAATTGTAATAGACACATTTGCCAACCATTCCCCAGCTAACAGGGGATAGTTCTCAGTCTGAGATCTCTGTACTGGCCTTCCTATGGATTTTAATCATTTGTATGCAAGGGAAGTCTCCAGAGCAGGGCTTTACAACGGATTGAAGACATCTCTTGCATCTAAGGTGTTAAACTAGAATTAAAATCTTAAACCTCATCTTACCCCAAAATATTCTTTTAATTTATAAACTGAGCGTCACAGGGGTATGCAATGGGTAAATAGTGGTACCATGTTAGGCATAGAAAATGCAGAGACTAACAGAGTAAAAATTATACCATCATTGGCCAGCTGAGTGGCTTTGCATGCAAGCTTTCAAGACAACTATATCTCTTCTTCAGACATAAGATAATAATATTCTTATTATTCCTGAAGAAGATATCAAGTTGTCTTGAAAGCTTGCATCCAAAGTCACTCAGATAACAATACGGCTATGCAACACTTTGCCTTTTAAAGGGTAACTGAGTTATGGACTTTGCTCTTAACAGCTACGTTGCTTGGCTATAATAATAGTAATATTGGCAGTGTGGAGGTGCATTGTGTATTATTTGTAGAAAATCCAACTGCAAATCCTGATTTAGTGAAACAAGACGTGAGGGACCGAATGTGACCTCTCAACATGCAGAGGCTCTGCCCACACAAGAAGATACTGCAGTCCCTAGTATGGGGAGTAATGGATTCCGTCTTTACTAGGTAGGAGTCCATCATACAGTAGTCAGGTGTATCAATATAATTACTGTGTGTGTAACAGAAGGACTTACCTAGGTAGGTGTCCATCATCCAGCAGTCAGGTATCTATACTATAAAATAAGAAGTGGTCAGGTGACCACAAATTCTATGCCTGTGCCACACACACCTACAGGGAGGCAGCTAGGAGTACATTTGCATATGTCCTCTATTGCCTGAGCCCAGTATTACAAACTAAATTATAATATACACACCCCAGGGCTGGTACATAAGAGCACATATGCAGAACTCCTATAGACTGCCATAGCTCAACATACACACCCCGGGCTCAGCCAGGAGATTAGCATATCTCCTACACATAGTCATTTAAATTTCCACACCCCTCACTATCCATTCACCGAAAACCAAAAAATGGCTGACACTTGGGGACAAAAATTTCACCCATCACCACATTCTGTTTTTCCTAAAAACAGTGCTGTTTTCTCTGCAACACTCACCAAAAATCACATGGATTGCATTCAGCACTAATGTGCACTGTTAATACACATCGTGTGCCTTAACCGTTTGACTGCCAAAGAGGTGCACAATGCATTGAAAACTAATGCTATGCCCACCACTGTGGCAGTCAAAGGGTCAACACACACATCCACAATACACACACAACAAACACACAATACATACATGCAATACACATGCACAACACAAACAGACAATACACACACATAATAAACACACACAATAAATACACAGAAAAAACACATGCACAACACACATAGACAATACACACACAATACACACACACAAACACATGTACAACACTCCACAAAATACACAAATACACACATGCAATACACATGCACAATACACACACTCAATACACACACGTATACAACACACATGCAAAACACATGCACACAACACACGTGCAAAACACACATGCACAACACATGTGCAAAACACAAGCACAATGCACATGCAATACACACACACACATATGCACCACATAATGCACACCACAAACGCAACGCACCCAATACATACATGCAATAAACGTGCACACACAATAAACACTCACATACTCAACAACATAAAAAACACACAAAGCACATGCCCACAAAACACACATGCACAAAAAAGACACGCAATACACACACAAAAACACACTTTACACATACAAGCAATACACAAAGACACAATACACCGCAACACACGTGCACACAACACACTCTCACAAAAATACATATGCACAATGCAAACAGACAACACACACATGCACAATACACGCACAACACACACACAAAATACACACATGCAATATACAAGCACAACACAAACAGAAAATACACACACACAAACATAATAAACACACACAATAAACACACACATAGAAAAAATACACACACAACACACAGGCATTACACACACATGCCCACAATACACACACACGTACAACACACTGCAAAATACACAAACAATACACACATGCTATACCCATGCACAATACACACTCACACACAATACACACATGTATAACATGTATACACCACACATGTGCAAAACACATGCACCCAACACATGTGCAAAACACACTCACACAATATGTGCAAAGCACACGCACAATATATACACATGCAATACTCACACACATGCATAACACAATATACAAACAGAACACACACAAGCAATACACAAACACACACACAAATTAAAAAATCCAGTCATTAAGAACACTGTCTCCTTTTCTGGATGTACCTGGGTGTCAGTACCCCTAAAGCACTCAAAGGACTTAATCCCCATGGGCAACACCGTGCCCCTTTTGCTAGTATCTATATAATTACTGTGTGTAACAGAAATACTTACCTAGATAGGATGCCATTCTACCCAATACTATGCATTACTCCTCTGTCACGCAAAGGATTAAGCCTCTCTTGAAGATTCTTACACAACTCCCAGTTGTCCATCTTTAGGAGATATTAGGGGTCCGTACCTCCCAAATGTCCCTATTTAGGACAGACACTCCCTCTTTAAGACCCAAATCCCTCTGTCCCTATTTCTCACCTTGGTGTCCCTCTTTTTAGGAGATCAGACTGTGCGGTGTGAATATACATGTTTCACATTGCTCCACAGCAATAAAACTCACATTAAAGGGATAGTAATACTTAAAATGTAAAAAAAAAAATATGTTGTAGGGTTTATCCCCCTGAGTAAAACAAGAGTACTCCCACTGCTGAAAGGTGTTTCATTCAAAACTTATTAATTTTCAAAGTGGAATTTTTTAGGTGCAATATCACAGTGGCCTGAAAATTTACAGTGGCGCTGTTGCTACACCAGCCTATAGCGATTTATGGTCTATGGACCAGAGCAGTCCATAGGGATGGTGTAGCAACAGCACCACTGTAAATTTTCAGGCCACTGTGATATTTCACCTAAAAAATTCAAGTTTGAGCTGTTATAATTTTTTAATAAAATATCTCTCAGCAGTGGGAGTACCCTTATTTTACTCAGGGGGATAAACCCTACAACATATATTTTTTTACATTTTAAGTATTACTATCCCTTTAATGTTTGTATAAACTTCATAATATGGATTTATAAATTAGTCTGTGTAATTATAATGCTTTGGTCTTGTTCTGAATTGTTTATTCAGTTACATGAAGAAGTTTTAATAGGTCATGAAAGAATCTAAGAATTCTAGGTAATGCCCTGCCTACCAGTCACTCCTCCCAGGAACAACCTCTAAAACACAAGTGTCCCTCTTTGGTGACCTGGTGTTGCAGCACTCTGCAAGGCAATACAAGCTCTGGGTTAAGCTTTGGTGGAGAACATTAACCCTTTGAATGTCTCTCAAAGGTTTAATAATATACCTGGGTCTGTTGGTAACACTATTATATTATTATTTTTTCTTTTTTAACCCCTTTTTAACTCCTTAAGGACCCTTGACAGCCCTGGCACATCATGGGTTGAGAAGTGATAAGGATCCATGTTGTGCCAGGACTGTCATGGAATTAAGGGTTCCCCGCGTGGCTGCATGCCGTTAGGGGTACTCCTGAATTGGATACTGAAAAAAAAAGGTCCATGGTTCTTAAGCTGGCCAGGTGCGCGATCGGCCGGTCCTTAAGGGGTTAATAGTATAGGAAAGCTAAATCCTCCAATTAATAAAAACCCCCACATATCTTATTATGACCATAAAATAAAAATGTCCCCTGGGATTGTTGCTCTTAGCTAGAGCTGGATCATAGGCAAGGCATCCTAGGGCTCGGCCAAGTTGTGGGCTCTTAAGCTGAACTGGCCCCACAACAAAAAAGCTTGGCCGGTGGGAAGATCAGACTGATCTCCCCAACAAGAAGCCGAAGGAGGCACAGACCTTTAAATGCATCTTCCTCGCAGCGCGCTGTCCCCAGCACTCTAGTAATGCAGAATGCTGGGATATGACATCATCTCCCGGCGCTCTGCATTATTGGAGAGAGGACCTCGCGGGAGCTGCTACTTTGGTGACATCAAAGGGGTTAAAGCATTAATTTTGTCTTTTATTAAGTTGGCACTAATAGCTCTACTCACAAGAACAATGCACACATTGAGAAAGAACTGCGGCAAGAGTGGTGGTGGTGGGGCAAAATGAAAGGGGGCCCCAATTTGGGATCCTGCGTAGGGCCCTAGGAGGCTTAATCCGGCTCTGCTCTCGGTTAAAGAGATAACATCTGCAATCAGATCCAAATGTTATATCCATAAAGGAAAACATGAGAGTTGCCAACAAGGCCGCAGGATCTTGCCACACGTGGTAATCTTAACCCTTTAAAGGGATAGTAATACTTCGTTTTATCTTTATTTTATTTTGTAGGCATTAAAAAAACATGAAGAATGATATAAGTCTTATCTCTCAAACCTTTATGGTTTGAGAGATATTCACAAGCAAAGTTTCCCCCTCCCGCCCCTTTTACCTAGTGTAAGTCCTCTCTTCTCAGATGTGAATCTGGTTGTATGACAGGACAGATAACAGAAGGGGACAATCTTCTTTGTATGAAAAGAATGAAAGCCCTTCCCCCCTTGACAAGTTTTTCAGCTTTTTCCATTATCTTAATTGAAGATTGTCCCTCTCTGCAGTCTACCTGGGCACCTCCCTTCTGCTCTGGCTGAACAGGGGGGGGGGATACTTTGCTTGTGAATATCTCTTAAACCATAAAGGTTTGAGAGATAAGACTTATATCGTTCTTCATGTTTTTTTAATGGCTACAAAATAAAATAAAGATAAAACGACGTATTACTATCCCTTTAAGTACCAGAGCGGTGTTCAACACATTGGTCTTATCCTTAAAGTGTTAACTCGCCTCATGTACTTTGCAGCAACTGTTATGTCTGCCTCCATGAACGTGACATCCAGAACTGATTGAAGAGGCTAGGTCTTTAACCCCTTAGAGACCCTTGACGTACCAGGACCGTCAAGGGTAAATTTGCTCGAAAGACCCTTGACGGTCCTGGTACGTCACGTACTTTTTACTTACAGCGCTCTACCGGGAGCGCTGTAAGTAAAAATAGGGCATGAAATAGACCGCTCCAAGATCGGAGCGATCTCTATCAGGCCCCATAGTGACGCGCCGATACACGTGACAGGTCACTTGTACCGGCGCGTCCAAGTGCCCCTATGCGGACGTTATGGGACGGAAATGTCCCATAACCTCCGGTCCTTAAGGGGTTAACAAAGACACAAGGACAAAATTCATAAGGGCTATCAGGATTTTCAGGTCACAGTAAGGTAAGACTGGGTGATTACTAAGAGATGTTAGTACTCCTCTAAAGTTCTGTGGAAACTTTTGTCAATTGCCAACACAGTTAAGTTATTTTTCCTCTCTCACTGACAATTTGTTTTAATGACTATAATTGTAGAAGGGTGAGAGTTCATTATTCACAGAGTCACTCGTTGTCCTTAATTCTTTCCATTTTATGGCTTCTGCTGTTGTACCTGGAGAATTCTGGACACTGACCAAATAGCAACTGCACCACTTTACAATAAAGACCTTGCACTCAGGTTGCAGGTATTCAAGATAACCCGTAAATACCTGAAGGACACAACAATTTGGATTTTAAAGGCCACCTCTTTATTTGAAGTACCATATTAATTTGTACCTGACAAAATTCCTGAATGTCTTTGCCAGCCGTAGGGTAACAACACTATGAAACCTGGACTCAAATCATAGGTTACTACCATTTCACAGTGCCCTGTCAGTCAGCCATTTAATACACAGCCTAAACACGGGAGAAAACATCCCATAGGCCTCTGGGCTACAAAACACATGCCTCAAGTGTATCTTTTTTTTGTGAAAGCATTTTACCAGGAAGAATACATTGAGATTGTCTCTCTCATTTTCAAGTATGTCCTGGACTGTTGTATCTACCTCAGAGGGGTGAAAGGCTGAGCTGACCTTTCCGGACTAGAACCTGCAACCTTGCGGCTTGATCAGATGCTATACCTGGTGCCTTAACCAAGTGAGCCATCTCACCAGCATTATAATATCATGGGGTACCCAATGTGCTTGTCAAGACCAACCACAAAAGCTACGACAAGTTAAAAAACAGAGACATCTAAAATAGAGTGGGTTAGGGCAAGACACTGCTGCTTGTAGCTCAACCTGTGACTGGCGCAAGTTGGCCACTGTAGGAAATCCACCCATAAGCCACAACTCCACCCAGTTCTAGGAAGCCTTATAGTTGTTTAGGTTCCTCACTCCCCTCCACCAAGACACACATCCCCCTACCACTTCCATTTGGGCTCAGGAGGGTACTTCCTTCTATAAAGGCATATGTAGAGAGACAAGAGGAGAGCAGCTCTGTGGGCAAACCAGCTACACCATAGGTGATGAATACATTTTATTTAGATGGGGATTTTAATCCACTACAATGGTAGAGATGTGACAGGTACTGGTGCAAGTCTGAACTGTAAAAACATTTGTATGAGGCCTGTGTCAACAGTGAGGATAACCTTGTTCACTTAGATGTGTGTGTGTATATAGGCTTGTGTGCGTGTGTGTAAGTATGGGTGTATGTGTTAATGTGTGCATGTATGTGTGCATATGTATGTGAATATGTATACGTATTTGTGTATGTGTGTATATATATGTATGTGCTTGTGCATGTATGTATATAAGTGATTTTGTATGTATGTAAATGTTTGTGGGTGTATGTGTGAACGTATGCATTTGTGTGTGTGGTGTGTTCTATATGTATGTGTGTGTGGTGTGTGTGTGGTGTGTGTGTGGTGTGTGCGCGTTTATCGTTTATGTATGTGGTTGTCTAGAAACAAATATTGTGTCGAGTAACCATTGAGAAGAATCAAAATAAAGTGTCTTGTTCTGAGGCATGATGGCCTCTCAGTGGTGCTACAAGTCATGTTTTTCACTCCCATGTGCCATCGCAGAGAGGAAATGTCCATTTTCTACCTAAGTGGAAGCATATCCCAGGTACGGGCCCTTGCTCTCCATGTGCCTAGAGGGAATCAGCCGCACCACACCGAAGAGACCCACATAGGCCGAAATGTATGTCTGTGGTTGGGCTGTTTCTCATGCGCAGAGAGGATTTGCCTGGTATTTTGGAGATGGTCTGCCTGTGGTTGAGACAGGTCTAATATGGACATACCTGAGAACTTGCCGGGTTTCACCCAGAAACCTTAAAATCTCCAGGTAACGCGGATTTAACCAGGCATTTTGTGAGTGTGATAATTAAAGTGTGTGGTATTGATGCCGGATGTCCTTGCAGCTTGCCTCATACTTTGCCCGGTGCATGATCCATGCACCTCCGCTTGCCATTGACCGCCTCACTGTCACCCTAGTCCCACACCACCTGACTAGTAACGCACCGAGCCAGCCAATTGTTGGTTCTGGCATTTCTGGGGAAGAGTGACGTCAAAGTGATGATGTTGACATCTCAGACTTGCAGGGCAGCCGCATCAGGAGCGCCAGTGCAATGAGTAGAGGGCTGGAGGCAGAGCACGGTTAGCGGACCTCATTGGTCTCCGGGTCAGCTCATCTAGAAAGTTCCCAGGTATGAATATGGACATGGAGATTTTCTCTCTCCAGTAGCACATGGGAACAAAAAAAGTGACTTGCAGCACCTCTGAGAGGCCACAATGTCTTAGAACAAAACAGTTAATTTTGTTCATACTTGGTAGGTGCTCATCACAATCTTTCTTTGTGTATGTGTTTGTGGGTATATATGTGTGTGGTGTGGTATGTGTGTTTCCCCCATAATAAGCATTGCTATCCCAATAACCCTTTAAGTCAGAGAGACATCTGCAATGCAATGTGTTGGACAACTCTGTGGCACTAAAATGGTTATATGTTTCATGTATTAATGATCCCTACAGCAGGAATGTGGCCTTCCAGCTGTTGAACCACACTCCCATCATCCTCAGCTAGCATTGTAGTAGTCCAAAACAGCTGGAGGACTGCATGTTGCCCACCATTGCCCTGCATATCACATTCTATTGCTATAAAACACTTCATAAGATTTGTAATTCTATTAGCAACAGGTGTTAAGTGTGAGACAACTATGAAACATCCAGAAAATTGAATATTATCCAGTAAACACTAAAAATATTATTTACTGGGACTCAGACAGCTCTGTATGTTGGTCACCGGATAGATCATAACAGCAGCACCACAATCTAAAGGCAACAGAGCATGTTGCACCTATTCTCTCCACCAAATGCAGTTCTGCACTATAATAACTCTAAATAAAGCATTTCCCAGCAGTGAGCGTGACCTGCATTTAACCCTTTGAGTGCCAGAGTGGTAGCAATGCGTTGCTCACCCCTCTGGCACTCAAAGGGTTAATAGCCAGGAAACAGCCCTGTAGCCTAGAGTCTCATAAGTATTACTGCCGCTGTAATTATCTCCTCTGTACACCCCTCCGGCATTTAAAGCATTAATGGACCATACGCACAAAGCAATGTTGAGCAATTCAGATGCAAACCACTTGAACCATCTAAATAACATAAAGCGCTAGAATACGAAGCTCCCTGTGTGCGTAACCGCACATGCGCAGTTGAGACTGCCTGAACGATGCAGTCATGCTCAGTGCGCAGTTGAGACTGCCTGAACGATGCAGTCATGCTCAGTGCGCAGTAGAGACTGCCTGAACGATGCAGTCATGCTCAGTGCACAGTAGAGACTGCCTGAACAATGCAGTCATGCTCAGTGCGCAGTAGAGACTGCCTGAACGATGCAGTCATGCTCAGTGCGCAGTAGAGACTGCCTGAACCATGCAGTCATGCTCAGTGCGCAGTAGAGACTGCCTGAACCATGCAGTCATGCTCAGTGCGCAGTAGAGACTGCCTGAACGATGCAGTCATGCTCAGTGCGCAGTAGAGACTGCCTGAACCATGCAGTCATGCTCAGTGCGCAGTAGAGACTGCCTGAACCATGCAGTCATGCTCAGTGCGCAGTAGAGACTGTAAGAACGGGCCGCCTTCCAGTCAGAGGCACTGCTGATCCAGAGTGGGGCGCTCCGAATGGCCCACCGCCCCCAACTTCCGGGCAGCAGCAGAGGCTGCTGGCTCGCACTTTGGCCCATGTACACGGGCCTTCAATACCAGTAGGGGATAAATAACAAAAAAATGTCATTGATTTAAATGGGGTTTTCATCCCCTCAAATTCCAAAGCGGTATCCAACACATTGCAAAATCACAACGTACTGGAGACCTCTCTAGCATTCAGTGGGTTAACAGTACCATTTAAATCAATGGGAGTTTGGGAAATTTTTACTGGCCCCTGTGGTGCAGCCGGTTTGGTCCAGAATTGCTCCATTTTTACTTAAAACATCAGCTTCCGTCAGTTAACCCTTTGAGTGTCAGAGGGGTATGCAAAGCATTGCTTTGCGTACCCCTCTGGCACTCAAAGGGTTAATTAGGCTGATGCATTAGACAGAACCGGAGAAAACCAACTGCATCACAGGGGTACATAAAAATCCCTCCACACCCCTTTTATTTAAATGGGGATTTTAACCTCTTGAATGCTAGAGAGGTCTCCAGCAATCTTTACCATTCGAGGGGTTAAAATCCCTGTTTAACTCAATTTGAAAATGTATTTGTCACCTATGGTGCTGTTGGCTTGCTCCAGGATTGATTCAGTTCCTCTCAGTTTATCTTCTTCCAAGAGTTACGGTGTTAATGAAAAAAACATGACAAATCCCAGGAGATGTAGGTGAATCTGAATAAAAGATTTGATGTTAAGAGGCCCGGCGCAGCCTGCTGGGAGGCGTGAGCGATGGCGGGACAGAGCGGCCGGGGAGGGATTCCCTTCCTCCGATTACCTGCTGGTTTATGAACTGATTCAGTCGTCTGCGCTCATATTTGGGGCTAATTTATGATGCTATTGAGGCATCTATAAACTGTAAGCTCGTACAGCCCACATGGAAAAGAAGTGGGGGTTTAATTTTATGTTTGTTTGTTAATTTTCCCCAACAAGCACAATGGTCGCATTAAGTTAAACTGTTACAACATGGCAGGAGTTCATTCCTCCTAGGGGAGAGCATCATAAACGCTGGCCATTCACAGATAAAACAGAGGCCATTCACACGCGTTTTCTATCTCATTGGCAGTGTGGTCCCCTGAGGAGAAGAAATACAGAACGTATTATCACTACAGACTTGCATTGTCAGTGTGAAAAAAACATTATGCTTACTGATGTCAAGTAAACTAAACAAGCAGAGCCCGATTTCCCAATAGGCAGCGTTGGCAGCTAGAGGGCGGTGCTTCAGCTGTGCTGGCCACACCCACATTCTGAACTGTGGGTGGGGCCAGAGCAAGCTCAATGTCCCTGCTCCAGTTCATATACCATTTTACAGGCTATTATTTAACCCTTTGGATGCTAGAGAGATCTCCAGTGCATTGTGGAGCAATGCATTGCAGATCTCTCTAGCATCCAAAGGGTTAAAACCTTTTTTGCCGATGATTGTTACAGAGTATTTTGTTTTCCAGGATACAATGGATGAGACTGGGGTGATTTCATGTGAGGGGTGGCAGTGGGAGGAGCTAAAGGAGCCTGGAGTGCCTTGCCATGAGGAGCCTGAGATGTAAATTCATCCCTGTAAACAACATTCACTTTCACCATGTTCCTTTCAGTGCTATTAGCAGAATTCAGGGGAGAATGTGCAAATCTGTGGGCACAGCTCATTTTCTGTCCTTACGCATGGGCTTCTTAATCACACACGTGTGTAGAGGGGGCATTTGCCCTCCCCTACAATTACCCTCTCCATATAAACAAAGGGCCTGGGGGTCATATTATGGCTTTGCTACCCCCTGGAAAAATTTAAATGGACACCCCTGCTCTGGGTATGTTCTAGAGCAGTGGTTCAGGGTGCTGGAGAGCTGTGGTTTGCTGATCGGTGCACTGGCGTTGTGAAGTCACCCTCATGAGGCCTGTGTCAAGTGAGGATAACCTGGTTCACTTAGATGTGTGTGTGTGTATAGGTTTGTGTGCGCGTGTGTAAGTATAGGTGTATGTGTTAGTGTGTGCATGTATGTGTGCGTATGTATGTATGTGAATATGTTAACGTATTTGTGTATGTGTGTTTATATGTGTATGTGCTTGTGAATGTATGTGTATAAGTGATTGTGTATGTATGTAAATGTTTGTGGGTGTATGTGTGAATGTATGCGTTTGTATGTGTGGTGTGTTCTATATGTATGTGTGTGTGAGTTTGGTGTGTGTGTGCTCTGGGTATGTTCTAGAGCAGTGGTTCAGGGTGTTGGAAAGCTGTGGTTTGCTGATCGGTGCACTGGCGTTGTGAAGTCACCCTCACATTGTCGAGTATAATGTAACTAATCGTTGCAGTTCAGTCAGCGCTTAGTTATATTGTGAGCTACTCGTGTTCTATTGATTTCCTAGTATTCTGACATTCCGATTTTGATCTTTTGGCTTCCCTGTTCGACTGTTCTTCATCGCTGCCTGCCCTGACCTCCTGGCTTACCCTTTGGACCATCCTTTCGCTCTGCCTGCTGTTCCGTGACACTTTGCTGTGCTGCAGATATCCACAAAGGTGACTCCTTTTTTTTCCTACCAAGACTTTGACAGAAATGTTAATGCCGATTTTTAAATATATAATCAATGGAAATGTTAATGCACAATATGTAATATTTTGTTATTATGACTGTAAGACCTAATGATAACTGTATAATGTATGCATTGTACTCTTCATTGTGTCATTGGTAAATTACATAAAATATGCTAGGGGGGTTTCATGCAGTGTGGACTCGTTGGCTGGAGTTTACCAAAGCACTTCGGGAGGAGATAGACCCCTAGCTGTTGGCTTTCATTTGTTACCCAGATGTTCTTCCCGGGGTCCTTCCCCACTCTTTCCTCTACTATCCACTGCACACCTAACCTTTCCTTTTAGCTCTTTAGTTTTATCTTCTCTCCTAATTCCCCACCCCTTCTCTGGCTTTCCTTCCCTCCCCTCCCTAATCTCACCACCATCCCTTGACATACCCCTCCCCTTTTCCTTCCCCTGCAGACTTACTCATTTTACTGCACACACGCTCAGTTTTGATGTTGAGTGGCTAAGCTTTCTTTATTACATTCACTGTGTATCCAACCAATAGAATTGGCTAGTCATTGACTTCACGCCCACTTCTCCTTCTTCCCACCCTGTTCTTCCCCTTACCCACACACTTCTCATCCTTCCCACCCTGTTCCTCACACTTCTTTCCATTTCTCCTCCTTCCCACTCTGTTCCTACAACTTCTCCTACTTCCACCCTCTTATCCTTCCCTCCTACTTCTCCTCTCTCCCATCCACTTCTCCTTTTCCCACCCTGTTCCTCCCACTTCCCACCCACTTCTCATCCTTCCTACCCTGTTCCACCCACTTTTCCTCTTCCCACCCTGATCTGCCCACCTCCCACCCACTTCAAAAGTACAATGCTGATGAAGCCCCCACCCCCCTTATGACACAAAGTGCATCATTTACATACCCCCCGGTCACAGCACATGAGCCCTCTCTGGGGCCTCAAGAGGATACCTTGTACTACAAGGTATGATCACTTTGGTACATACCAGCGCTCACACTCTTATGTCTTTCAGACATTACAGCAGACATATCACCTTCTTAAACCCCCTCAATATTTTTAAAAGTGTCCAAAACAGAATTATTTACCATCGCTAATTGTTTTCTCTTGTTCCAATTGGATACAATAGTTTGTTGAATTTGTGAGGGTAAGTGTGGCCATCTTAATTCAGTACAGCATGATTGGCATCACTCCCTCACCGTAATTCCCGTCTGTAAATGCCCCTTCTCTCTGGGGCCGTCTTCATCCTATGGTTTCTTGTAGCTGGGGGAGTGTAGACTATAGCTAGAGGGGTGGCCCACATATGCCTGCAGTATAGCTTGTACTGCAGGCAACCTCCTGAAGACGTGACGATGCCAAACTGGTAAGTCGTTTTTTTTAATAAAGCTTTTTCTTTCAAAGTAACTCTATAGAAGACAGGAAAGACATCACCTGGAGTAGTGTTTACAGCTCTGTAGACCACATCTCCAGAAGGACATTAATAAAATGGTGCAGAGTCTTCATGATACAGGGTACAAGAATAGACTCCAATAATTTAATATGTACAGTAATGGAAGAAAGAAGAGAGAGAGGGGTGATATGATAGAAGCCTTTAAATATAATAAGGGATCTAACCCTTTGAGTGCCAGAGAGGCATCCAACACATTCCTGGCACTCAAAGGGTTAATCTAGTTCAGAAGGGAAGTATTTTTTCAGACAAAGTGGAATTCTACAACAAGAGGTCAGGGTGTAAAGTTAAGAGGGTGGAAAATTCAGAAGTAACGTGCACAAGAACTACTTTACAAAAAGGGTGGTGGACTCATGGCACAGCCTACCAGCAGAACTGGTAAGGACACATACTGTTAGGTAATTCAGAAATGCCTGAGAGAGACAGGCGTAGTCTGAGAAGTATGTACAACTGTGAAGTTTATTAGACAGGTTAATGAGCAGAGGATACCAGATGGGCCCGATGGTTCTTCTCTTCTGGCAAAATCTAGGTTTCTGTGTTTCTAATGACCCTTCCACTTTCCACCTTGAGAGCTGTCTCTTTTACACAAATCCAGTCTTCCTGCACTCTTTGCCTTCTGTCTCCTCGTCCCTTGAAAGCAGCTTCTCTTTGGATTCCTCTTCCACTTATCTCAGTCTGTTATATCCCTACTACACAAGGATTAAGCAGGTTCAGTGCACGGCCGTAAAGCAGCCTCCCCATTGGCTCTGATCTTGTTAAGCATGACTTTGTTTAGGTTGCTTTGCGGTGCTGCACTCTCCTGATTTCCACAGCTTTCCCCTCTGCATTTCACTGCCAGAAATCCTGCTTTGTTCCTGCTCCAAGAGACTTATCTCTCACTTACACTGACTGGCACCCCGTCGGCTAAATCCCCCCATTCAACTGAGCCGGCACAGAACCCTTTCCCTTCTACTGCCTCCTTAAAACTGGTCTGGACAGTTCAGTGTTAAATGAAGGGAATTTAACCCTTTGAGTGCCAGTGGCGTACGAAACACATTGCTTTCCAATGCGTTGCGTGCCCTTTTGGCAATCAAAGGGTCAACCCCATAGGTGCTACAGAGGTCTCTAATACATTGCAAATCAACACACTGGAGATCTATCACACTTCTGTTGGGTTAACCCTTTGAGTGCCAGAAGGGTATCCAACGCATTGCATTGCAATATAGTGGATATTCCTCTGACACTCAAAGAGTTAAAGTGGATCTCTCGCCTGCATAAGTTTCCCTCTATGGGCCATATGTTCAAAGAAGTAGCGAAATAGCTTTTGTCGTTTGTAACGACTTTTCAGAGTGCAGTGTCGTTGGGATCATTAATATTGTCAGAGAGTGTCGGTTGTGACTGGAAATATGTCATTTGTCCTGACTGAAACTGTTGTATGGGACGACAAAAAAATGACTTAACTAATGAAAAAAATGTCTTAAAGACAAAAATGTCTTTAAAAAATGTCTTAACTAACGACAAAAATGTCTTAACTAAAGACAAAAATTCTCACATTCAGAACTTCACATTCCCTCCACTTTTTTCTTAACGTACAAATTTTGTCTTTTGAAAGACATTTTTTGTCGTTAGTTACAACAAATTTTCTTTTCCTCTATATGACACTGGAGATTAGTTTAGCCACACCCTTGCCCCACCCCTTTGCCTGTCAGTTCTGGAGTTGTGTCGTACACAACGGACAGTACTAGTTTTTTGTCATATACTCTATAGAAAATATGTAGTTCATGCGTTCAATTACTTATTTTTGTCTTTATCCTTTTGAACATACAGCCCTATGTATTCTACTTACAACGATAACATGTAATCTATGATTTTTTTTCAATGAAGGCTATAGTGAGACTTCCATTTTTAAATGTGAGCCAGCGATGTAACTTCTGGACAGGCTGCGGAAAAACTCTGCCCACAGCCTGTAATCCTCCTCCAATCACTGAGGCTTCCTCCATGCGAGCTGGTGTGGTCTCTTGCCAATGAGAGAGCTCTATCTCACACTGAGGAAGCCTCCGCCATCGGAGGAGGTTGGAACAAGGTGCTACACGGGGAGGATTGACAGGCTGCGGGCAGAGTTTTGTCGCAGCCTGCCAAGAAGTTACTTCGCCAGCTGACATTTAAAAATGAAAAATCTCACTATAGCCTTCACTGAAAAAAAAATAAATCACAGATTACATGTTATCGTTATAAGTAGAAAGTAGAACGTTTTTTTTCCCATAAGCCCTTGAGAAAGCAGACAGTAAGCCTGCAAAAAAGTTTGGGTCTCTTTCACATTCATTCAGTCACAGGTCCCATCCACGCTCCCTGCGAGTTTCCCCGCTGTGCCCCCATCTCTCCTTAGCTACTGGCTCCCAGCGTGTGGACTTGCCTCTCCACAAGGCTTTACATCAGTAACCTGGGAAACGCCATTTTTTTTCCATCTAGCAGTACCATACAGGACAATTTCATCATATTGAATGAACTTCCCTAACTGGGGTTTTGAATAATAACTTCAGCCTTAAAGGGATAGTAATACTTCGTTTTACCTTTATTTTATTTTGTAGGCATTAAAAAAACATGAAGAATGATATAAGTCTTATCTCTCAAACATTTATGGTTTGAGAGATATTCACAAGCAAAGTTTCCCCTCCCACCCCTTTTACCTAGTGTAAGCCATCTCTTCTCAGATGTGGAATGCAGTCCAAAGACCAGACAGATAACAACAGGGGACAATCTTCTTCCTATGAGAACAATGAAAGCCCTGCCCCCCTTGACAAGTTTTTCAGGTTTTTCCCTTATCTTAATTGAAGATTGTCCCTTACATCAGTAAAAGGGGCAGGAGGGGGACACTTTGTCACTGAATTACTATTGAACTACAACTCTGACAGAATTGAAATAACACTCTCCAAAGTCCAAATACTATGATGATTAATTAGAGCTGCTTTTATTATGAAACATTACTATCCCTTTAACAGCTACTACCTGTTAGCCGCAGTAAAATAGGAGTATTGATCGGGTTCGGCAGGAGGTCAGTGAGGACGCAGTTCGTTTTGGCTATAAGGGACAGCACCTGATATATGCTCCAAGCCCAAGAAGGGCTCTTGTAAGTGCAAAACATTATTTTGGAAATATGTTGTTTTAATAAATACTACACTTAGATTACTACCTTTCCTATTTTTGTCATGTGCACTGTTTTTTTAAGGTTCATCCAGATCCAGTGTATCTACAGTGGACAAGACCACTTCATACCTCATCCTGCAGCACTCTCAAGACTCATTTTCCATTTCCACCACCTCTTCATTCATCCTATACCATTTCATCTCCATCCTTCATAGACTGACATAAAAGGACTGGTGAATCATCAGAGCAGCATTGACTAATTATCCTCATTTCATTCCATCTCACTTTACTAATAAGTTGTGAGTTTTTAACCATATCACTGCCTATTTTTACATTCTCAGTATTTTACATTGAGACATTGAACAAATAATTATTTTAAGTGCACATAGATCTATGCTATTGTTTCATATTTGTTTTATTATCTAGTATTATTGGTACCGGTACTTGCAGCCAAATTGACCTTTTTTCATTTTAATATTGTGTACTGACTATTGAGATCGCTCACATTGCTTGGAAGTTTGCATTTCTATTGTAAATATACAAGCAAAACAGAAAAAAGGGCAAACAAATGTGTGTATATATATATATATATATATATATATATATATATATATATATATATATAAAAGCAAATATACAAAATATTGGTGCACATCCAGATTTTCATCACCATTAACCCTTTACTCTGTGGCATTGTGCCTGCATATCACTACTATATTAAAGATGAGGATTTAGTCACATTATATGGCCATAGAATGCTAAGCTTGCCACCAACGCTAAGATACCTTATTTTTGGCAAGTACCTAACCTTAATATGCTTTGTCTTATGAGCTGAATCTCTCCTACTTTAGGCATTTACTAACCTTAATTTACTTTATCCTGAGAACTGAGTCTTTGTCAGCTTTACTCATTAATGGAGAGAGACTCTCTGACAGGAATTATATAGTGTCCTAGAGACAATGAGCATTGCACCTGGGGGTGGGAGGGGTGCTTAAACCAATAGAAGCTGGTCACCTGGGGTGGGAAGGGTGCCTAAACCAATAGAAGCTGGTCACCTGGGGTTGGGAGGGGTGCTTAAACCAATAGAAGCTGGTCACCTGGGGGTGGGAGGGGTGCTTGAACCAATAGAAGCTGGTCAAAACTTCCAAAAGTACAATTCCAGTCCAGGTTTTGGTAAGCACACCCAAAGAAAAAAACACATTTAAACTAGCTGGAGTGCAACCAATTTTGACCAAAATAGCTAAAAGCAAATATACAAAGTATTGGTGTACCATTAACCCTTTGTACATACACTAGTGTAAAAGCCGTGTACACGAGCCAAGGTCCGGGTAATGTTAAGAAGCTGCTACCTCACTGCTCCACGTGATGCAGTCTTGCGTCATCTCACTCACGCGATGCAATCATGCGCAGTAGAGTCTCTACTGCCCATGACTGCATCGTGACAAACATCCTAGCAAATTATTATCTAGCATATATATATATATATTTATATATGTATATATATATATATATATATATATATATATACACAAATGAAGTGTCTCAATTGATCCTTGGTGGATACAGTATGAAATGTACAGCCTACGTGTAGGTACGTACAGTTGTGTTAGTTCACAGATATTCACGTCCCGCATGTTTATGATTACTATTAGGAAGATGGAACACCAATCTGTAAATGCAGTGAACTGGTCACCTGGGGTTGGGAGGGGTGCTTAAACCAATAGAAGCTGGTCACCTGGGGGTGGGAGGGGTGCTTGAACCAATAGAAGCTGATCACCTGGGGGTGGGAGGGGTGCTTAAACCAATAGAAGCTGGTCAAAACTTCCAAAAGTACAATTCCAGTCCAGGTTTTGGTAAGCACACCCAAAGAAAAAAAACACATTTAAACTAGCTGGAGTGCAACCAATTTTGACCAAAATAGCTAAAAGCAAATATACAAAGTATTGTTGCACATCCAAATTTTCATCACCATTAACCCTTTGTACATACACTAGTGTAAAAGCCCGTGTACACGAACCAAGGTCGGGTAATGTTAAGAAGCTGCTACCTTACTGCTCCACGTGATGCAGTCTTGCGTCGTCTCACTCACGCGATGCAATCATGCGCAGTAGAGTCTCTACTGCCCATGACTGCATCGTGACAAACATCCTAGCAAATTATTATCTAGGATATATATATATATATACACATATGAAGTGTCTCAATTGATCCTTGGTGGATACAGTAAGAAATGTACAGCCTACGTGTAGGTACGTACAGTTGTGTTAATTAACAGATATTCACGTCCCGCATGTTTATGATTACTATTAGGAAGATGGAACACCAATCTGTAAATGCAGTGAACTGTTCCAGACACAATAAGGAGAAGGGCGGCACAATCCCTGGACAGGTGTAAGGCACACTAGGGTGTAATATAAAAGGAGATCACTTTTCCAGTGGTATCACTTCTCTAATTCTCATGTTAGTCTATGAAACCTATGCCCTAACATCTATTCAACTTGAGATATCTTAGTGCATAGGCTCCATAGAATAACAAAGGAACAGGAGAAGTGACATCACTGGAGAAGTCATCTCTTTATGGCACCATAATGTAGCTCTCCCCTGCTTGGTGGGACTGGGTGAGGGTAATCCATGACAGAACCGTGGTGGAAGCCGACAATGAACACACCATCATCCTAGCATCTCTAAAGAAAAAATAAAGGAAAACCCCATACTATAAACTGTTTCAACATTCATATATGTTGGGGATGTGATATATTCAGCATCGGAGAACTAAGAAAGTGCAGGTCTCTAAAGGGTTAAAGGGATAGTAATACTTAAAATGTAAGAAAAAATATGTTGTAGGGTTTATCCCCTTGAGTAAAACAAGAGTACTCCCACTGCTGAAAGGTGTTTCATTCAAAAGTTATTAATTTTCAAAGTTGAATTTTTTAGGTGCAATATCACAGTGATCTGAAATAGTACAGTGGCGCTGTTACTACACGATCCTATGGACAGCTCTGGTCCCAGGACCATAAATCTCCATAGGAGAAGAATGATATAAGTCTTATCTCTCAAACCTTTATGGTTTAAGAGATATTCACAAGCAAAGTGTCCCCCTCCCGCTCCTTTTACTGATGTAACACTTCTCAGCCAGGGCAGAAGGGAGGTGCCCAGGTAGACTGCAGAGAGGGACAATCTTCAATTAAGCTGAAAAACCTGAAAAGCTTGTCAAGGGGGGTAGAGATTTCATTGATCTCATAGGAAGAAGATTGTCCCCTGCTGTTATCTGTCTGGTCTATGGACTGCATTCCACATCTGAGAAGAGATGGCTTACACTAGGTAAAAGAGGTGGGAGGGGGAAACTTTGCTTGTGAATATCTCTCAAACCATAAAGGTTTGAGAGATAAGACTTATATCATTCTTCGTGTTTTTTTAATGCCTACAAAATAAAATAAAGTTAAAACGAAGCATTATTATCCCTTTAAACTGTAATAACTCTGGAAATATGAATCTCTCGGCAGTGGGAGTATCCTTATTTTACTCAATAGGAAAATCCCTACAATATATATTTTTTTCAAAAAAAAAAAGTTTACTGCTCCTTTAAGCCCTGAACATAGGAACTGGAGAAATGATATACTGGAGAAGTTATCTCCACTTTCTCACTGCTTAGTGAATGATGGACATAGTGTGGCAAAACTTTGACACCTGAGGAATGGGTTATAAGTTCAGAAACACGTTGAGTGGATATGTTTCTTGTTTTAACTTCATGTTTTTATTGCAGTTTATTAATTACATCATGTTTAGACATTTATTTTACTAAACAATTCTTACTCCACATTTGTGACAAATATTTTTTTAAGGTTATCGGAGAGTTTCCAGAGATAGACGGTTCCCTAGAAGGGCAGGTTAAGAGCCCCTGTATATAATAATAGCGGCTTGGATTCTACAGCCAGTGCTTCGAAAATGTGAGTAATAGTCTTGAGCAATGTCATTTTTTCATCGACTACATGTCCATAAGCATCCTTACTTGTTTTATTCTTTCAAGGTGCATGGTGCCACCGATGGAAGGACTTAGAATGGTGACAGGCCCTCTGTAAAATAAGGGCTGCCAGTGGCGTAACTAGAAGCCACCGGGCCCGGGTGCAGAAACTGCCGCCGGGCCCGGCCCCCCCTCCCCCATCTTCAAGTTGCCCCATGCACATCTCCTACCTCCATCTCTTGCGCTGTTCTTAGTTATGCAGAGCGCTGGGAGATGATGTCATCTCCCAGCGCTCTGCATTACTAGAGCGCCGGGAGATCAGCTGAGCTGCTGCGGGCAGGGCTGTGGCCGAGTGCCAATGGGTTCGCAGGGGGCGGCCGGGCCCCTTGGAGTGACGGACCCGGTCGCAGGTGCGACCCCTGCGACCCATATTGTTACTCCACTGAGGGCTGCTTATTACTAGAGCAGAATTCCAACTGTAACAGTCTGAGTGCCAGAGGGTTGTGAAACGCAATGCATTGCACAACTCTGGCACCCAACATGTTAAGAAGAACAAGATGCTCTCTTGAAACAATGCAGTGCTCAGGACTAAATATCACTGTTCAACAAATGTAGGGAATGTGACACAGGCTCTTTGCATTCTGTTTTGGATGATATTCTCTGCATGATAACATGGCATTAGGCATTAAAACTGCTCAAAAATGGTGGCATTTTGGAAGATAACGAAAAATATTGTAAAATGTATTCAATGTGACTTGCAGGTCACATTCATTGTCAAAAACAACCAAAGCAAATGAAGAAAGACAGAGAAGCAGAGAGAGACACAACAGGAAGCAAGGAGCAGAAGAAAATTGCTTTTACCAGTCTGCTAAAAACAGCAGGTGCAATATCATATATCCTAAAGAGATAGTCCACCTCTAGTTTGTCATTTTTATTCTGCTAGGGCAGAATAAGTAAAGTCAGATCACCTAGCCTTTATTTTCCATGTTTAAACCTGTTATCTGCACCACCTAGGCTAACTACCAGGTTCTCCTCCTAGTGTGAGAACCAGTCTCCAAACAAAAGCAGGTATAGTGATACAATTTACCACTATCCCTACTGTCTGAAAAGAGTAAAGAAGTTTGTGACGGTACCAGTGGATACCCAGCCTTGGTGTCCCCATCAATGGTCACCTCTTCCTCTATGAGCCAGATGGACATCCAACAGCATACCCCAATATACCCCAAACTAGGTAAAACTAGTGTCAGGGTACCAAGAGCACACACTCTGCTTACAGCAAACTTTCCCCCAAGCATCTGACAACACCAGTGTCTTGGGGTAGAATAACAACTGCCTTTATTGGAACAAACCACACATATTTATACACAAAACCTACATTGAAATACATGGGCAGGCAGGATACAATAGGTGAGTCACAGGGATAATATAATCACAATATAGAAGACAAAGGGCCAACAACAGAAGGTCCCAGCAATCACAAAAACACAGACATGATTGCATTACTACACAAAAGGCTAGCAACAAATGGTACAACACAATACAAAGGGCCAGGCGTGATTAGGTTAGCACTAGTGTTGAGCGAGCACCCCGATGCTCGGGTGCTCGGGTGCTCTGACCGAGCACCCCCTGAGGCTCGAGTGCTCGGCCGAGCACCCGAGCCCCATTGAATAGAATGGGGCGACACGAGCATTACACCAGGCACCCCCTGCTCTGATGAGGGGAGGGTGCCTGGTCAATGCCCCCCTTCATCTCCGCAATGTCCCCCTTCATCTCCGCAATGTCCCCCTTCATCTCCTCTATGCCCCTCTTCCACAATGTCCCCCTTCATCTACGCTATGCCCCTCTTCCACAATGTCCCCCTTCATCTCCTCTATGGCATAGAGGAGATGAAGGGGGACATTGTGGAAGAGGGGCATAGCGGAGATGAAGGGGGACATTGTGGAAGAGGGGCATAGAGGAGATGAAGGGGGACATTGTGGAAGAGGGGCATAGCGGAGATGAAGGGGGACATTGTGGAAGAGGGGCATAGAGTCTATGCCCCTCTTCCACAATGTCCCCCTTCATCTCCGCTATGCCCCTCTTCCACAATGTCCCCCTTCATCTCCGCTATGCCCCTCTTCCACAATGTCCCCCTTCATCTCCGCAATGCCCCCTTCATCTCCGCAATGCCCCCGTACCTCCAGTCCCTGGTGGTCCAGCGGAGCGTCTTCAGATCTGTGCCTCCTCCGGCACAGATCCCCGCCACCCGAACATGGCGGGTGAGCACATGGCGGTACTCGACGAGTACCGCCATGTGCCGAGCAGAGCGATGCTCGAGCCGATCCGAGCATCGGCCGAGCACACTCGCTCAACACTAGTTAGCACACCACAGGGGGTCTCAGTACAGTTCACATACCTACAATGACTGGAGTGGCTACAATACACACAGAGCTTGGGTGAGGGTGAACAATGAAACAAAAGGCTTGAGGGACTGCAATAAACATTTGCAGCATCCTTGGCCAAACTCAAATACTTAACTCCTAACGACCCAGTCCCCTGAAAGCAGGCTATTATTTTTAGTCCTTTTGGCATAGCTGTCCGCCAATATAACGTCCCAAAGTTCTACATAGCAATATTAACTCCAATTGTCGTAACACTGGTTAAAATAGTCCACAGAGTCTGTAGGTTGGTCCTGGTGAGGTGCACACAGCCCTCAGAGCTGATTAGTCTGTTGGGTCTGCTTTGGGCAGACCAGGCGGGTTTTACCAGGCACCTTGTGCCCCCAATAAACACAGGGTGACTTAGACCTGAGAGGGGACTGGTAAGCTGGCAAAGGTGCTTCCCCGTGAGTGGAATCCATGATCTGTAGGGAGGGGGCTGACCCCCAGGCCCCTCCAGGAGCCAAGGGCCATGGGGTTCCTGTGACAAGGTTGCACTTGTATCAAATGGATTCCAATGACATACAACATACTGAGCACTCAGGTCTCTGTATTCTGTGAATATGTCCATATTCAGATTCCTTAGACATCATGCTTGATACCTATGTGATTCCTCTGATTCTTAAAGCAGAACTTTCATGCCATTAATACTGATGCCCAAAATATAAGTACAATAGCGATATGTATAGACTTACTTGTAGTTTCAAATATAATTGCGGCATTAGTGAGAAATAGACCTTTCTATGCAGACAGGCAGCGGGAACAGCGCAGACATCTTGCAGAGATGGCATCTCTGAACCTACGCTGTCCGTCTCCTTCTCCTCCACGATTGGTGAGTTGAATGCCTTTGTGCCTTAAGGCACCGGCAGAGGCTGACAGCGCAGGTGCAGAGAGCGCCTACTGCAAGATCCCAGCCGGTGCCTGTCTGCCTAAAAAGTTATATATTCACTAACGCTGCAATTATACTTGAAACTACAAGTAAGTCTATACATATCGCTACTGAACTTATATTTTGGGGCTCAATATTAAATGGCATGAAACTTCTGCTTTACGAATCAGTGTAATCACATAGGTATCAAGCATGTTGTCTAAGGGATCTGAATATGGACATACTCACAGCATGCAAAGAACTGAGAGCTCAGTATGTTGTATGGCATATTTCAAACAGTAGGGATAATGGTAAATTGTACCACTATACCTGCTTTTTGCTTGGAGACCAGTTCCCACACTAAGTAGAGAACCTGGTAGCCTAGATGGTGCAGTTAACAAAGAAAAAGGTTTAAACATGGAAAAATAAAGGATAGGTGATTTGACTTTACTTTTTCTGCCCTAGCAGCTTTAAGTATACCGGTGGGGTCTTTCCTGACTCAACCGGAACTCTAATAGAAACAAGGATTGTCTAGCTATGTGTAGGGCTTCAGATATTGGTACACTGTAGCATGGGTTTGTCACAACATTCCCTGCCTTTGCCAGTAGAAGTCCCTCTGACAGTCGTCATAGTTCCATTACAGGGACTATGCCTTACATGTTTAACAACACCCATTGCCAGTCCAGTGGCAGAAATAGCACTCACTGGACTTAACCCTTTGAGTGCCAGAGGGGTATGCAATGCATTGCAAAGCAATGCGTTGCATATCCCCTGGCACTCAAAGGGTTAAAGGGATAGTAATACTTAAAATTTAAAAAAAAATATGTTGTAGGGTTTATCCCCCTGAGTAAAACAAGGGTACTCCCACTGCTGAAAGGTGTTTCATTCAAAAGTTATTAATTTTCAAAGTTGAATTTTTTAAGTGCAATATCACAGTGGCCTGAAATTGTACAGTGGCGCTGTTGCTACACGATCCTATGGACAGCTCTGGTCCCGGGACCATAAATCTCCATAGGATGGTGTAGCAACAGCGCCACTGTACAATTTCAGGCCACTCTGATATTGCACCTAAAAAATTCAACTTTGAAAATTAATAACTTTTGAATGAAACACCTTTCAGCAGTGGGAGTACTCTTGTTTTACTCAGGGGGATAAACCCTACAACATATTTTATTTTACATTTTAAGTATTACTATCCCTTTAAACAAGGATGAAAAGCAAAAAAGTTGTGTTCATTAAATGGTGAACATTTCTATGTTCATGGTCCTCTTTATCAATACAATACAATAACCCCCTAAATATACCAAGAACCCACCAAAAAGGCACCAAACGCCAGTGTAAAGAGCCCAGTGGACATCATGACGGCATTCTCAGAAACCCACCAGATAAAATACATGTGAAACAGTAATCCCAAATAAAAATACCAAAAACAAGGTACGCATAAGAATAGAAACATTTCATTAGAAAGCATCATTCAATAATAGCATAAATCTGAATAATTAATCCATGAATCAGTGTAAAAAGAGCCCCTGGTGAATATTCAAAAGATTCCCATAATAACCCAAACTGAAATATTAACAAAAACAATCAAGAATAAATTTAGCATGTAAAATAAGGAAAAATATTAGAAAAAAAAAATAAATAAACACAGTCTGGGGCAACCAAGAGTGATGGTACGGGGAGCCAAACGCCGATATGGTGCATCTCAACTTGCTCCAGCGGCTCAACCTTCCACTGCTGTCAGCCCAGATGAAAGAAAGCAGTGTGTTCATAACTATTTATGAATCCAGTCCCAAACACTGCAATTTATTAATGAGTCTTCTGTGAGGGACAGTGTCAAATACTTTACTGAAATATATCTACTGTTCCCCTTTGGTCTATTATTTTAGTTACCCATTCAATAAAACCTATGAGGTTAGTGTGACAAGATCTTCCTGCTGTAAACCCATGCTGTTTGGTATCTTGCAAGCCATTCAAATTCAGATATTCAACAATTCTTTCCTTTAGCATAGTCTCCATTAATTTTCCCCACTACTGATGTAAGACTTACTGGTCTGTAGTTACCAGACTCTTCCCTGCTACCTGTTACCAGACTCTTTCCCTGCTGTCAGCTGTAAAGCTGATAGCAAGAGATTCGAATCGGTCGATTCGAGGTGGCTCTTCATCAGAGCCCAATTGGCACAATGTAAAATGAAATACTTCACTGGAGCGGCCCACAAAGTGTGCCTGGCTTGCAGGCACACTTTGTAGACTGTCCCAATTACGTATTTCTTACTACATTGTGCTATTTCGGCTCTACTGAAGAGCCGGGACCAGGATATCCTGGCGCCAGCTTAGAGTTGATGTGAAGGAAAGTGGAGGGAGCCGGGAACTTTAGCCTTCTATATCTCTCGAACCATAAAGGTATGAGAGATGGCACTGGGGTTGTTTAATTTCATTTTATAATAGCTGCAATGTTAGTATTTGTTAAATATAGACATTACTAACACTTTAATCAGTGGCTCATGCATTATGACTAATATAGAAAGATGCTGTACCCAGACTATCAAGCCCATACATACTGTATATATCTAGATATTGTACATCATTGTTTTATTTACAAAGCTGTTAACACTTTGGATGCCAGAGAGCTCACCAACTCATTGATCTCCCTAGTATCCAGTGGTTAAAGGGGAACATTCACCTCATAACATTTTTTACCATAGGTTTAGTTAATAAAGTATTATAAGGAAAGTTGTTTTTTTTTTCTAACTGTACATACTTTTAAAGATATTGCATCTTCAAGCTGTGCACCTCCACATAATGGGCAACCTGAATCTTGGGCACAGATCTTCTTCTCCTCCCACCACCCTCCCAGCTGCCCCGGGGAGAGCGTTCATGCTACCCTTAGGTGTGGTATGAATGCCTATTGTTACATCAAGCTACAGTCAGTAGTGATGAGCGAGCACCCCAATGCTCGGGTGTTCGGGTGCTCTGACCGAGCGCCCCCGGAGGCTCGAGTGCTCGGCCGAGCACCCGAGCCCCATTGAAGTCAATGGGAGGACTCGAGCATTACACCAGGCACCCCCTGCTCTGATGAGGGGAGGGTGCCTGGTCCATAGGAAAAGGGCAGAAAAGGATGGAAACACCAACATGGTTACATTTGAGATCTGTCTAGCAAAGCAAAAATGTATAGGTTCAACCAAAACTCTTAATTTTAAAAAAGCAAACTTCAAATTGTTAAGGGCCTCAATGCAACACATAGACTGGGATATGTTATTTAAAGGCAAAAATACTGAGGAAAAATGGTCAGAATTCAAATTTAGGTTGCAGAAATGTACCCAACTGTATATACCAATGGGGAACAAGTGCAAAAGAAGTAAGTCACAGCCAATGTGGTTAACTGCACATGTAAAGAAGGAAATGGCAAGGAAAAAAAAAAGCATTCAAATTATTTAAGTCAGAAGGAACTGAACAATCTTTCTTAAAATACAGGGAGAGCAACAAAGATTGCAAAAAGGCAATTCGGGTAGCAAAAATAGATAATGAAACTCGAATTGCAAGGGAAAGCAAGACTAATCCAAAAAAGTTTTTTAAATATATAAATAGCAAAAAACTTAAGAGGGAGTGCATTGGACCATTCAAAAATGAGATGGGTGAGTTGGTTAGTGAGGATAAGGAAAAGGCTGATGTTTTAAACACTTTCTTTGCATCAGTATATACAAGGGAGCAAGGAATGGTAGAAGAGCCTCCGCAAGTATCAAATAAAACAATACAATTAATAGATATTGGGTTAACTCAAGGAGATGTCATGGGAAGACTGAACAAAATTAAGACCGACAAAGCACCGGGTCCTGATGGTATACATCCAAGGGTTCTTCAGGAACTCAGTGCAGTGTTAGCAAAACCCCTATATTTACTCTTTAAAGATTCTATTACCACAGGCTCAGTGCCACAGGATTGGCGAAGAGCTAACATAGTGCCTCTATTTAAGAAGGGAACCAAAACAGAACCTGGGAATTATAGACCAGTGAGTTTGACCTCTGTAGTGGGAAAACTATTAGAAGGCATAATAAGGGACTATATTCAGGATTACAACACAAAAAATAAGATCATTAGCACGAATCAACATGGTTTTATGAAGAATAGGTCATGCCAAACTAATCTTTTCAGCTTCTATGAGGAGGTAAGCAGCAACCTTGACAATGGCAAGGCAGTAGATGTAGTATATCTAGACTTTGCAAAGGCATTTGATACAGTACCACACAGAAGGCTGGTGTATAAAATAAGGAAATTGGGGCTAGGAGATAACCTTTGCAATTGGATACAAAACTGGTTGAAGGATAGGGAACAGTGTGTGGTTGTAAATGGAAAATTCTCCAGTATAGTTAAAGTGGAGAGTGGAGTACCTCAGGGTTCAGTATTGGGTCCGCTGCTTTTTAACATGTTTATAAATGACCTGGAAATAGATATAGAAAGCAAAATATCAATATTTGCAGATGATACTAAATTATGCAAAGTCATTAATTCAGAACAGGATATTTTCTCTCTACAGAGGGACTTACATACAATCTCAGATTGGGCAAACATGTGGAATATGAAGTTTAATGTGGGGAAGTGTAAAGTCATGCATTTGGGAGGAAACAATCCCAAGGCTACTTATAAACTTAATGGAATAATTTTAGGTGACTCGTTGCTAGAAAAAGACCTGGGTATCCTTGTCAACTACAAACTTGGAAACAGTGACCAGTGTCAAACAGCAGTAGCAAAGGCAAACAAAGTCCTGTCTTGCATAAAAAGAGGTATTGAAGCAAGAGTGGATAACATTATTTTGCCATTATACAAATCATTGGTAAGACCTCACCTTGAGTATGCAGTGCAATTTTGGGCACCGGTTCTGAAAAAGGATATACTAGAACTAGAGAGGGTACAGCGGAGAGCAACAAAATTAATTAAGGGAATGGAGGACTTGACATATGAGGAACGACTAAACAAACTTGGTTTATTTACTCTAGAGAAAAGACGACTAAGAGGAGACCTTATCACATTGTACAAGTATATGAGAGGTCAATACAAGGATCTCTGCGGTGAGCTATTTATTCCAAGGCCTGCTCAGGTGACCAGGGGACACCTCTTGAGATTAGAGGAAAGGAGGTTTAAACTTCAGCAGAGGAAGGGTTTTTTTACGGTAAGGTCTGTCAAATTGTGGAATTCATTGCCCAGGGAGGTAGTTATGGCAGATACAATGGACACATTTAAGAGAAGATTAGATACATTTCTTTCAAAAGGGAACATACAGAGTTATACTGTTTATCAGTAGGCAGATCAGGAAGGTCTGATAAAGACTAATTTAATTGGTAGCAGGAAAGCTATAAAATTCTTAGTTACTGAGGTATGAAGCGAAGGTTGAACTTGATGGACTTGTGTCTTTTTTCAACCTAATTTACTATGTTACTATGTTACCACAGAAATGGTTCAGGGACAGCATAGGGAGGATGTCTGGATGCATCTTGGACTCCAACATCGCTGCTGGGAACGATCTTTCGCCCGTAGTACGCCATTTTTACAGACTGACCGTAAAACACACAAAAAGGAAAATAAAAACGACTTTAGGCGAAAAATTGTTACCAAACAGTATTTGCTGTATATCATCTGCAAATTCTCCCAAAAATTTCCTCGATTTTTCTGAAGTGAGGCCATGATTAAGAGGGAAACGTGCGCAGAGGCAAATTCTCCCAAAAATTTCCTTGATTTTTCTGAACTGAGGCCATGATTAAGAGGGAAACGTGCGCAAAAGCAAATTCTCCCAAAAATTTCCTCGATTTTTCTGAACTGGGGCCATGATTAAGAGGGAAACGTGCGCTGAGCCGACCATCCAAAACATTATGGGTGAGGGTCTGCTGCGGAGCTGACCATCCTAAACATTATATGCGAAGGCCCGCTAGTGAGCTGACGCTATAAAACATTATATGAGAGGGCCCGCTAGAGAGCTGACCCAATAAAACATTATATGAGAAGGCCCGCTGGTGAGCTGGCCCTATATAAAAATTATATCACAGGGCCCGCTGGTGAGCTGGCCCTATATAAAAATTATATCCCAGGGCATATGGAAGAGGAGGAGGAGGATGAGAAGATTAAGAGTCAACCATATACCCGTTTTTTGGGTGGAAGGGGTGAATGGGAATACAGAGTATTCCCATCTTTGTAAATAACATATATAAAGTGAGTTTATGTTCCCCCGGGGCTTTCCTCCAGTGGAGTGGAGAAGTCAGGGGAAATCCAGGCCTTGTTCATTTTTATAAGTGTCAACCTATCAGCATTGTCGGTGGAAAGGCGGATACGCTTATCTGTTATGATGCCACCAGCAGCACTAAATACCCGCTCAGACAGAACGCTGGCGGCAGGGCAGGCCAGCACCTCCAAGGCGTAGAGTGCCAGTTCATACCACGTGTCCAGCTTGGACACCCAGTAGTTGTAAGGCACAGAGGGATCATTGAGGACGCTGACACGGTCTGCTACGTACTCCTTCACCATCTTCCAAAACTTTTCCCTCCTTGTGACACTAGGCTGCGCATCAGGGTGAGGGTGCTGGCGGGGTGTCATGAAGGTGTCCCACGCCTTGGAGAGTGTTGCCCTGCCTTTGTCGGAACTGCTGTGTGCTCCCCTTTTCTCCCCTTCTCGGTTGGCCAAGGTAGCACGTACTCTGCCGCCAGCGTTGTCAGATGGAAAATTTTGGAGCAATTTTTCAACAAGAACCTTCTGGTATTGCACCATTTTGCTTGTCCTCTCCACCGGAGGAATGAGAGATGAGAAATTCTCTTTGTAGCGGGGGTCCAGAAGGGTGAACACCCAGTAATCCGTGTTGTCTAAAATGCGTGTAACGCGTGGGTCACGGGAAAGGCAGCCTAACATAAAGTCAGCCATGTGTGCCAGAGTACCAACAGGCAAGATTTCGCTGTCCTCACCAGGAGGATGACTCTCAATCTCCTCATCCTCTTCCTCCTCTTCTGCCCACCCACGCTGAAGAGATGGAACTAAAGTTCCATGGCTACCCTCTGTAGCGGAGGCAACCGTGTCTTCCTCCTCCTCCTCCTCCTCCTCCAATTGTCGCTGAGAAGACGAAGTGAGGGTGCTCTGGCTATCACCTTGTGTAAGCTCTTCCTCCCGCATTTCCACCTCTTCCACATGCAAAGCGTCAGTTTTAATTGTGAGCAGCGAGCGTTTCAGTAGACACAGAAGTGGGATGGTTACACTGATAATAGCGTTATCGTCGCTCACCATCTGTGTCGATTCCTCAAAATTGCGTAAAACCTCACAGAGGTCTGACATCCATTCCCACTCCTCACTTCTGATTACAGGAAGTTGAACGGAGAGGCGACGACCGTGTAACAGCTGGTACTCCACTACTGCCCTCTGCTGCTCACAAAGCCGGGCCAACATGTGGAAGGTGGAGTTCCAGCGCGTGCTCACGTCACACAGCAGCCGGTGAGCTGGCAATTGTAAGCGCTGCTGCAGCTTCAACAGGCCGGCCGAAGCTGTAGATGACTTACGGAAATGTGCACACACGCGGCGCACCTTGGTCAAGAGATCATGCACATTGGGGTAGGTTTTTAGAAATCGCTGAACCACTAAATTAAATACATGCGCTAGGCATGGTACATGTGTGAGCTTTCCGAGCTCCAAAGCCGCCACCAAGTTACGCCCATTATCACACACAACCATGCCTGGTTGCAGGTTGAGTGGCGAGAGCCACTGCTCGGTCTGGTGACTAATCCCCTGCAACAGCTCTGAGGCCGTGTGCTGTTTGTCCCCAAGGCAGATCAGCTTCAGCACGGCCTGTTGACGCTTCCCCACTGCAGTGCTACACTGCTTCCAGCTACTGGCTGATGGGGGAGTGGCGCTGCGTGTAGAGAATTCGGAGGTGGAAACGGAGGAGGAGGAGCCAATAACGTAGGTGCTGGCGGAAACCCTGATGGAGGTAGGGCCCGCAATCCTCGGCGTGGGTAGCACCCGTGCCATCCCAGGGTCCGAGTCGCTCCCAGCCTCCACGACATTCACCCAGTGTGCCGTCAGGGAAATGTAGCGTCCCTGGCCACAAGCACTTGTCCATGTGTCAGTCGTTAAGTGGACCTTCCCAGTAACTGCGTTGGTCAGGGCACGGGTGATGTTACGGGACACATGGTGGTGTAATGCGGGGATGGCACACCGGGAAAAGTAGTGGCGGCTGGGGACCGCGTACCGAGGGACAGCTGCTGCCATCAGGCTGCGGAAGGACTCAGTCTCCACAAGCCTAAATGGCAGCATTTCGATGGCCAGTAATTTGGAAAGGTGTGAGGTTAGTGCTATGGCCTGTGGGTGGGTGGCTGGGTATTTTCGCTTGCGCTCAAATGCCTGGGGTAACGACATTTGGATGCTGTGCTGGGACAGGGAAGTGGATGTGGTCACTGATGGTGCTTCAGATGGTACAGGTGCAGGGCGGGAGGTATGCGGTCCTGCGCCTTCGACAGGCGATTGGCCGGCACCGAAAACAGGGGAAGAGGAGGCAGTGGTGTGGCCTGCAGACACAGATGGGCGATCCAGGCGTTCCTCCCACTTACTACGGTGCTTGGATGCCATGTGTCGGATCATGCTGGTGGTGGTGAGGTTTCTAGTGTTCATGCCTCGGCTCATTCTGGTGTGGCACAGGTTGCAAACTACAATTCTTTTGTCGTCCGCACTTTCCTTAAAAAAACGCCATACCGCGGAACACCTACCCCTTGGCAAGGTAGATTTACGCAAGGGGGTGCTCCGTGGAACATTTGCGGGCCGGTTTGGTGCGGTCCGCCTTCTTTCTGTAGCCACACCACTGCCTCTTCCAGCCTGTTGCGGTGCTGCAGATGGCTCACCCTCAGGACTGCTGTCATCGCTTGGCTCTACACCTTCCCAGGTGGGGTCAGTCACCTCATCGTCCACCAAGTCCTCCTCCACTTCCTCACTCTGATCATCCTCCTCATGTCTTGATCCCACCACATACTCAGTCATTGACAACTGTATAACATCCTCCTCAACAAGGTCTTGAGACAGTAATAGTGGTTGATTTAATGGCAACTGTGTCTCATCATCATCATCATCATCCACTACTTCCTTTGACCTTAAATGCCGTTCACATCTGTCATCTTCTTGTGATTGGGTACACTCTAGAGGTTGTGAATCAGGGCATAAGATGTCATGTTCCTCTGCAAGCGTGCTTGGAGAGAGGGTCAAATGAAGGATTGGTGATGAGACGAGCTCCTCACTATATCCCAGTGTGGGATCACTTCTTTGACCAGACCGTCTATGGTGGGAGGAAGGATGATCAGAGTGAGGATTATGTTGACCAGACTCTTGGCTACTGAGAGTGGACTTGGTGGAAGACAGGGTGGTGCTTAACCGACTGGAAGCAGTATCAGCTGACATCCAACCGACCACCTGTTCGCAGTGGTCGGACCTCGAGAGTGATGTCCTGCGACGCCCTTTAAAATGAGACATGAAGCTAGGTATGGTGGATGTCTTTCTTTCTTGTGCTCTGGCACCAGGCACAGTTTCTCCGCGTCCTGACCCGCGCCCTGAACTATCAGGATCACGTCCACTTCCCCGTCCCTTTTTACCCGCCTTCTTCATCTTACACGGAATATGTGACTTTGATATTTTAGTTTAAAGACTTAACAGTATTTCTTCCTATTCTGCAACTGTGCAGAGTACACAGAATAGGCTGCTAAACTGCGGCGAAGCACACTGAATGGAATATGTGACTTTGATATTTTAGTTTAAAGACTTAACAGTATTTCTTCCTATTCTGCAACTGTGCAGAGTACACAGAATAGGCTGCTAAACTGCGGTGACGCACACTGAATGGAATATGTGACTTTGATATTTTAGTTTAAAGATTTAACAGTATTTCTTCCTATTCTGCAACTGTGCAGAGTACACAGAATAGGCTGCTAAACTGCGGTGACGCACACTGAATGGAATATGTGACTTTGATATTTTAGTTTAAAGACTTAACAGTATTTCTTCCTATTCTGCAACTGTGCAGAGTACACAGAATAGGCTGCTAAACTGCGGTGACGCACACTGAATGGAATATGTGACTTTGATATTTTAGTTTAAAGACTTAACAGTATTTCTTCCTATTCTGCAACTGTGCAGAGTACACAGAATAGGCTGCTAAACTGCGGTGACGCACACTGAATGGAATATGTGACTTTGATATTTTAGTTTAAAGACTTAACAGTATTTCTTCCTATTCTGCAACTGTGCAGAGTACACAGAATAGGCTGCTAAACTGCGGTGACGCACACTGAATGGAATATGTGACTTTGATATTTTAGTTTAAAGACTTAACAGTATTTCTTCCTATTCTGCAACTGTGCAGAGTACACAGAATAGGCTGCTAAACTGCGGTGACGCACACTGAATGGAATATGTGACTTTGATATTTTAGTTTAAAGACTTAACAGTATTTCTTCCTATTCTGCAACTGTGCAGAGTACACAGAATAGGCTGCTAAACTGCGGTGACGCACACTGAATGGAATATGTGACTTTGATATTTTAGTTTGAAGACTTAACAGTATTTCTTCCTATTCTGCAACTGTGCAGAGTACACAGAATATGCTGCTAAACTGCGGTGACGCACACTGAATGGAATATGTGACTTTGATATTTTAGTTTAAAGACTTAACAGTATTTCTTCCTATTCTGCAACTGTGCAGAGTACACAGAATAGGCTGCTAAACTGCGGCGAAGCACACTGAATGGAATATGTGACTTTGATATTTTAGTTTAAAGACTTAACAGTATTTCTTCCTATTCTGCAACTGTGCAGAGTACACAGAATAGGCTGCTAAACTGCGGTGACGCACACTGAATGGAATATGTGACTTTGATATTTTACAGTTTGAAGACTTAACAGTATTTCTTCCTATTCTGCAACTGTGCACAGTACACAGAATGTGCTGCTAAACTGCGGTGACGCACACTGAATGGAATATGTGACTTTGATATTTTAGTTTAAAGACTTAACAGTATTTCTTCCTATTCTGCAACTGTGTAGAGTACACAGAATAGGCTGCTAAACTGCGGCGAAGCACACTGAATGGAATATGTGACTTTGATATTTTAGTTTAAAGACTTAACAGTATTTCTTCCTATTCTGCAACTGTGCAGAGTACACAGAATAGGCTGCTAAACTGCGGCGAAGCACACTGAATGGAATATGTGACTTTGATATTTTAGTTTGAAGACTTAACAGAATGTGCTCTAATCTGCAATTTGCACACTAAACAGAATGTGCTCTAATCTGCAACTTTGCACACTAAACAGAATGTGCTCTAATCTGCAACTTTGCACACTAAACAGAATGTGCTCTAATCTGCAACTTTGCACACTAAACAGAATGTGCTCTAATCTGCAACTTTGCACACTAAACAGAATATATGAAATTTTTTTTTTTTTTTTGTTTTTTTCCCCCCACACAAAATAAACTGCTGCCCCCACACACAGTAGTCCTAAAAAGGACTTTTGGTTCTTTTTTTTTCACAAATTTGCTTTTTTTCTCCCTACACTGACTTTCCCTTCCTATCCTCATCTCTCCCTGGCTAAGACTGAGCCGAACTCGCTGGTCAGGTGCTATACAGCACCCGACCACGGGTTCTGGCCAGCCAATCAGTGTAATGCCAGCAGCCAACATGGCTGCTGGCATTACACTGATGTCAGAGCCTCCCTGCACGTTTATTGGCTGCGCAGCAGCCGCAAAACGTGCGGGGAGGAGACCCGAACATGGCGGGCGAGCACATGCGGTACTCGTACGAGTACCGCCATGTGCCGAGCAGAGCGATGCTCGAGCCGATCCGAGCATCGGCCGGGCATGCTCGCTCAACACTAACAGTCAGCATTATACTGCAGTTGCAAACTCAGTGTAATGCTAACCGGAGCTTGCTATACTGATAGAAGACATTCACAGCACACAGATGAGAAGCATGAACGCATTCCCTGGGGCAGCTGGGAGGGAGGTCGGAGGAGAATTAGGAAGTGAAGTAGAGCTGTGCAGGTGATTCAGTGTGCATCAGTATGCTGACCGGCACAGCTTGAAGATGCAGTATCTTTAAAAGTACGTACATTTAGAGAAAAAAAACGGCTTTCCTAATACTAAATCTTTGGTAAAAAAAAATGTATGAGGCGATTATACTCCTTTAAGTAATCAGTGAAATATATATCCTTGACTATAAATTGTCCATAAAACAAAAAACAGGAGAGCAAAGAGGGAAAATCGATCTAAGGGTAGTATTTGTTTATTCAATCAAAATTAGATAAAATCCAACCACCCCTCAGGGTGTCTACTCACAGGATAAAACTTCAATAAAAGCACATATTAGAG